>CM076578.1:1708480919-1709027142 GCA_034641835.2 Pinus albicaulis
TGACTATACCTAGTCATAGCCTTCATTATGTTTTTTTTTTCCTAAATTGGTCTATTTCTATTAATAATACAAAAATTACAGCGAGGTCTTCGCCTTCGAAAATCTTGCCCAATGAAGCGACATTCTGTCAAATATACCTCTTAAGACTGACCAGAAGTTTTCAAACATTGGACCAAAAACCCTGTTAAGAGACTGACTATTCTGGCAAAGCCGCCCACGCAGGGGAAACCGGCTATGAGACTTAGTGACATAAACATAAACGCCTAAGCACAAAAAAGAAAATTCAGACAAACAGTTAATCGTCAAAGACCTGAAGGTGCTTTCCGGAAACCTGTTATTCAGGTGGTTGTTCTTCAATGATACGGCAACCATAATCTTGAGTTTCATCATCCTGCTTCTGGAAGTCTTCGTGGACCTTGGAATCGCCTGCATTGACTTTGCCCTGGCTCCCCAGAGAACCTGTGCCATGGATCTCACTACCGCCAATATCCTCATGCTGCAGATTAGGGACCGGAGGGGAAGACAGAAGATCATTGAGGCCCTTCTCCATAAGCTCGTCCTCCGCCTGAAGATTCTGCTGCACGGAATTAACCTGAATGTCAAGGGTTAAATTGGCTGCCATGGTGACACTGCAGTTTGCGCAAGGAAAGCAGAATTGCACGTTGTGAGAGTGAGCAGGGGGTGAGGATAGAGAAGGCATGGTGTGGGTGAAATCCCTGGCCGAAAGAGAATGCACAGACCTATGACCCCGACCACTCCGTGTATCAGGATAGCGCCTAGCGAAAAACTCAGAAGAGTTGGAAGTCGAGCCAGAGTTGGAAGAGGAAGGCAAGCGGGCTGGCTGTCCACGACTTGCCCCTCTTCTGGATCTCATGCAATGGTGAATACGCGGCATATTGAAAATGGAAAGCTGAGCACAGTGAGAATCTTCAGGGCCGAGGTTGGAAGCACGGGAAACGAAAGACTGCGAAGGTGAATGAGGAGCCAAATCACAAGCTGAATGCCAAATTGGCCAGGAGTTGCAAAGGGGGCTGCAAGTGTAATGGAGACTGGGCTCAAGCTCAAGGCAGCCAACGAGAGCACACCTCTTCCCTACGCCGGACCAGGACCATGGATCAGTGATCGCATTGGAGCAATTAGCCCGTAGAGGAGTAATCGAAATACACCGAGAGTATGGCTTCATGTTTGAAATGCTTTGAATCTGGTTGGAGAGAACACTCTACATTAAAACTTCATTTAAGTTGATCGCTAGTGCGTAAATGCATTGAGAACATGTGTGCTAGTTGGCGGTGGCACCAATCCACACGCAGACCCGCCAAATCTCCTCACACTTCGGCGTACAGAACACATTAAATGCCCGCATCCGGGGGTTTCCTTCATTATGTTATAAATAGGAATACATTAAATTTTCTTTTCTGTTTGCATTTATTTCATTATTTCAGATTCTGAATAAAACAAGTAATGAATCCAATTTCTTCTGAGCATTTCATTTCAATTATAGAAAAGCAACCTAGAGCATTTTATAAGCTCTTGAATTATCAAATCATACTTATTTGTCAAGTCTTCAATTTTCTTAATTTTCAAAAATTCATAACATTGATCATACATGAAGAAATTCCATGAATTTTCTACCACTCGACAATTTTTTATTCACAAGTAATTTTAAGAACTCACTTTTACCACTCTTGTCTTCTTATGTAATTTTGGAAAATGATACAATTTCAAAAATTTCATTACTTAACATTTTAGATTAAAATAAGTAGGTGATGTTGAACATATGAAAATTTTGAGAAAATTTTAGAGAACTTGAAGTTTCAAAGAGGTAAAATTTACAGTTAATTTTCTTCCAAGTATGTGTTTACAAGTTCATCATCATCTATTGCTATTTTATTTTCAAAGGTTGTTTCTTATTTCTATTTTGTTTCATTTGTAGATCTTCATTGACTTGATTATGAAGACTCAAGATAAGCAACCAACCATCTTTTCTCAAATATGCAACATGTTCAGCGAAGTATTTCTTATTTTATTTGAAATTTGAAGGATATCTAATTTTTTTTTATATTTATTGAAATCATGATAAGTCTTAATAAATTGTTGGAATAATTATATCAAATCATTATATTTCACAACTCTCTTCATAAGGAAGATCTGTTAAAATTAGTGTCCAATCAGTTATTCTGGAAATTAATTAAAATATTAAACGGTTGTTTATTTTAAAGCAAAGTTAAATCACTCACTTTATTTTTGAATTGAATACTTTAAGAAATCATCGACCCCACATATGGCTCATTATATATTGTAAATCACATATCGAATGCTCTGAAATGAGAATACACTAAATATATCTGACCTCCTAATATTCTCATTACCTCCAATCTCCAATGATCTTTTCATCTGATATCGCATTTATATATCACAACATTTGATCAGAGGCAACTCTTAACAATTCCCGATAGGAAACCTTCAATGCATATCTTTTGAATCAATTTCAATACTCTCGCTCAATTTCCAATAAAATTACTTCGCCAAAATTGCGATGTTCATATAACCCAGACCCGATATTACATTTAAATCCTCTTTATATACTGATATCGCGTCCATTTATAAATCACAAATTTGGTAGGAGCATATATTTAAAAGTTCCGATGTCCCGGATCCGATATGAAATTAAAATTCATATAAGAAAAAATATTGGGTCCATTCTTCATCGCACATTGGCGCATCAACGAAATTACATTTCGCATATCGAAAATTTTAGTGGTTATTGTTAAAAACCTCACTCAATAAGTTATATTAGTTGCGATGTGATAAAAGACAAGGTAAGGATATTCTGATGCGATGCTACACATATAGCATATTGCACGAGATAAGTAATATGTTAAATGATAAAAGTTGCAACGAGTGATGTAGAATTCGCTACGAATTGCGAAATTGCAAAATTGCAAAATTGAAAAAGAGTTAAGTTTTGAAATTTGTGGAAAGGTAAATTATAAAATATGCGAAGTGCAACAGTGTGTGATTGGTCACCATTTGTGTGGGCCGCAAAACTAAATCAAAGTTTTGCGCATATATTTTGATATTTTCAGTCACATTGCATCAGTCATTTACTGCATTTTCATTATCGCAAGAATAATATCGACGTTTAATTTCATTCACAAGCTTTAAATCTTCCGATATCACATTCATACCTTCACAGTTTCCCATCGCACATGCTCATCTCGTGATATTTCCATCACAATAATTATATCGCATTGCTAACTCAAATGAAGCTTTGGCTTCAAGATCTTTTGATGCGATAAATTTCGATACTCGGCTTTCCACCATTATCTTTTAAATTATTATGGAAAGAGCTTAATCGCATATCGACAAAAGTGTAGGTCGTAGATTTTAAGTTATGCATGGCAAAGAATCTCGCGATGCGAAAAATTTAGCAAGGTAATGTGCCGATGATTAATTCATATTTTTTATTTTCTTTTATTCTGAATTTATCTCCATAATCATCATATAAAGATTCAAAATCATCTTTATATACTTTTACATTATTCGGGATTTTGAATCAATTTCAATACTTTGGGGCTTATATAAATTCAGAATGGAAGAAGAAAAAGAACATTCATCGTTTCAATTCATAACGAAGCATATCTTCACCCTCATTTCTGATGGATTTAATTTATTTTTAATTCCTTGAACATGAAACATTGCTTTCTTTTAGTTAACTGCTTGTTTTACTTTAGATTTAATAAATAATGATTTTGGGTTAATAAAACTTCTTCATTTTATTAATTCTAATTAAAGAAAGAAGTAAACTTGCATTGGAGAAAATCATCTTTCTCAGGTAAGTTTAAATGCAATTCTCTAATGGTAAGTTTCATGTGCCCACTTTTATTTATTTCCATTTCTTCATATTTTTGTTTTAGTTTTTGTTGATCTCGAACTCTGTTTTCAGGTCTTCATAAACCTTTCACACCTCTACCAGATCAGTTTTCGAAGTTCATTTTCTTTTGCCCTGTGAGATTCTTGAGAGAAGCAGTAATGATCCTCATCGAATCAGCTAGACTGGGGAGTTTCTGAACCTCTAGTCTGTTTCTTTAAGCATTAATTTTATTAGAAAATAGTTAAGATGCTTTTATGAAGGTTTTGTCTTGAAAAAGAAAATTCACAACAAATAAAAACTTCTCATTCAGCATATTCTCTATCATAACTGCTATTCACCTTCTACATTTTGAGAGCCTCATTTTTATATAACTCTGCAATATAAAAAAATAAAATCTCAACATAGGAATGAACGTACATATGCTTATTTTCTTTTATAATCCTTTGTTGAGAAATTCATATAAGCGATCTTGTTAGAGTTAAGCTTTTAAGTTTTTTTTTTTCTTTCAATTTTTCTTTCTTCATTTTTATTTTGTTGATTTCTTTTCTTACTTTAGTTTAGGAATTATTTTCCTTTTGTTTTCAAGTTTTGATTTGATTTTGGTGACTTTGTCATGATTTATGTGAAAGAAATTTCTCTTACTTACAATTGTTGACATACATGGGAAATGTTTTACTCTATCCATTTAAGTGAATTTTTATCATTAAAGGCATATCTTTATGGAACCATAAAGCCATCTTGCTTTAAAAATATTTTTCATGGAGGAACACACATCATTTCTAAGTGATTGAGTTTATTTTTTCAAAGAAAGAACTGATTTGAGTTTAATTCAATGAAACCCTCCCACTCCTCCACATAAAAATTCTCTGGTTGATAGTTGCAAGGAAAGAATTTGGAGCAAACATTATGAAAGTACTATGTCCATTAAACATAAAATTTCTATTACCATCCCACATCTTTCACTCAAATACATCATAAATAAAAAGCTTGCAAATGCGCTTATCAAAAGAGTGATAAAAAAAGGAAGCATGGGAAATACAAGTAAACCCGTCGGGGCTATGGACGCTTGCTGGCAGTGGGACTAGGCTTGTATGGCATAAAAGACAACTTTACCGAGGTATTGTTCAAGCTCGCTGGCAGCGAATCGATGTCAGAGACAATCACAAAATGAATATATGCTTTATCAAAAAACTCTTATCTCTACCTTATCTATTTTTCACATGAGGAAAATTTTAAAAACAAATTTCCCCAAACTTGAATTCATCACTTTTACTCAAGTCTATTTTAAGTACTTATCTTTACAAACTCACATTGCTTAATCTATTTTGGGACCTATGGAAATGTTTTACTGTTAAGCGATTTCGTGATTTCCATTATTTTTAACCTTTGGGTAAATTTAAGTTCATTACCTTTAGTCAGAGATAACTGGTTCTTCTCTCGCATGTTGCCATTGTTGTGGTAAAACACAACCCCCCCATTTTTGACTTATGTACTTCAAATAATGGGGACCCTTTCTACAAAATTCTTGGCTAAACACCTTTTAGGATTTTGATAAAGTTAATTATTTTGTAAATTTGTTATTTTTCATTTTTTATCGTATTTCTATTTTGATTGTTTCATTGAATCTAGTTTTTTATAATATTTCCAACGATACTTGTTTCGCTTCATTTGGTCAACTGGTTTGTAAATGACACTCCTTTGAAGTTTTGATCATTTTCTTGCTTGAGTTAAAAAATGTATGAAAATGTATGATATTTCAAATTTTGACAATTAAAATAGTCTTCATTGTAAATATTAATTTTTAGTTAATTTTTTACTATTTTTTCATTTTTCACGAATGATCCTACTAAATAACCTAGCCAAATTATAGAGCATTTAAAAAATATGCTTTTCGAGATTTTGGTAATTTATTATAATTTCTTTATTTAAAACAAAATACCAAAATCGAAATTTTCATAATGGAAAAGTGGATGTAGTTTAGAATTGGAAAATATCATTATAAATGGTCTACATTTTGTTTTCATTTTTTAACTTAACTAAATTTTATAAAAATTATGGATCCCAATTAAAAAATATAAAAAACATATCGCATCCACAGCGATTGCATAATCGCAAACATTCACAATCAATATGTTTCAAAAAAGTCTGAAAACAATTTTTCATGCAATGTGCAATTTTAGTTTATGCGATGGGTTTTTAAGTTTATGCAAAGTTTTTGTTCTCCTTATAACTCCCGCTCACCTCACTCACCCTCCACCTCACTCCCTCACGTCATCACTCTCTCACCTCACTCACCCTCCTTTAACACTCCTTATCTCTTATCACTCCATATTCTCCTCTCCTCCTCCCCCTCACGTGAAGCATTTAAAATTATTTTGAATTACTAATTAAAAGAAATTAAAATATGATATAATATTATAATTAATATTATATTTTAATTATAAAATTTTTACTATAATTTTAATAAATTTAAATTATAATATTAATATAATATTTTAATATTTTAATTAAATAAAAAAATCATTTTTTAAATTAGTTTTATCATGTTTACTATTAATTTATACTTAATTAAGTTTAATGATGTTGAGAGTGCAAGCTTCTGTGATCCATAACATTTTAAGTTTAATGATATAATTACAAATTAATTAGTATTAATTAATTAAAAACTGTAATCTAATTTAAGATTAGAAATTAATTAAAAAATTCTGATTTTTAGCCCAAGTAACATAAATTCTAGAATTCTGGAAATTTTAATATATCAACTTTGGAAGCTCATAAATGGAGTTTTATTTAGCCAAAGAGGCCAATGAGGGTTCATTAGATAGATAAAATGATGGAGAAAATTTCTGAAGTTGTTTCCTTTCTAGATTTGATCATTTATTGGGTCTAAAATTCAGCAGAAAATCAAGCTCCGAATTTTAAACAAAATCATTTTCTGAGTTTTATTTTCTGTATTTTTCATTTTCCCATTACTTCTTCTAAGAGCAGACCCATTCGTCAATGATACCCTTGACCAATTAAATTATCACAGACATCAATAGAAAGCTTATATTTTATTTTCAATTATTTATTTAATCAAGTTTTAATTGGATTTATTTTAATTTCTAGATTTGACATTTTGATTTTATTTTTGCATTTTAATTTTGTTCTTAATTAAATTTTTCAGGAAAATAGTTGAAGAGATAAGAAGAAGAAGCTCTCAATCAATGAGAAGGCTCCAACAATTGAATAATATTTTTTTTGAACCAATCAAAATTGATTGAGAAAAACTACTCTTCAAACAAACTTTCTTATGAAGAAATCTTTTTGGAAATATTATAAATAGTAGATTGCAAAATGTAATAGGGGCTTCTCTCCTCTATAATTTTGGAATTCTAAAAGCACTTCTATAATATAAATTTAGAGTTTTAGGGTGAGAGGAGAGGAATCTCATATTTGGAGATTATTGAGGTTTTTCTTTTACATTCTGAGTTATGTATAATAAACACCGTCTTGCACTAATGTAGCTTTGATTTTGAAAGCAGAAGTTCAGGCATTGTAAAAGACTGATAGAAACTGGAGCTCGAGAAATGGACTTAATAAATTGGTATTTATAATACTATTAATTTAAATATTGGTTTCATTTTTTGATAACAGGAATGTGTCAATTTATTCGCATACTTCTGCACTTCTGTCGGTATGAGTAATTTGCCTCAATTTATATTATTATTCGTCTCTACTCTTATGGGCTGAATTCTGATTTCTGAGTAACTATTTACTCAGAAATTTGTCTTATAAAATTGACTTATTGAATAGTGATATGTTGTGAAATATTTTCGCATGTTATTGTTTAATTATTCAAGTTATTGATTAAATGATCAATATCATTTTGAGAACTACTTCCTCAGTGTTGTTGTTAATTATTTTAGTTAAGAGGTCTCTATATAGAATGTGTTTGGTATTCACAATACCAGTTAATTAAACTAATTCGTTAGCTTGATATTCATTTAAAACAAACATATTTAATTCTAAATTATTTTAAACATATTGCTTTATGTTGGTATAGATCTACATCTACCTAATTGAGATGGGATTAAAATAGTTTCTTTTCTTTGCATCTTAGAATAATATTGCATTTAGATTAAATTCTACATCCCTAAAAAGTTCTCTTCCCAAAGAGGCAAAACTTTAGTTGTGGCCTGGCTAAGCCCAAATTAGCTTAAGCATCACTTTTCTTGTCCGATCAGCAAGAAAAATGATCTGATATCTCTTTCCCATTGATAGATAAAAGTTATATTTTAAGCCAATGGAGATTCAGAGAAGGTAA
This sequence comes from Pinus albicaulis, assembly GCA_034641835.2. Lineage (NCBI taxonomy): Eukaryota > Viridiplantae > Streptophyta > Pinopsida > Pinales > Pinaceae > Pinus > Pinus albicaulis. The sequence continues at coordinate 1,708,489,100 of CM076578.1, forward strand.
CTGGACCTAGTTAAACTAGTCGGAGCCACCATTCTAAACAGAAAAGGAACTGCTTTAAGGTCCGGACCGGATGGTCATCCCCCATGTTGTTGTAGCAAATTTTGAGGCCTCAACAAGCACTCATTCCAAGTAATTTTCTGGTACAAGCTCCCAGAACGTTGCTTCATTTGAAAGATCATAATCGTCAAAATTTATCTGAGGGATCTTGCCGAACATTTCCCCAATCAGAGGGACATCCTGGGAAATTAACAACATTTGTAAATAATCCCGCATAGTGTCGATGTTTTGTGGCTTGCGCAAAGAGGCCTTTCGTGGCTTAACATAGGGTCGTCGCCATGAGATGGATTCTACGAACATTGCTTCTTATCTAGCACTCATTAGGTGCTTTGATGGATCATCGATGGGGGATTGGTCCTTAGTGGCTTGCCTTGGGGATGTGACATTCCACAAAGAGGTGTGCGGCTTAGAAGTAGCCCACTTCGACATCTTTCCCTTGCCTTTCTCTTTCGCAGGAGTGGACACTACTTCTTCGACTTCTGGAATGACTTCTCTAACATCATCGGACCCCATCTCTGTTGAGGAAATAAGGGGCGCAAAATGCTCCTCCATCATGAACTCGGGATTACTAATGTCAGAAATGGATTCACAACCAGGCATATAGAATTCATAGATAGCAGGGTAACAAATATTACAGACAATCACAGGGCGCCAAATATTCAAACAGCAAAGGAACCAATTGAGACCTGCGCCCACCTTTTTATAAGCCACTTATGGTAAAAGTGATCGGATTATCATTATTGCTACTTACCCTCGAGGAAACAGTAAAAAATCCTCCATGATCACCCCATTAAATGCGAGAAATATTCTCCATACAATGGTAAATTCACCTTTTAACCCAGTTTCACTGTTCCAACGACTAGTTTCCTGACCTGCACATCACTCCTGTGCTTCTATCGCACATGCCTATGCCCTTCCTCTATGTTGTGTGTAGACCTTTTGATTCTGATGCTCTAGCCATATAGTCATTTGGTCGGCACCGAATTGTCCCTATATGGCTTTAGATGGCTTCCATTTAAATACCCAGGAAGGTTCCGCACCACCGTTAGTGATTTCCTTTACAACATATGGCCCCAACCAATGCTTTCTAAACTTCCTTGGGTGGCGTGCAAACTGATTGTCATATATAAAGACCAATTCTTCCCCCTTGAACACCTTCTGCCCGATGTGCCTATCATGCTAGGTTTTTTAGCGCGCCTTCTGCAATTGCTGGTGGAAGTTAGCAATAAATTGATCTTCTTCTAAGGCAACGAGTCACACCAATCACTCCTCCATAATGTTAGGCTCGGCCATATTAGTGAAAGCTATGATGCCTAGGCTTGGGACAATATACTCCATTTGCATGATGGCTTCCTGCCCATAGACCATCTTAAAAGGTGTTTTTCCCATCAACTTTTTGCATGTTGTCCTATAATCCCATAGCACAGAAGGGTTGTGCACGTCCCAATCATCTCATTTGGAATTACAGATCTTTGCGAGTGTGTTCTCCAGAATCTTGTTGAAAGCTCCTACTGCGCCATTTTATTGTGGGTGATAGGGGGTACTCTTCTTGTGATGGATCTGGAATTCCTCTGTCAAATCTTCAATTGTTTCGTTAAAAAAGTGCGTACCTCTATCACTCATCAATATATTTCAGCATCCAAATTGGGTCAAAATGTGCTCAAAGATGAAGTGTGCAGCAGTATCTGCAGTATAGTCCTTAACTACCTTCGCCTCTTCCCACCTGGTTACATAATTAGTTGTGGTAAAGATATAGCGTGCTCCAGTATTCTTTCCAGGAGGGTTGATTGGTCCAATAAAATCTATATCCCATTTATCAAATTCCTTCAAGTCCATCTACGGGTGTAGGGGAATTTCATCTCTGCGTGAGTACTTTCCTGTTCTCTGGCATACATCGCAAGCCCAACAATACGTCTGTGCATCGATGTAAAGTGTTGGCCACCATAACCTAGCACACAGCACCTTCTGCGCAGTGGCCTTCCTAGCATAGTGGCCTCCTGCCACTCCTCCATGAGCCTCATCCAATATATCATGTCTCTCATGTTCCAATACGTATCTCCTTAATACTTCATATGCTCCTAATTTACACAAATTACCTGCTATCAGAGAGAAATCATCTGCGCGCGCAACCAACTCCTTTTGTTGGATTGAATATTCTACAGGTGCTTTTCCCATGGTCAGAAGATGAATAATATCATAAAATTTCTCATCAACCACCTTGATAGCGAATAGTTGCGCATCTGGTAACCCTTCCTCCAGACTGGTTGGTTCTTCCCCATTCTCAATTTGTGACAAATGATCAGGCACAACATTCAATCTTCCAGGCTTTACAATAATCTCAAGAAGGATATATCCATAGAGATAAAAGAAATGAGAAGGGAAAGGCAAAGGGAAACCTCAATAGGGTTTCAAAATAAGGAAGGTCTGAGCACTTCCTATCAGTATCATAAGCAACAAGCAGTGCAAAAAGTTCCACAACACTCTTCTATGTCCACTTTTCTTACAGAAGGAAATGAATGGCATGGATATGGAGGATACTTAGAGCATGAGACTCTGAGTGATTATCTTGTAGAGTAAAAATCTCAATCTAGAGCATTCAAAGAGAATCTGACTCTCCAACAGTTTTTCTAGATAAAGGAGAATTGAAGACCCTGCAGCAGCAATAGAAGAAGAGGGAACATACAGAATAGATTCTTCCTTCCTTCATCTGATGGGTCATCTACAAGCACGGAAAAATCTTGGATGAAGGAGTTAGATGATTTATTCCGGCTACACTCAGTAGTGGAAAGGGAGGCCATTGAGATTTTAGTGTTGCACCTTGAGGGTGAAGAAAACTATTGGTGTTTTAGCCATATGGATTATGCAAGAGTGACTGCATATGCAGACTTGACTCAAAGGTTGGTAGAGAGGTTTGACAGAAGAAAACTAGAGACACTTTCCACAGAGACACCTTCTGACATTGATGAGGAAGTATATGAGGAGCAAAGGGAAGATGTCATCATTATCACTCCAGAAGTAGAGAAACTACCACCACCACCAGTTGTAGAAGTACTTGCATTAGTAGGAGGAGAACTTGAATCTTTGCAAGGTGGTCCTGAGCATTTGACATTGAGAGTCCCAAGCATGATGCATGAGGAGGAGAAAGCAGATACCAAAGCTGGTGCAACAGTAGAGGAGCAGCCATCACCATCACCAGCAATTAGAGAAGTAATTGCACTGGTTGGAGGAACTCTTGTAGCTTTGAAAGATGTTCCAAAGTATCATCTAATCCAAGATTTGAAAAAATTTCCATCCCATATTATTTCAGCACCTCGGCTTGAGATTTGTGGGGTCATGCCATCAGGGCAATTGCATGACCAAGGGTTAGAGCACTTTGCCAATCTGGAGTAGTAGACTATCATTTGCGCAGAGGACCCTTGAATTTTTCAAGGAGGAGATGTATAGCTATCCCAGTTTTACATTTTTGAGTTGCACACAACACTTTGTGTTGGAGTGTGGAGTTTTGGAGGATAGGATTAGCATAGTCCTAATGCAGGGAAGCTATACAATAGCTTTCAAGAACCGAAGGTTACTGTCGCATGAACTATCGTATTCTATTTATGACAAATAGATATTGGCCATTATGCATGCATTGGTCAAATTCCGACAATTTTTTATTGACAATAGATTTCGGGTGAAGACCCACTACCATAGTCTCCGACATCTTGTTGAGGAGCAGCAGCATCTGCAGAAGAGGCAACAACAGTGGATCAATACAATGTAAGACTATGAGTTCAGCACTGTGTATGGGGAGGGCCATATGACAATAGATGCACTATCATGGAGATCAGCAGCGCTATCACTGAGGAGCAGTGATGATTTGGGGACCCAATTATTCTTGGAGGATTCCGATGACCACTTCACTTAAGAAGCATTGGATGGACAGATGGTAGATGATAGACATCTTGTGATGGATAACATCTTCCATTAGTGGGATAGAGCCTTCTTGATGAGCATCTCACAGCTCAAAGAGAAGCTTTTGCATATAGCATATTCAAAACCTCATCGGTTCTACCGGGCCATCAATGAGAGGTTCTCATGGAGATACCTCAAGGAGGATGCACTTTGACATATCATGGAGTGAAAATATTATCATCAGATTGTGGAGGATGGTATTATCCATTGGGTATATACCAAGCTGGATCATGACATGAGTCATCACCCACAGTTTTATGGATGGATTAGGATGATGAGCAAGTGGTTGGAAGGCTACTTGCAGACCTATGACACGGGGCAGTGGGAATCATGGTTGCGCTGGCTTCTCTTAGGTGAGTATGGTTACTGCCTGAGATTTCAAATTTGTATGATCCATGCCTTGCATAGTACTAGTGTGATACATCAGCAGAAGGCATGGTTGCACTAGTTACTTTTGAGAGAGTTTGGCCATCACATGACATATCACATGTCATTAGATGTATCATTGTTTGGGATATTTCATGGCACTCATATGATGTGGCAGCAGGAAGCCTGGTTATGTTGGTTTGGTGTGACAATTTACATGTCAATCAATATAACATTGCTTCATGTTTTACATTATGAAGATGTGAGGTGGAAACAAGAGTCATTGCTGCTTTGGTTACTCTTTGGAGAATATGGGTTGACATTCTTCCATGCCTTGCATGAAGATGATGTAGGATGGCAACAAGAGGCCTTGATGCATTGGCTTCTGTTAGGAGATTATGGCCACCATACTTGGTATGATGATGAGGTGGAATGGCAGTAAGAGGAATTGTTGTGGTGGTTTCTATTGGGAGAGTATGGTCCGACATTTTACATGTCAACCCATATGTCTCTATTTCCTATTTTGCACAGTTTTGAGATGATTCTTAGAGAAAGTAGGGCCACCAGGGCCAAGGATTGGAGCATGGAGAGACACAACCTACTCCATGTAGCATGGGTTGGAGAGATAGTTTATGAGTTGGGACTTTCCACTTGGGGAAGGAACCACTACACTTCATATATCTCATGCAAAGGAGAGGCTCTTGGATAGCAGATGATTTCCACTTGGGGATTTATTGATGAGGAGAGGCATCTAACTACACAGTTGGAGGCCATTCTAGACATTATAGAGAGGAATCTATGGATTTGGGCATAGAGAACACGTTGGAGTAGATGAGGAAGCCTTCCATATGAGGATGTCACTTGGTAGGGAGATGGATTGTTGCAACATTCACTTTTGCAGTTGCTTGAGGACAAGCAACATTTTGGTAGGGAGGATTGTAATAATCCAAATTGTCCATTAGTTAATTAGAATATTAGAGTTCCTAATTTTCTTATTTAGTTGAGTAAATAAAAGGGTGGAGGGACCCATAAACCCAATAGATGAATAAAATCCACTTTTGTTGTGTGAATGTTGGTTAGTTAGGTAGTGGATCAACATTATGGAGTAGTGGAGCAGCTTATTGATGAAGGAAGATTGGATATCATAGAGAAATAATGAGAAAGATGATGGGTATAGTCAAGGAATAAAAGTAAGATCATGGAGAAATAATGATGAAGTGATGTAGGAAATGGTGCATTAAATGCACACATCATGGAGGGAGTGGAGAGTAAATGCAGAAATCATGGAGATCATGGAGGAAAGCGCAGTCTTCATGGAGGATAGTGGCCACATGTGCAACGAGGTAATGAGGTTGTTCAAGGCTAGGGGATGCTCACAAAGCATAAAAGGAAGGTGAAGGCAGCCATAGAGGGAATTCTGGAATTTGATATTGTATTGTCGTTTCGACATTTCTTTGCACACTTCAGCGGTTTAGCTAAGTATGTTGTGTTTCTTAACACACGGGTGTCTCCGAGCGGAGATCCAACCCTTATCCATGGGGGACTTCGAGTACCTACTCTAGAAAGGTTTCTTTAAGCAACCATTCATCATCTAGCATATGTGCCACATTCAACCCCTCTCTTCAGCACTTACAGCTTCATGAATTACGCATTCCTACCTTAGGGTTTGAGAGGAGGAAGGTAGTTTCCAGTATTTTAGCTAGGAAACCTATGGAGGGATCAACCCTTAACCTTGTGCATCCATTTTAGTCTTCCGGGAGTAGCATTGTGACATCCGGCATCAGGGCATCATTCTACTCCTCTTTGCAACATCACATCCTGCAAAAATTACGCATTCCAGTAGTGTATATCAAATGGAGGAAGTAAGTTCCAAGTATTTTAGCTTGGAATCCTGTGAGGAATCATCCCCTCACTTTAGTGAGATTATTTCCATCAACGGTGAGCAGTATTTCATCATCGAGAAGCAGGCTGCAGCTTTAGCCCTCTTGACAGCGCAGTCACTTCTAGCAGTTGTGAAGTTCAATAGTTGCAATTTTATAAGAGGAAGGAAGAGATATATCTCAATCTTCTAGCTTGGGGATCAGGAGAAGGGGCCATCCCTTCATGCATTCATATGATTGTGTATTATTGCAAGCCCTAGGGGGTGATTTTCCGAGGTGAGCCAATCCGGAAATCCTTTCTAGGTTATTTTGGGTTTTCATCATAGAGTCCGGATTCCAAATCCCAACATTTTCTGAGCTCTGGAAAAGCCTAATCTATGCATCCCTTTTCAACTAGCAGTTATATTTCCAGCATTTCCAGCAGGGACAACAAAGTATGGCCTCCAACAGAGCAGTAGTTACGCAGTGTTCTCAATCACTCTAGCCATCTCTATTGGCTTGAGTGTTGTTATTTTTTAGCACTGTTGTCCTTGTATTCCACCTCCTGATTAATAAAATGACTCAGTTGTTCTGTCTATTTTATGGTGTATTCAATTTATTTCCATATTGTTGTAGTTTCCAGTTATTGTTTTGTGTATTACTATCTTTTCCTATTTTTGGATATTACAATTTCAGCAATATAACCAAATTTATTATTTATATTTTTCCCTGAGGAAAATTCGCAAATTTATATTAATAAAAAAAGTGATATCAGTACATACACAAGTGCATTCATAGATTGTCCTGAAATACCATTTGAATGTGCTTGAAGTACTCATCATATCAAAGCTACAAAAAATAGCATTTACGCATATAAAGTGGGTTTCTCTTTTTTACCTTTTTTCTTTTGAATTTTGTGCTAAACCCCATAATTTGGAGTGGTCGTAACAATAGCCAAATCTTCTACTTATATTATTGTTGGCACTTCCTTGTCGAAGTCTAAACTATCAAAAACATGTGATTGTTTTATTCCACCTGCTCCTTGGTTGTTGTTCTTTTCCTTATGCTAATTTCCAAGAGTCTGGATCACCACTAAGTTAGTGAGATTCTCTTTTTCCTTATGTTTATTTCCAGGAATATGGATCACAACTAAGTTAGTGGGTTTCTCTGCATGTTTCGCAAGATCCTTTTGCATTTCTTCTCCCTCCTGCATTTGGTATCCTTATTGATTTTATGTCTCTGGATGTTGTTAAATCTCATCCATTTCTTCATATTCTTCATCAAAAGAGGGTAGATGTGGAAATTTCCATCCCTTTGGATTTTGCGGTCTTTTCTTTGTCATTTTTTTCACTTGTAGCCATGAGCTATGCAAGTTCCATATCCGATGGTAAATTTGGCACCTGAAAGCAGTATTTTCAAAATCTAACCATTTTTTCCACTTGAATTCGTGGTGATTCAAATGGACGTGAGATGGCAGGCCTTTGCTTAAGTCATTCTCGAAAAATATGCAAGAAAATATGAAGATACCTTTATCCATTTTTTCTCAATCCATGTTTAAAAATCTCCCCAATGAGCTCCCACTTCCTTCTATAACTTGGGTGCCAAAAAGGAAGAGGGAGATTATGTAAGCTTACCCATATTGGCATATTCATAACCACCATTGTTGTGGCATCGAAATCTGTAAATCATGGAGTTACAAAGAGACATGTCATTCCCAAAAACCACGATGCTTAATTTATGACATATTCCAAGTCTTTCTGATTGTTGAATTGAACCACAAAAAATCACTTCATGCACAGGTAAATATCACAAGTTTTAGTCCACCAAATTTATTATTTTTCATTTTTTCCTCTTCCATTATTAATTCATTTTTATCAGTAAGAGATAATAGTTCTAGGAAAAACCTATAGATTTTATCCACCTGCTTGTAAAATTTCAGCTGAACTTTCTTTTACCTTTGATTTACCTGTAAAGCTTGTCCTTGCAAAAAAGTAATACTTGCAACAATTTCTTGGCTTTCCTTTAATTTTTTCTATAAGGATTTATACTCCTTAATATATTGATTATTCAAATCATTCAAATTTTTTTGTTATAACTGTTCCACATTTGAATTATCAAGATTATGCTTTTGCTCTAACTATTGAAGTTAAATCAAAGCCTTCTCTAAGAACTGTGGAATGTTTTTTCCATTCTTCTTCATTGAAAATTTTGTCCCTTTCTATTTTTTCTTCAATTCTTTGATTTTATTCAAAATTTTTGCATGTACATCAAAGACATTATAAACTATGTGCTTAGTGTAATTCATGAAATCTTTGAGGACTCATGATGAATATTTAGCTCTATCTTGGTGATCACCTAAATCTTGCCAACTTAAATCCATAGCAATTCTAGTAGAGTCAACATGCTTCCTATTTTTGGTTCTTTTAACCATTGATTTGGTTTGTGAGTTGAAATAATACTCACTTAGGGAAGTAATTGTTTCAGTGACTGGTTCAACTTACATAATGGTATGAAAATAGAAAAAAAAATGGAATGCTTGTTGAAATAGGAGTTAGTGAAATGTCTGGAGACCAATATTTTTAAATTTATATTGCTGACATAGGAGTTTGTGAAACATATTGAACTATCTCCTTGTGAATTCTCTGAGTTTCTAGGGTGATTTAAATTGCAATTTATTGAAATTCTTTGTTGATATCTTAAACAATTGTTTGAATGAATTGTCGGGTTGTAGTTGTTTTTTGAACAATTCTTGCTTCTGAAAAATCCATGCTTGTAGAAATCTCTGGTTGATATAGTTATTTGGGCAACTCAACATCAATTACCATCTTTTCTGCCATAGAAATATCTCACCCTTGAGCTAATTCTTTCTCTATGATTTGAGACTTTTTTTCTTTCTTTTGTACCTTGATTTATTTTCTTTTTAGTTACAATAAATGAATCATAAGTTGATAATAATGAGGAAAGATCAAATCAAATTGGATATTTTTGAACTTGAACATTTTTCTCTAACATAAATGGATAATAAATATCTACATGAATATTAGTAAATCAAAAAGTCAAATTTTCAGGTAATTTTAATTTTTCAAGAGGGGTTGAATTATAGGGACTCCTTTGTTTAAGATAAAAAACATAAGTATCCTCCCTAAATTTTTGAACTTTCTCCTTCTCCTCAGCATCCATGAAATTTTCTCTTTGGGCCACGTGGTCAAATTTATCAGCATGAATAAAAAAATAATCTTAGAGAGGTTGTCGATTTGAAAATATTTTGATAAGCTTATCAATTTGTAGTGATTTATGATAATGTATTTTGGCTCATATCTAAAGTAGGGAAAGGAATGCAACCAATTTTTTTTTAACTGGTCTTCTTCGATTGTGTGAAGCACTTTGTAATTCCTCCAGGTTGAGGAGAGGAACCCAAAGGTAACCACAAACAACTTTAAAATTAGAATCTATCCTTTCCAGCTTTAGAGATGGCTCTCTCTGTATGAATCTCCAGTCACTTAGATGATTGGTTGTCTTAGATTTTAGGCTAGGTGTTAAGATCATAGAGGAATAGGTTTCTAAGAGCTTCATGGCAGAGCAGAGGGAAAATCCATTGGTCATGGAGTCATATTGAGTTAATTATTTTCAGTGATATGATGGAAAAATGAGGGATCCTTAGACAATGGGACTTAACAGTACACCCCATCACCATCTATTATATGCCCCGTGGGCATAATAATAAATAAAATATTATAATAGTAAATAAATAATAAATATTGAAAAAAATATAATAATATTAAATAAATAAAATAGTAAATAATAAATTGGAGATCTAAATAAATAAGGTAGGCAACCCTTATGGCGTATTTGTCAAATTTCATTGTAGAGAGGTAAGCAGAGGAATAGTGGAATTGATAACATCTAAAGCATCTAGTTGAGGATGAATTTTAGATATTACTATGGAAGAAAAACACTAAAATATTCAACTACTTATAAAAGAGCACTTAAAAGTGAAATATGAAACAAATTTTGCTTAATTAAACATTGAATACTTGACATTCAAGCATGATTATAACAAGACAAAAAATCACATACACATGAGAAAACATCACCATAATAAATTGACACATGAATCCTTGAACAAGTAGACTTTAGCCTTCATCATTCACTGAAACTTTTAAATGAAAATGTACAATACTCAATGTATTCTATATCACACCCTGAAAAAACAACCTTTTATAGACTAAAATTCATGAAGTATATAAAATTAGCTCATCCTTGGATTTAGGGGGTCGAGCTCAACCATTTCTCCAAACATAGAGTCAGTTAAATTAGATTTAGAAACTACCTCTTAGGAAATAGGGACCGAATTTCTGGAAAATAGGGGTCAAATATCAGATCATATATCTCGAATCATGAACTTTTTTTACAAAACTGAAGGAGGTTTTTGTTTATAATCTTGTGCTTGAGAGAAATTTCTCTCAGTTTTCAAAAATTATTCTCCATCTCCTCATAATCTATGCCTAAGGATCATGAATAAAATAAAAAATGAAGAAATATGCAAAATAGGATGTAAATATTCATTAGAGTCTTCCAACCTGCGAAACTTGTGAATAAACTGAAGGAGTTTTTATTATTTAGCTCGTGTTTTACAAAAACCTACTTTTTTTCGAAATTAATTTCCATTTGGTCAGAACCCAATTTTTACGTTAACTATTAAAACAGTAAAAAATGCAACAAATCCCCTGTTGCCAAAATGCAACGAGCCTCTTTTTCATACTATATAATAAATGCTTGAATGTTTAATCTACAAGATTCTTAAGGAAACTTTTTGTAACCATGATAATCAATTTCATGAGATTTGGATTCAAATTTCAAGGTTAAATTATTCACTGTGTGGAAGCACAGCGAATTTGTTGTGTTGCTTCTTTCTTCAAAAAAATTGTTGCAAAAGCGCAGTGAATTCATGAATTGAATGCTTATTATCAACTCCTAGGCTTATTAATGTATCACACGTGAAAAAAACCCCGAAAATCATCAAATACCTATTGGATAACATATGTTCATACTGTAAATTCCCATCCTTTAAAAACACCACCTACGGCAGAATCATGACGACTAAGCACAGTGAATTTAACTTGCATGGGTTTGACCAAATTTTGCAGTCTTTGACCAGATAAGATGATTAATGGATGGTGTTGAAAACCTAAAATTCCTACTTTGAACCTCCATAAAAAAATATGAATTCCAAAACTCTGACCTTCTATCAAATCTTAATGCCTTTGACAGTAACACAGAAAATGGAGAAGCGCAGAAACAACTTGTTTTGATAATGATATGATGAAATATTTGATGTGACCTTGCAATTGACTTGACAAGACACCACTTAACTCAACTCAATGATGAAAACCCCAAATCTGTTATTATCTTCACTCATAACTTGAATGACACATTTTCATAAACTTACTAAAACTAGACCCTTTAGGACTTTGACAACTTGATTTTATTTACCAATAAAACTTTAATATACCCTATTGACTTGATATCAATAAGATCATAGCAGCACCTTACAAATTTATAAAAATAATAAAAAATAATAATCTTGATTTTGACTACTATAATATTAGCTCCAATGGGAATGGAATCCTCCCTGTGAGGTGCCAAAGAACACCATAGACTAGTATACTGATCCATTGGGTTGCTCCCAACTTGAAAACTGAAACCTGCTCCAAAAACACTGCAACTAAAACCAAATTTACAACCTCAAACTGTACACTACAAGTTGTGATCTAAAAACTGACTGAAACAACTACTTGAAAAACTGAAAATCAAAATAAGAAAAGTGATTTCCCAGCGAGCTTATTGATCACACCATTTCTTTCTCTAAATTTTTGAAGATAGTTATACAATCATGTGAAACTATCTTTCCAATTTATCCAATCAAGCAAATGGCTACTTGACTGAAGCTTGGATTCATCTTTTCTAGGAATAAATAAAGACTCAAAAAATGGCAACTCAAACTTCCCACTAAAAACATCTTCATGATCCATAAATACAACAAATGAATGTTCTTATGTTCTAATGACTACAAAAACCTACCAAAACAGTCATGGAAATCATGAAGGGAATACTTATCTATTTTTTGATCATCGAGTAAGGAATTTTCTTCATGATTTACTACTAGTTGCTTTGTTTCTGACCCAACAGTCTTAAGACCATCCTTGAATGAGAAAGGAACCAATTGTTCATCTCTCCTATCATGCATCTTAGGGAGAAGCTATGTGCATTCTCGAATAATAGCCACGACAGGTGTTTGAGGATCATCTAAACACAATCTTTCATGTACTTCGACAAAAGTATCACCTTGATCTTCAAAGCAACAAAAAATAACAACTACTTCCTGGTTGTCTTCCTATGTTTTAGACTGAAAAATATCATATACTATGGTTTTGTTTTCTTGAAATTATTTGCCATATGTCGGTTTACTCTCTAAAATTTTTGGGCATACAACTTTAGAAATTTGCCTTTCATAAACCTCTTCTTGGTGAGATAAGAGATCAAAACATTTTTTTTCAACTAAAAAATAATCTCATTTATGTTGTTCAAAAGACCTAGAACAAAATTTTCTTTTTCATATATTCATTTAAGCTCTAAATCACAGTTATCATATGTAGGTATCAACTCTTCATTGAATCTAATCTAATTGTTTACTTGACTAAATATAATGACTTATCCAAATCAATGTTTTTATTCTTTAAATCTTCTGAGGACTGTAGAATTTCATCGTCATTCTTAGGGACAAAACTATGAATTTGAACATTAAAATTATGATCTATAATCAAAGGAGAAATTGTACTATGTTGAAGATTGTCCTAAGTGTCATGGAAGCTAGCCTCTACTATTGTTTTTTCCTGATGATAATATAGTTCAAACAACGTTTCCTTGATTTCATTATCCATCAAATCCTCCTCATCAATATCAATTCGAAAATTTTGCATAAGATCGTCAAAATCTCCACAAAAGGTTTCAACCAACACTATAGAAGAGTAAATGTCTTTATAGTTCTTACAAAAAAATGTGTAGAAATATTTAATGGAATAAATGCTAGCAGGAGATTTCCCTTCATACCAAGACCATTTTTCTTCTAAAGTTTCCATAAACATATTCATTAAATATTCCTCATGAAATTGAACCCTTAGCTTGCGTACATGCATGTGAAACTTAACCAAATAAAGAGCGGCATCATCTCCTTTCTGATCTTTGAATGTTAGAAAATAAGTTTGCCAATCTACATGAGGCATGTGATTTGGAAAACCTGGAATGTGATAATGAATTAAAGGAGCATACCTTCCAGATAGAACTCATCTTGAGCCAGTAGACTGTCCATGTTGGGTTGATAGGGCCTAGACTGAAGTTCGAAGTGACTGCGAAGTTCAACAAAACCCACTATTTCTGGCCCTTTCGGCAACGACTTGCTTGCTCAGATCAAAGTCTCGCCCGAGGAAATATAGGGGGATGCTAGAACCAAGTTTTTGTTTCAAGAGGGACATTGAACTGTGGATTTATGGATTTTCCTTATTAGCAGAGCTTCGCGGACTAGAGCTATCAATAATACTAGCATTGTTCAACACAATTGTTGAACTTACTCACAGACTCTGTGATCTTACTTATTCACGCATTAAACATAACAAATAACCATAAAACAAATTGTGTTATTCAATTACAAATAAAAACCCTTATTCAACATAAAAATTCATAAATATTAAGTAAAAAGAAAACACATCAATATACTCAAATATTTCTCAACAGTTCTTTCATTAAGAATAAGATCTTCTCTTTACAACCACTTTCCACCCTACACACACAGTTGCAGACTTCCTAAGGTCTTCACGCACACAAATACATGATCCTTTCCTCTAACCCAACCATAGACTCAAATTCAACACAAACTTACATCCAAATGCAACATTCAAGTCTATTTTGCTATCAAAAACCTTTCCTAAGACTTCTATCTAGACTCCTTATATAGATTTTTCTTTTACAATACCATGGTCCCAAACCATGGGGGGAGTCCAATGTTCACAAAAAGTGCCATCCCGTTACATGATAAGGGGATTTGACCCACCCCAAAGCCCCTAAGACTAAAAAATATACTTCGCGCTACGTGCTCCACTCCTTGATGTGTGAATTCTTTACCTTGTGAGGGATCCTAGCTCCAACAGGCCCCCAACACAAAACTTTGACTCGACCTGAGTCACAATGGTGGTGTGCCCTTGATCTTCGCTTTGATGCCACTCAATGCATCCTTCAATGGGTTAACTGCTTCAGCGCACTGTTTCTGAAATTCACTGATGTCTCTAAGTAGTGTATTTGTGAACTTCTTAGCTTCTCTCTGCTCCAGCCCTATCTGCTCCTTGCGCGGTGTTTTCAACTTCAGCTCTGCAATTTGAGAAAGCTTACTAGCCTCAGCTTCCCATGGATTTATCCTGGCTACAAGTAGCTCCTCCTTTCTATGCAGTGCAACAATTTTATCTTGCAAAGACTTACCCTATTTGAGAAGGTTAATCCGTTGTAGTGGCGTTAAGGTCTTCGCAATGACCTTCTCACAGACTTCAACTTCGATCTTCTGCACCTGAGGGTCCTCCTGCATCGAGGACCATACATCTAGAGCCTCCCCAAATATAGTCACACACTCCTGTTTGTGGGACTCGATCTGATCTTTGGTTGCTTTCAGCTTCGCAGTGTATTTCTCTCTAATATATGGTGGAGTGGTAGGCTGCAATTGGAGTTGCAGCTCAACAATTTTGATCTCCATCTCCATGCGAACTTTGTCAACTTTAGCCTTTGAATCCCTGACCGCTATGGTTAGCTTGGCCACTTTATCCTCAAGCATATCTACAACTTGAATCTCGAGCTCTATTACCTCACTGCATGCCTTCGAGATGGCTTCTTCTAACTTTTGTCGTTGTGCTTCCTCGGCCTTGCACTCCTGGATAGAAAACTATTTCTCCACACCCATGCTTTAGCGTTCCTCCTGGGCATCCTAAATAAACAAAAGATCATGTTGTTCCTAGATCTTTAACACCTAGGCGATGCCCTGATAGAACTCATGCAAAGCCTGTAATGGCATCACAACAAGATTTACTATTGTGCTCTGCCAACAGAATTTCCGCTTCATCTACTCTGTCGTATCAAAATGAAGCGTTCTTGTAGGAATAGGAACCTAATAGGTATCATGAGTTAGCACCATCTCCTACATAGTTTTACTTGGTTCAGTTGGTGCCCCACTAGGTGGAACAACGCTCGCTTGCAACAAGCTCGCTTGCAACTGCAAATCCTACAACCCTTTGTAGACATCTTCAATTACTTTTTTGTATTGCTCTTCGATGTTGCCCCAAAAGTCTCATTGACCTTCCACAAATCATCCCTGATATTTTCAATGTCCCCCTCAGTGACGACCATTTATGTTATGCCAACAGATCGGTCGAATTTGACCTTCTTCCTTGCGCCACCCTTCTGTGGTTGCCTTCTCTTAACGATAAACAAGGAGGAGGGGTCAGATGGATATGTGCCTAGATCATCGCCAAGATTATCATCCCCCCTAATCTCCATAGTCTTTGCTTCAGTTTCCTTCTTCCCTGTTGGCGTAGTGGGCTTTGTCCCACTCATTCCTGCAATATTTGTACCCAAATGCAACGGAGTTAACCAATCACTCGACCATCCACTGATGATGGCATCTACATATTCCTCTTCGACCATGTATGGGAGCTCATACCAGACCCCCACGAGGTCCTTCTTTTCCTAAATGTGGATATGATGGAAGTCCACTTTGAACTTCAGACCCTCTCAATCTTGCTTCAAAATTCTTGATGATAACTAGGGCTTTTGGTTGATCATTATTCATAATCTCATCTCAACTCCGACCCAAAAAAAATTATTGGACATAACCCTTGCAAGCTCTATCGAATGCCATAGTGAAGCATATCTAGCTGCTTCACATAGATCAGGGTCTACAATATTTAATTGTGACCCTTCAGGTTCTCTCCATTCCATCAAGGAAATAAGAAGAAAGAGCCACGCGCAGTGGAACTTCTTGCCTTCTTTCTATGTTGCTCTAAAATCCATGAGGAATTACACACATAAGTAATCATCCTAGCTGTATACAATGCCCTTGGCGCATTCTGCAGCTAAAGCTATGACAGAGGCAGGAACCTCCTCACCGCGGCTCTTCTGCATAATCTTACCCACAAGGATGTGCGCGGTGAAGTGCACAGTTTTGTCAGAGATGGATTTGATGAGATAAACCCTAGTCCCCTCAATGGTTAGATCATACCCATTATTCATCTTGTCTACCATCTACTTCTCCTGGATCTTACCCACAAAAGCCCCCGCAGAGTCTGCCCCAAGGCAAGCAAGGGTCATAATTCTTCTGATGAGAATCTCAGTAATGGGGATCTTCTTCCCCAACCATATACAGTTGTCATGCACCATGGCCAACAATTGGCACACACAAATTGTATTGATGGTACTTCACCCAAAATGTGGCACATAAAGCATGTTGAGTATCCCTGACTGTTGGATACCCTTCACCCATTTAATCAATTCTAATCTTGTAACTCCACCTGAGTAGGCCTATGGCGTAGATACCTACTAGGATCAAATTATGGGTACTTTCTCCTATCATTCAAAATCCCAATCCTCCATTATGAGCTTAAGCACCTTGGCTATCAATTCTCCTTCCATTGACACCTCATCTAGAATCAATGGTGTAAATAACTTGTACTTTACTGCGTCGAGATCTTTCACTAGCTTCTTCGCCTCTAGCTTCCTGGGCGAAATATAAGGAGGAAACCAGGAGAGAGGCACAACCTCCTCAGCATCAATTTCCTCTGGTGCTTCTTTTGCCTCCTCATCCTCATCTGATTTGACTTCCACATCTATTTCCTTTTACCTCTCATAAGCCCATTACTATGTTGTTCCTTCGTGAGTTTCTTCCTGGGTGAAGACTGCACTGGTGGTTTCTTAGGCTTCCCGAACGGTGTTGTGCCCACTGTATTCTATCCTCTAGGCGACCTCAACCTGATGGCTATTGCTAGCAGTGTAGCCATCATGGTGCGATCGAATCCTGGAAGGAATGTGTGGCTAATCCCAGCCTTGATCAAGGTTTCTATAACTACTTTGAAGTTGTAATATAACATGCAATTGCTTTCTTAGCACTCTCGTAGACAGTGATTCTCTCTTCTAATACTTAGCGCGCAAAAATGCGTTTGAAATTGGGGCGGGATCCTTGATCTATAGAAAATTTCAAAGTCAAACCTCATCATCACCCTAAAACTCTCCTCATAAATTCCGATTTGGCAGTGGATTTGGCCAGATATGCCCATTAAATGTGCTCTTCCCGCTCCTTCTAACAGCCAAGTTGTTTTCCAATCCACTTTTACTGTTCCAACGGTTACTTTCTGGGAGAATTGAGCGAGGCTCGATATTGCAGCGCAGTCCTACCTCGCTTAGCGCAGTAACCTCCAATTGCGCTCGTAATCCATCTTCCACTCAACACTTTGATTGCGCTGAATCCATCCTTCACCATAATCTGTATGCATCAAATCATCTCGACATCTACAGATATCCTCCCCCAACACAAGCTTGTTGGTCAGGTTTTTCCAATCCGTTTGAACCAGCATCCTTAGCTCCTTGGTAATGCGAAGTACTCTTTTTTCATTTCTTGAAGAGCCTCATTAATGCCTTCCCACCCATGGTGTAGTTTTGCTTCAAGTTACCATTGATGAGGTATCATTTCTAAGGAATGAAAGAACATGTCCACCCATTTAGGCTGAGGTTTAGTGCCCCAAGCTTCAGTCCAGCAAGCTAAATTCTCACACAGATTCCTTTTTCCATCATACTTCTCTGAGATTTTTGTATTAACCTAACCAAACCTCAACCTTATCAATTTGCAAAATTCTTTCCATCCTCCTAAAATTTCTTTTTGCGTGCCCCACCATCAAGTTGGATTAAACCTTAATGTGAAGTCCAAAGTTTCATACCTCTGTTCTTTAGGCACATTTTTCTCAAATTTTTCCAGAAACAAGACAACATTCCCCATTCCATCATAAAAAGGTAAGTCGCACAATTCTCATCTCACACAGTGCATATATTTGGTCACCTTGTTACAGTGCTTAGTCGTGACTTCATGCAAATGTTTCTTCCAATGCTCCAACTCCTCATCTAAATCTGAAACACACAAACTATCGTGGTCGCGACATATTCTACCATCAGAGGTGGGATTAATCCAGTCTTCATCTTGCGCGGTGAGCTTATAAATATGATCAATCACAAAATCGCCGTGCTCATGCTGGACAGGTTTTATGTATCACATATCTTCAGAAGGATATAAGGGTACAATAACTCAAGTTCCATCTTTTCCAAACACCATCTTCCTATTCTTCAGGTTGATTATAGCATCCATGTCATAATCACAATCAAATCCCAATAGCGCAGGCTAAGGATTACTATCATCTATTATCCCGATGACTTCAAAATCAACCAATATGCCTGCACCATCAATATCTACGCCAATTCCCTGTAAGCACCCCATAGGAATGATCTTTAGCTGGTCTCCATACTCAGCTGAATTGGCGACCACTTTAGCTTAGGCCTTCCCATCCTTTCCCATGTTTGCTTTGGCAAAACGTTAGTATCTAACCCTAGATCCAGGATGACTTGATTCATCTCATAATCTTTGATCTGCGTACTCAACCGCATCTCTTAACCAGTTCTCTTCTTGTTCTTGTACACTTTATTTATTGTGCATTGTTGTAGTTGCAGGTTTTCCTTGTCAGCGCAATTATCTATCAGTTTCTACAGTCCTTCTATAGCCTTTTGGTCCCTCATCAATTTCATACATGTTTGTAAAAAGGACGCCAAGATAGATTGATCATATTCCTTTACTTCGACTTCCTCTTCAGGCTTATTCTTTATTGGGAATAGTTGTCTCTGCGCGGTAGGTGGTGAAGATTTAGGATTCATAAGTGCCTTCCTTGCTTCCATGAATGTCTCTTTCTCGCGTTGCACATTAAATCCAACATTCTTATCTTCTACCTTCCTTACCCATGTCTCTGTTTCATCCCTTGATCCTTCTGCGTGGTCCCTCTCGGTACTCATACCACTGCGTGTTACTATGTTGATGCTTGCATCTGCTCGGCGCGGTTCAACCCTCATTATTTGGATATTCTGAGTCAAATGTTGGTCGTTATTCTCCTTCATTTTAGCTAACAAAATGGGACACACTTCAATTTCATGACCAAATTCTTGACAATACTTACAGGAAGTTGTTGTAGGATTCTGACAATCCCTTGCAAAGTGCCCAGTCTATTCGTAGTTGTAACATATAACTTGTCCTCATCCTCAATCAATGCCTCCTCCTCGGCCACGTCCTCGGCTTAGGAAACCTCCTCACACGATCGGTGAACTTGAAGCTTCGCGCCCTTCTACCTATATCTAATATGCACTAGGATTGTTCTGCATCATCAGGTCATAACTCTTACAATGTTTTTCATTGTGCCCTACCGAACTGCAAAATTTATAGAACAATTTCTTTGGCAATCTGATAAATTTCTGCAACAGATGACAAAAGTATGTGGAATGTTGGCCTGTAACTTCACAGAGGCTACACCATACATTAGGCCTTATACTTGGCCCTGCGCTCGATCCAAGCTTAAATGGGCTCGACATCCCAATATTCAAATAGTCTCTATAAACATGGCATTGTTTTTCATAGTGACCGTCCACTTTTCATTTGATACACCATACCTCCGTTCTCATCTCTGAGCGAACCTCCTTTCCCTTCTTTAGATCCTCGAACTCCATATGCAAGCTCACCAACTAAGTTTGAATCTATTGCACTCCTAGACTCGTATCAGCTATGGGGGATGATTCAAGCTTCATCGCGATCTCCAGTTCTTCAACCAGATTTGCAATCTTTAGTTGAGACAATGGCAGTTTGAGATGAGACAACAACACAGCAATGAACTATTCTCTATGTTGTTCATCCGGGATCTTGAAACTAATTTGGCTCAACAGCATTTAAAATATTTGATCTACCTCTTAGACAGACTCAGTAGTCAGCTACTTAAATTCTTTGATCTTTGTGATACAATGGAACTGCGACTTTAGTGTCTTGAATTCATAGTTCAACGCAATCTTTGTCTCAGCTAAAGAAGCATTTTCATTCTTTGTAACATATTTCATGTACCATGACAATTCTCTATCTTGCAGCGTTGTAATCAATTGCGCTTTCTTCATATTTTCATCAGTAACATTCAATGAACTCCAGATTGCTTCTTTCACAAATCGGAACTTTTTAGGGTAATTTTTTCCCTTGAAAATAAGCATATTTGGTGGTTGGGCCATGGGGGGAGGTGGAGGTGGAGGAACAAAATGGGATGGGGTGACGATGGGGCTAGAAGGTTGGTGAATTTCCTCATCACTTTTTTGACTTTCAGATCTGAACGACAAACTTCGCGTAGTAGCGGGGTTGCTTTCTCCTTTCCCAGATTCAAAGAGTGGTCTATATTCAGTTTCAATGTACTTAACCCAACCTGTTCTGAATTTCTTACCTCTTCGCGTATCATGGATCTCTCTTTCTTCAAGCATCAATCTGAGTGCATCCGTAATATACCCTTTTCACACAATAGCATTTTAATCCAGAACTTCAATGAATTCATGTACTTACCTCTAGGTTTTCTGAAGAACTTGCACTCTGCTTCGCTATAAGACACAGAGGTCTCGATCACGAATTGAGTAATGAACCCTCCAAGGATACTATCTATCCAATAGTCAACAACCCTCGTGATCTCGTTATTAGTCTTTTTCATCTTATCAATCAACTCTGAGGTCCACGCGTTGGGCTTATTATTGAAATAACCCACTTGTGCTGCTAGTATTGATATCCACTCATAGAGTTCGCTAGAAAATGGTGTGAAAAGTCTCTCGTACTGATCTATATAGATATACTTTTGTAGCCAATGTTCAGTAGATATTTACATACTTCTGTTTTCTTGCACAACAAATTCATGTTCTTTTTTTTCAACCCAATTTTCAATCTCTTCCTTAGAAAAATCCCACATCCAACTATCCCTTAGTCAGATTCTGGGTCATAGAAATGGAACCATTTGATGTCTTGATGGGGCCTAGACCCAAGTTCGAAGTGATTGCGTAGTCCAACAAAACCCACTATTACTGGCCCTTTCGGCAATGACCTACTTGCGCAAATCGAAGTCTCACCCAAGACAATATAGGGGGATGCTAGAACCAGTTTTTTGCATCCAACGGACACTGACCTATGGATTTAGGGAATTTACTTCTTATCAGAGCTTCGCAGGATAGAGCTATCAATAATACCAGCTTTTTTCAACACAATTATTGAAATTACTCATAGACTGTGCTGTCTTACTTATTCAAGCATTAAACACAAAAAATAACCATAAAACAGATTATGTTATTCAGTTACAAATCAAAACCCTTATTCAGCATAGACATTCATAAACAGTAAGTAAAAATCAAACACATCAATATACTCAGATCTTTCTCAATAGTTCTTTCATTAACAATCAGATCTTCTCTTTACATCCACTTTCCACCAAATGCACATAGTTGCAGACTTCCTAAGGTCTCCGTGCACACAGTTTTAGGAGCCTTTCCTCTAACCAAACCATAGCCTCAAACTCAACACAATATTATATCCAAATGCATCATTCAAGTCTATATTGTTATCAAAAAACTTTCCTAAGACTTCTATCTAGACTCCTTATATAGATTTGGCTTTTACAATACCATGGTCGCAAACCATGGGCGAAGTCCAACTTTCACAAAAAGTCCCATCCCATTACATAATAAGGGACTTTGACCCACCCCAAAGCCCCTAAGACCAAAAATACACTCTGCGTTGCGCGCTCCGCTCCTCGATCAATGGAGTCTTTACTTCGTGGGGGATCCTAGCTCCAACACTCCATTGGAATGTTGAAAGTTGAATTATGGATCTCTTTGAAAATGGATTTTCCTAGTGAATAATTCACAACCTTCTTATGTTTTATCACTATTCACCATCAGTAATCATAACTGAAACTTGATGGTTCTTTCCCGGAGAATATGGAACCTTTAACTCCCTAGCAATGGCGCCACTATGTTAACACTTCTTAATTCCTCCAGGTTGAGGATACGATCCCAAAGGTAACCACAAACCACTTTAAAACTAGAATATAGCCCTTCCATCTTCATAGAGAGCTCTCTATGTATGAATATTGAATCACTTAGATCACTGGTTTCATAGGTTTTAGGATAGGTTTAATATCAGATAGGAATAGGTTTCTAAAAGTTTTATGGCAGAGTAGAGGGAAAATCCATTGGTCATGGAGTCATATTGAGCTAATGATTTTTAGTGATATGATGGAAAAATGAGGAATCCTTAGACGGGGGCAAGGTATACAATCCTTATGGTGTATTTGTCAAATTTCATTGTAGAGAGGTGAGCAGAGGAATAGTGGAATTGATAACATCTAAAGCATCTATATGAGTATGACTTTTAGATATTACAATGGAAGAAAAACATTAAAATGTTTAGCTACTTATAACAGAACAATTAAAACCAAATTCAAACAATTTTTTCTTAACTAAACATTGAAGACTTAACATTAAAGAATGATTATAACAATACATAAAATCACATACATAGGAAAAAACATCACCATAATAAATTAACACATTAATCCCTGAACAAGTAGACTTCGACCTTCATCATTCACTGAAACTTTTAAATGAAAATGTACAATACTCAATGTATTCTCTATCACACCCTGACCAACCAACCTTTTGCATACTAAAATTCATGAATTATATACAATTATCTCATCCTTGGACTTAGGGGGTCTAGCTCAACTCCCCAAAGATAGAGTTAGTTACATTAGATTTAGAAACTGCCTACTAGGAAATACAGGCCGAATTTCTAGAAAATAGGGGTCAAATATTAGATCATATCTGTTGAATCATGAAATCTGTTACAAAAATTATGGTGGTGTTTTTTCATGATCTTGTTCTTGAGAGAAATCTCTCTCAGTTTTAGAAAATTATTCTCCATATCCTCGGAATCTGTTCCAAGGATCGTGACTAAAAACAAAATGGTGAAATATGAAAAATATGTTGTAAATATTCATTATAATCTTCGAATCTATGACACATGTGAATAAAATGAAGGAGGTTTCTGTTATTTAGATCGTTTTTGACAAACGCCACTTTTTTTTCAAAATTAATTTCCATTTGGTCAGAAACTGATTTTGAATTTAACTTCTAAAACAGTAAAAAACGCAGCAAATCACATGTAGCCAAAACGCAACGAGCTTCTTTTTCATACTATCTAATCAATTCTTGAATGCTTAATCTGCAATATGCTTAAGGAAAATTTTCATAACCATGAGAATCAATTTCATAAGGTTTGGATTTGAATTTAAAGGTCAAATTGTTGATTGTGTGGAAGCGCAGCGAATTTGCAGTCCTACTTCTTTCTTCAGAAAAAATGTAACAAAAGTGCAATGAATTCATGATTTGAATGCTTATGATAACATCCTAGGCTTTTGAATGTATCACACATGTGAAAATCAACCTGAAAATCATGAGATACCTATTGGATAACATATGTTCATACTGTAAACTCCCATCCTTGAAAAACAACACCTATTGCAAAAGCGTAACAACTGAGCGCGGCAAATTTCAGTTGCATGGGTTTCACCAAGTTTTTCAGTCTTTGACCAGATAAGATTATTGATGGATGGTTTTGACAACCTAAAATACCTACTTTAAACCTCCATGCACAAAAAGGAATGTCAAAACTCTGACCTTTTATCAAATTTTAATGCCTTTGATAGTAGCACAATAAAATAGAGAAGCGCGGCAACAGCTTGTGATAAAGATTTGATGAAATATTTTATGTGACCTTTCAACTGACTTTACAAGGCACCAGTTAAATCCACTCAATGATGAAAAAACCAAATCCATTATTATCTTAACCCATGACTTGATTGAGGCATTTTCCTAAACTTGCTAAAACTAGACCCTTTAGGACTTTGACAACATGATTTTATTTACCAATCAAACTTTAATATATCCTATTGACTTGATCTCAATGACATCATAGCAGCACCTTACAAATTTACCAAAAAAAAAACAAAAGACTAAGCTTGACTTTGATTACTATAACATAGGAAACTAACAGACTACAACATGTCCTGTATCTTTCAGCACCATTTGGCCAACTTTAATAGGAAAGTCGGGCCATACTTTCTTTTGCATTTTAAGTAACATTCTAGTTTGGCCATGAAGTGCAGTTTGATTGCATATTTCTCTTACAGCTAGCCTATCAGGAATATACCTTGGCAAAACATGAGGTCCTACATCACTTCCATAACACCTGATAAAAGAAAAAAATTCCTCAACAAACTGATCTTCTATTTCAAATAGAGATTCCTTAAAATATTTACTAATTCTAGAGAGAGTTTCTCCAAATAAAACCTCATATACAAGAATTGGGACATTGTTGTAGATGTCATAAAAGTGTTGTTTAAATCAGATTTCCCATAAGGTAGTAGTATAATATTGTATATTATGTTGATGCTTGAAAGTCATAAATGGAAATGGAATTGAGGCCATAAAAATGTCCATGAGATAAGAAGGCGTATAAAAACCATGTTCAAACCCAAGAGTAGAAGCTATGGATATTTTAATGGCTTATGATATATTTTGAGAAAGAATATTTTTTCAATTGAATCTCTTTGGTTATCTATGAATGCCACAAATAAAAGGAACCCATTCAACCTTACAATGTTGAGGATTCACTTCTCCATATAATCTAGAAAACATCTTAACTATATATCTAAAAGGGGATTTGAGGATTGTTATTGGGTGATCTTTCCCTGTTTTCAATTTGCCTTTCTAAGAGCCATTATTTAATAACTAAGTTATAATCCATGTTCTTCTTTTCTAGTAAATTATCATGGAATTCATCTAAAACTTCTTTGTTCAGAAAGATTTCAGGTGAATTTAACTTATAAATAGAATTAAGGACTTCAGGCTTCCTAGAGATAATCACATTTTGGTTATGATCGTAAATGGAAAAGGTTGAGACATGAACATGCTTCAAAATAAAACTCATCATATCAGAATAAGGAAAAATATTGGGTCTAGCTTTAATTCTATGCAGCTCAATTTTCCTAACTGCTTCATAATCCAAAGAAACTTTCATCATCAGAATTTTATGATTCTGCCCATTTTCTTTCTTCAAAGAAAATAAATATTTCTTCCCAGGAATGCTTACCTACGTCTTGAGTCTTGTAAGTTGTATCTGAAATGAGGTAAGGATTTAAATTGATATCTTCAAATCCTGTAGATTTCGTTACTTTCAATTTCATCTCGATTTTTTGAAATGCATATATAGAATCCTGTGTCTTTCGTTTTTTAACCATTTTCAAATAACCTGTAACACCGCAGAAAAGCAAAAAGAAAAGGAATTTAAAAAACCAATTGAACAATTTTAAATTAAAAATTTTAAATAAGCTCATACTAACTAACAGAATGCAAACTTGATAGAATTTCACTTGTGTTTTTGTAGGAAATTAAAAGTTTTGTGCAAAAATAACTCAAGGAATTTTCACATGGAAAACTATAATTTTGGCATTAAACTAATTCTTGAAATACAAAATGGAAAACTTACCAAAAATAATGTGAAATAAATAAAACATTTTAAGCATGTATTGGTTAATTAATCCATTAAACTTGACATGAAATTCAACTAATGTACCACGCGTAAACCGAGGAAGTACTTGAATAGTCGCGACGTCGGAGTTTTATTTATATATTAAAACTTTATCTAACATCGATTTATCGATTACTTAACCTCTATCCTTATTTAAAACAAAACAAAAGAATGAATAATGAAAAATCACACAACAAATCAAAACAAAGGAGCTGTCTACCCAGGCCGCGTTTTGGCCCGGACGGCAGAAATCCGCCGGAATCCGGTCAACTAAATTTGCAAAAATCAGGTAGTTGCAGTGCTTGGAATCCATTTTTGATAGTGGAAATGGATTCAGCACTATCAAAAACCCCTAGGGCACTCAAAAAACTAATGTTTAACAACTATAAACAAGTTTTTGGACAAATCTTTGCCGCATTTTCTGAAAATCGTTCCCGGATTTTAGATCAAAACGCGGCCTCTTTAGACTACGCTCAAAACAAAAGACTAACCTAGTCGGGAGGTCGGGAGTCAGAACTTACCGAGATCGTCGGGAATCGAAACTTATTAGAAGTTGAACATAATACTAAAACACGACTCACAAGATCCAAAATTCAGAACAATCGAGAGGGAGTCAAGGGTCAAAGAAAATTTTAAATGATATTCTATCTTACAACCTGCGTCCTTATATTTATTTTTTAAAGTTAAACAATGATAATAAATATCTTATTTTAAGGCCATTTTTAAAATAAAATAAGTCACTAAAGAAAATTAAAAGGTCTATATTTTTAAAAATTTTAAAATAAGGGGTTGTTGTAGGCCTAACAACAAAACGATAAATTGATTGAATCTCTTAAGCAAAAATTAAGTGGAAAGGAAAATAGTTTGCTCATGATGAAAATTGAAAACATGAAGCGAGACAATCAATAATCGATGCAACTTCTAACAAAAATGACATAATACAAGTGGTTAATGCAGATGAAATAAAATATATGACTATTGATTCCTTAATTATTTACAATGACACTTTAATTGTTTTTATGAGTACAAGTGAGGATGATAAGTGCAATTTTAAAATGGGAAAAGGAGTAAAGTGTTTGGAAAACACCAATTAAGAAATTAAATAATTATAGGATTTCTTACATTATAATGATAATTGTGTTTTTTATTTTCATGAGAAAAATGATTTGAAGAATAAACTAATTGATTCACTGCAAGATGAGTCTATGGTTGATGCAATTTGTGACATAAATGACTTGATGAAAATGAATTATGTTACTTGATGCAAATGAACCATTGCATATGGGTGATATGAATAATTATTTAGCTTATGGAATCAAATCATTCATTAATAGTGATTGGATGAAGACACGATTTATTGAAGTTGAATCACAAGAGAATATGTCAAAGCATAGAGTGATACCAAAAGAAATATGAGTGTGATACTAATAAAGAAAAAAAATCATTCAAAATATTTATTAAACCTTGGGAATAATTGTAATTTACTAAAAATATATATAGCTTATGATTTGAAAAAGATAGAAACTTTCATATTCCTAATTATTCCAAACCATTTCAGTTTGAATGTTGCATTTCTTGCCAACAATTTGAAGGTATGAGATTCAAATGTTAAAAAATTTGATACAATTGATTATAAATACATTGACAAAATTATTAATGAATGTTAGAATATGTCATCGAGGTGGCCATATGGATATAGAATGTTTTGATATCCATCCTCATCTTCATTTTGGGAAGAAAAAACATCAGTCAAACAAATGTTGAAAGAATAAATTTAAAAACAAATTATTCATTATGATTGGATCAACTCTTATAGATAGCATTCAAATGCCATGACTTTGCGTAAGTCTTATCGTCAAGTTTAGAACATGTAAATGCATAATTGCATGGAGAAGTTACAAAAGCATATGGATCTCAATCAATTATTGTGGATCATAGATTTTGGCATGATTGGGACACAATTCAAATTGAAAATTGAGTCCAAAACTCCAAAGTGATACTCCCTTGTACCATAAGAGGGGAAGTACAAAAATCAAATAAGAAAGGTACTCTCTTGCACCTCAAGGAGGAGAAAATTAATAAAATGGAATAAAATTCTTGCAACTTGAGGGTGGAGGGGAGCACATTGATCATGTGAAAATGGTTACTGGTCAACCAACTACTAGATATTGTGATGAAAGAGTTATAGAAAAAATATATATTTCAAAGTTGAAACTTGGATCTCTATGACATACTTCTCACGTTTTCGCTAATAAAGATGGGAATATTGATGATTAACATTAGACCCAAGTTTCAACAAAAATAAAAATCTTAAAGTTGCAAAGACTTCATCACTTGTGATAAATTGATTCATGGGGTTTTAATCAACCCTATTTGTGTGTCATTTTTTGAGAGCAATATTGTGTAAATTATGTTTTCATGGATGGTCATTATGTTACAGTCCCGTGATTTGGCAGATTCGTAAGACCAAATGCACAGGGTAACATCAGACCAGTCTTTGGAGTCCTAGGACCTAGCCTTCCTGGACTCAGAGAGGGCTCTCTCTATTTGTGCAAAGGGTGTGAACTTGTTTACTTTTAGGGTTTGATTTTAGGCTAGTTGTTAAGTGTAGGGTTTGTTTGTTTGTTTTGGTTGGGTGAGATGGTCAAGTAGAATAGATGGAATGAGAAAAAAGTCAATTCATTGGGCTATGGAGTCAAATAATGTCATGGAAAGTTCAACAATGAATCAAGGTGCATAAAAGGGAAAATCTAGCATGGTCAGTGGATTTCAAGGTTTGTGTGAAATGAGATGAACATCAAGTTTGTGAACAAAGTAGGGCAAAGGGAAATCAAGAATCCTTTTTCAAATACTCAAAACAAGAAGGGACTTCAACACTATTTAGCATAAATAAGTAATCAATAGACAGGGCACACCAATAACTCTTTGATTCAACTTGTTGTGGTTCCTATGTTTTGGCCAGATTGGCAAGACCAAAAGATAAGACAACATCAAACCACTTTGGGATCCTAGGATCTAGCCCTCCTGGATCCAAAGAGGGAACTCTCTATAAATGTAAAGAATGATATGTCTTTAAGGCTCAAAATGAGGTATTAGGCTAGGTATGAAGCACAAGGTTTTTTGATATTTGTTTGTTTGGTTGGAGATCATTAACTCACCTTGATGCACACTACCCAGTAAAATCGATGTGAGCAGCCCAATCTAGGGTTTTCCCCCATGGCATCGTGATATTTAATGCAAAGGTATCCCAACACCTTCTAGCCCAAGTCACAACGAGAGAACTAGCAGGTGAAATTAGGGATGTTGTCCCATCCCTCCCATGAAGTTCCATTTATCTATGCAACCCCGTCACCAATGTGTGAGTCATTCGGCCAAGAAATTAACCTATTCCTGCAACTACTATCATGTCATTAGAATACACAACAAAATTTTAAATTGAACTTTAAAAATTTCTTGATACAATAGTATGTAATTCAAACCAAACCAGAGGTTTTTGACTCATTGCATGCAAGTGCATATGGGCGGTATCCTTCCACAATCAATAATCATCAGTAGCATTGGTTCACAATAATAGTCACCAATATACTTGGGTATGCTTAACCATCGTCATGGCATAATCACCAACATCTTTGTAACTTTGAGCAAGAACTAATGTAAACATACACTAATGAATCCATCAAATGATTAGACATGCATAGTCATAAAACACGTCCATCGTGATTATTATCATCATAACATCAAACTAGAAAAATAATTGTTATCGCATCCACTCATGTAAGAGTCAAATATCTAGATCCTCAACCTGAGGTCCTTAAAGAATAATGCATCAAAGCAAATGTCATATTAGGGTCCATCAACCTAAGTGGGGCACTACAAGTATTCTTTAAGGTTTTTTTTTTTCTAAGTTGGTTTAATCTATTTATAAAAACATAGTGTAAAAAGTGAGCAATCACCTCTAGGGTGGAAAAACTGGCCTACGCTGGAGAGAATCTGAATCAAAAGAAACATACTGTATCATAATATAGGTTGCCCGTGACCAGGAAACTAACCCAAAAATTTTCTTCCCAAGCATGGGAAACCAGCTTACTAAAATTGTTCCAGAACTGAATGTGCATAAAGAGACTAGAACCATCTGTGCTATAGAGAGTACATTCGAAATTTCCAAAAATGCACTGATTCTAAGACCAAAAACTCCAAAAAAAAGAAAAGAACCTTTCATGAGACTAGCTGTCGTTGTGGACTGGATTTTCTTCCACAAATGGGTAGCTGTAGCCTTCATCCGGGTCGCCTACCTTTTCTTTGGAGTTCTGGGCTGAAATATCAGAGGAATAAGGAGAGCTGGAGCTCTTCAAAGCTATGTCCTCATGCACGGGGCCGTCACTGTTGTAGGTTTGAGAGCTCGAACCATCACTGTCGGAAGTCTGAGAGTCGGTCTTGACTGGGAGGGCGATTTCTTTCCGAGCAACCTGGGGAGGCTTGTCTGAGATAGTGGACTTCCTTTGCCTCTTTCGCGCTCCAGAGCCTTGACCAACATCACCAGAAGCCTCCTCTTGGAATGCAACTGTGATTGTTGTAGTTACCCATGGTCTGTTCAATTCACTGTGGAAGATGAAGCTGGAAACGTTGCTGGCGGAAGGTTGGTTGGTTTCATCATCCCCAGCTAAGAGGGGCGGCCACGAGCCACTTCATCCACCTTCTCCTCTACCGCCTCCACCCCGCCGACATCTCATACGTTGATGTCGCTGCATTTTCTTCTTGTGAATAGTCAAAAGGGAGTGGGAGCCCTGAGAGGTTGAGGATGGAGCTTGAGTAGGCCCGAAGAAAGGTGAAACTGTGGGTGGTAAAGGAGGACAAGCAGGCGGAGAAGAATTGAGCTCAGAGGCAGAATGTAGTGACGGAATGTTGGGGCTACTTAGAGCCAACTGCTCATTCTTATTGCAGAGAGAGTCTAAACGAAGGCGCAAGAAAAATGGAGGGCTAGAGCTGAGCAGTTTGGGCAAATCGAAAACCAGAGCGAGGGAATGGGCATGCGACATTCTCATTGATAGCTCCAAGCACGGGAGATTAATGTTGAGCAATTGGAGGAGTGGCGTAAAACGGGTCTCCTGTAGGTATTTAATGGTGGAGGTACTGCATGCGGGTGGCAGCAAGTGGCTAGGACAGCTATTGCAATCCACGCCTTCCACCGACAAACTGCTATTCATCACCCGCATCCGGGAAAGTATTCTTTAAGTTAAGTTACTATGAAGAGATAAAATTGAAATTGAAATTACAAAAACACTTTATATGTATATATAATTTTATTTTTATTTTTGATAATTTAAATGTTTATAGAAGGTATACATATAAAATGTGAAAATGTGTATATGTTGGTATTGAAGTAAGTTTAAAAAACGATTTTGATTAATGAATAATTTATCTTTAGAGCATGCTTTACTTAATTTTCCTTATACAACCAAACCCTAAAATTTTCTTATTATTTGTAACTATGGAAGTTTCCAAATTACACATTCAAAAATAATAACAAATAATAATTATTCTTCTCATATATATATATTTATATTATTATTATTATTATTATTATTAAATATGATAATTTAAATCATGTTCTAGCTTCTCGAGAAGAAATGATAACATTTCCTTTTTTATCCTTTAATATTTTAGATTCTTTTTAAATATGACTATTTTATTTTTTGGTTAACAAAGTTGTGTTGATATATATTTAATTGTTTTTTATCAAATGAAAATAGATTTTTTATTTATAAATTTAAAATTTTTAATTTGTGTAGAATGTGTTTTTATGTGGATATTTTTATTTAGTCCCAAGGGATAGCTTAGTTGGTCGAGTTCTTGTTTCTAAGTACCTTGCTTATCATAAAGCATAGGGTCAAACCTCCTCGACACCCTTGGGGTTAGGCCTTGCTAATTTTGTTGGTGGGTAAGTCCCTTTAGGTTGATTTACCTAGATTTTCCCGTAGATGTAGCGACCATTCAATGTCTGTGAACCACATTAAAAAAATGTGTATAATTTTAATTTAAAAATATACAAATATTAGGTAAGTAAAATTTTGTTAATAATTGGGTTAGAAATAAGATACAAATAAATAATATTGGGTTAGATGCAATCTTTGATAATATTAGGGACTACATTATATCTCTTGAATGTACATTATTTATTCATATCTATCGGGAAATTTTTTTGAGAGCAAACGAACTTTCAAAAGAGGCGATGTCTCTCTCCATAGAGTCTTTCTTTATCCACAAATTTTTTAAAGATAGGTTGGCACACGACATGTCATTTTCTCTCACACATAAAATTGCATTTGGTCTTTGGTTATATCAAGGATTACATTTTATCTTTTGAATGGACATCCTTTGTATATATTTAGAAGAAATAAAAATCCCATAATGAAAGAATTGTCAAAAGAAGCGTTGTTTCTCTTAGTAGTGTATTTCCTTATCCACGAAATTTTCAAGGATAGGTTGACACATGACATGAAAGGGGTGGCACAACGTCCCTAATTTCACCTGCTAGCACTCTCAGGGAGAATTTTGAGACATAAAATGAAAGCAGGTGAAATTGAGGTTTGAAACCTTTAGGGAGCATTTTGGAGGCATAAAATGACATCTTTTGGGGGTAAAAAATTTTCACTTTAGTGTTGCACCTTTTTTTCATATTCTACACACAGAGACCTTTCCAACAAAGCAAAAAGCACGTCAACCGGAGTCCATATGCAAAAATTATGCCACTCAGAAGTTGACCTTTTTGTTTTCACCACCATAATTCAAGAGGATGCCATGCTAACCTCATTATTCAAGGAAAAAGAGATAGCCACATGATTATGATGAATAAGACTCTAAAAGAGTCCATTTTATAACTCTGGTTAAGAGTTGAGGTAGTAAAAACTAACCACTAGTAGGCTATCAGATCATGTTATAACAGTGTCACTAGGACGAAAATGGGTTCCATTATTTCTAGTGTGTTTTGTTCCATAGATGAGAAAAAAATAGCTGAGAGGGATAGGAGATATAAAATACAAATAGGATGTGTTCATTATAGTAGGCCACATGCCACAAGCCATAGTTTTTTGTACTTGCAGCCATTTTCTATTCAGAGAAAGAGAGTAGAGAGGCCTCACCTTCTAGCTAGGTTCTAATTTGCATGGGTACACAATTAACCATATTTTACAAATCATAAATTTTAAGAAAAATAAAACCCTAATAGTGTAGATTTTAGTTTTTTATCCATGGTAATATCCATAGTTGTTTACAGATCAATCGGGTTGTTGAAAAGACCTGCAATAGAAATTATTTTTTCCATAATTCATCAGTTGTGAATAAACCCTACCATTCCGTTTGAGAAGGATTTTATCCAACAACCTTTTACTAAGGTCCACTTCGACACATATATGAACAAATATGAAAATTCCTTCCACGAGCCTTTCAGTGTCTAATTTGGTGAAGAGACCTAGTATGTTTCCAACATTAGCTAAGATATATAGATGTGAAAAATGAATGGGAAAGTTGAGAATCCTTATCCAGATTGAGGTTTACAAAGCTAACATGGAAATAATATTAAAAACAATAAACCATGTTTGAAAATAGAAGCTAGAATGGCCCCAAAACAAGGGTCCCTAATAAAAAACCATTTGTCAGTTGTCTAGTTTTTTAAAGAACACAACAAAGAATTCTTTTGAACAAAAGTGAAACACTATATTCTGAGACCAATACTGGTGCACCCATTCCTAAATAGTAGATGTTGATGGCCAGAAACCATTAAAACAAAAAATAATCGCATGTCGTTCATAATATGCAACCAATAATCTGTATGCAAGGTTATCCACTTCAAGAGATGGGACTTATGTTGCCTAATCCATAAAAAATGTTGGTCATAATAGTTCTTTGTGTTGGGAAAAATACTAAGAGGGGGAGGTGAATTAGTATTTTAAAATCAGTTCAGTTTTGTAATTTCTTATTCAAATTTTTGTATGTTATTGTCATTCAGTAAACCAACGTATGTACGCGACTTTAGTAAAGGAAAACATCATATATCCAATTAACTAAGTTTTAATATATTACATCATCTGTTATACTTTAACCAGTTTATCATTGCTTCATTAGCCTTTAATTAAATAGTAACGATTAGTAGTAAGAAGAATAAACCATCACTGTTGTGAAACCAGCTCCAAAAAGAGAAGAAAAGGGATATCAACGCCTTATAAATAAGCCACTTCGAGGGGGAAACCTCCAATACATTACATGAATGAATAATTCTTGGATGATACAAATGACAAAACCTCCTTTCTATATATAGGAGTCCATGGGGCCACAATGTAATCCTAGCAGACCTAACAATAATAATTTAAGGGCACAATAATAACAATATGGGGGTTACAGGGGTACAACAATAAAAATAAGGGGGTTACACCAACAACAATAAGGGACTATACTAGTAATATAAGGACCTAACAATCACACATAAGCAACATAGAAACACATGAGGACACCAAGATTTTTAGGTGGAAACCCAATGTGGGATAAAATCATCTCTTTTTTCATCTTTCTCTTCATCTTTTATAATAAATGGAAAACATCTTACAATATGTTACCAGCGCAAACTCATATCAGTATGTAGGCGCCCACCTGTAGAAGGCTACAACCTTCTCTCGTTCTCCAACACCCACTGGAAGGGAGCTCCAACCCCCTAATCTCGTTTACCATCTCCTACAGGAAGGGAGCTCCTACCCCCTGAGAAGATTTACCAACTACCACTGTAAGGAAGCTTTGACTCCCTTACTGAAGGCTCCAACCCTCATCACCTACATGGAACACGTTTCATAATATTTCATATTGGATCCACCTAAATCAAAACATCAAACCTATAGGCCACTTTTCATCATATTTTCATACTAGACCCACTTCCATCATTTAATCCCAATATCAAATAACAATTTTGAAACCAATCAATGTATCAAATCACTCAATCACTGAACCAACTAAATCAAAACGATCATTGAATATTAATAAACTAATGAAACTAGATCAAACCAATTCATAACATATCATATCAGTGAGCATCCATTCACAAGTATACCAAACCATACTCTATTCAACATATAAATCAGATCATGTCACTGTAAAAATTGATCAATCATATGTCATAACACTACTTTTCCGAAGCATCACTGCATATGTACGCACTTACCCTTGAGAGG
This sequence comes from Pinus albicaulis, assembly GCA_034641835.2. Classification (NCBI taxonomy): domain Eukaryota; kingdom Viridiplantae; phylum Streptophyta; class Pinopsida; order Pinales; family Pinaceae; genus Pinus; species Pinus albicaulis. Next base: position 1,708,524,328 of record CM076578.1, read on the forward strand.
ACTTGCGTACAAATCTCAAAACATTGAACATTTGAGTCTAAATCAATCACTTAATCACTTATTAAAACCATCATATATTACTTAACCAAATACAAATCACCACGCAGTAGCTTTATCACTAGGCAAAATTTCATTCCATAATAAATTCAACCAAGCTAGTACTATCAAACATTCCATAATAAATTCAACCAAAATAGTACTATCAAACAGATATTATAATAAGAGAGACTTCATCGACAAATAGCAGTAAACATAACAGATTTTATCAAACATCATCACAGATCATACTGCAAAACCCTAGCATGTATATGTGACTCTTACAAAACACATAGTGTATGTACGCGCTTCTGATGCTTGACACCTGCATATAGGTTCTGACCTATCGCAGGATGTATACGCGACTACCGAGAAGTATATCCATGTATGTATGCGATCTCTTAGAGGAAAACTAGCATACATATCGATAATCATTGAATCATACCTTAATTTCATATCTATTAGACCTAAACCTCCTCCATGGTCCTTGGGTCACATGTGTTGTATATCAAATGACACATTAATAACCCATAACTTGCACACCTAACACTTTGATCTCTATCTCCTTATATAGCATATGCCTTAGCCAACACCTTAGGCCAATCCCTTAGTAATGTCGATGGTATTCCTTGACGGGATCCAATATTTGTTTTCACACTCATTACTATGGTCCAATACCATGGTAAAGACCTATGGTATTCCAATTACCATGGTGTGGAATATGTACGTGACTTTGCTTCACCATACCTGCGTATGTACATCATATTTCTTCGCAGGACCCACAAATACTTTCTCACACTTTATCTTTACCATTCCTTTTTCTCTAAACTAATATTCCTTTTTCCATATCACCTGTAGTGTCTGCATAACCATCATGTTGACATATTTATCAAGTAGGTTTCTATCAAGGACAACACATTAGCCATAATGCCAACAATATCTCCCTTTGGACTTGATGGCAACCACTTTGGTGTTTGATCACCACCACATGTAAATCCCTGCAAATACATTTGTAAACATGCCAAGCTTCTATCCCAAGTCACCCAGTTTATCTCCAAGAATTGTTCTCCAAACACCAAGCTTCTCTCCCCCTTTGACATCAAGGTAAAATGGATACTCAAAGATGAATGAACACTTCTCTCTCCCTTTGTAGAGAGGACCATTGTAGGTTTGATTTGTTGAACATGAAGACTTCATGTTGACCATGCTTCCCCTAAGCATATGTTGAATCTTCTGGAAGATATATAAAGAAGTACATGACTCTATGACTCAACCAAATATGGCCTTTTCTACAAACAAGGACTCATTCTTACATCAATCACCCAACATAATGGGGTTACATATTTGACTTAATATTACATAAAATTCCAAAAATAATGGGATTATATACATAGTTGACTTGACCCCAATATTCTAAACATGACTGAATATTACAATTATTACATCATGGATCTTTAGATGACCTTTACATCAAGAGACATATATGAAATTTATAACCAAAACTAAAGACCCCAATAGTGAGGTAGAAATACCATGATACATCATATAAGATCCCACAACATGAACAACATCATCATCATGAATTAAGATAGGGAAATGTAGCATCAACCTTCAACAACATCAACATGTGACCAAATATGCAATGCTTTAAAGAATCACCGAGTAGTTATAGTAGCAACATATCATTAAATATCCTCTTGACTTCATATAATATGCCTTTTACTTATACATGAAGAGTTATAATTCATAGGAAGAAATACTATTCTCTTGGATAATTATGTCATCATATTATCTTTATGCATCTATCAAAGATCAATCAAGTGTGTCAAGCATAATTATCACACCATAGACAACTTCACCAATATGGAACTCAAGTAATCATCCATAATCTTCCTATCTACAATTTCATTGATATCCCATGACATATGGATAGCAATATGTACGAACTCATAATCATTAACCAATCATAGCATGAGATTGTGCAATTCAAGCTCTATTAGTAACCCATCTCCTTGAACTCATATGCTTTTTCCACACATAAGAAAAACCACAATCCCCAAGTAGCATATATATCATCATATGTAGCGTATATGTAACATATACATGCATCATCACCATGTATCATCAACATATGTGAGAACCAAGAACAACACCTTTTAACATGTAGCTCAAGAAATATATAGGCATCATCCATAACTTCACCATTAAGCATCATAGAAGACATAATGATAGAAGCATAGCATGATAAACTGCACTAAGTGAAACTTAAAAAATGTATATATTCTTCAGCAACGTATGTCTTCAGTAGCATCACCAATGATATATACTTATCATGAACACCATTATGCAACAAGGAATTCTCAAGAAATCATAATGCCAACAATGCACTACTTGAAGCATAGAAAATGCTCCCGCTGAACCTGTGCCTACTATTCACTATCAAATTTGATCATATCCACCTCATCAATCATCAAAGCCATCAAAAGAACTAAAGCAACAATGACATATTGTAGCAAATCATAAACCAATATCACTTCTAAGTATCATATAAGCATCAACATACTATAATCAATCAATTTCAAAACTAGAAATCCAAATAATAATTGATTAAAGCATGTCAGAAACTCTCCTTGAGTTTGTCCCATTGTTTCTTCATCTCAGAGTCACATACACAGCTGTCTAGATCAAAATTTGTGTATATGCACGACTATCCTTCATAATATATCCGTGTAGAAAGTAAAATGTTGAACTTTCATAGCCACAACTCCCCCTGAGCTTGTACCATATGTTTCTCTTCATTGTTACTACATTGGATGCAATGTGAGTAGTAACAAGTGAATATCAAAACAACATAGGGACTCATTATCAAGATATACATATGCATATCTCCCCATGAGATCATACATCACTTGATCCTATGGACCTGATAATCATCACCTTCTCTTTATGAGGCCATGTATCTCACGTTACTTCTGCTGTTACTGTGAGAAGTATTATTGCATCGAGAGGCGCATTCTACAACCCAGTATGACCCCGATGTGTAAGTATGTCGGAAGCCAAAAAAAAATGTCGGCTTGAACAATAACTTACATAAACATATAAATGAACAATTAAAAATTTATTAAAAATAAATTTAAACGATATAAACTTAAAATATGAAGAGGTTTACTAACACTCAAAAAAGAGATATGGAAAATAAATAAAATATGGTAAATAAGTAAAAGTATAAATAAACCATAGGTATGGTAAATAAATAAAACCTCTTTTTATATTACTCAGGAGGTATGGTAAATAGATAAAAATATAAATAAACTAGAGGTATGGTAAATAAATAAAACTGATTTTTATATTTACTCAATAAACCACTTTATATTTACAAAAACTCAAAAAGAGGTTTTATTTAGGTGAAGCCTATGGGACAAATTATTATTAATACCATGGAACAAATTATTAATAATACCATAGGCAAATACCATGGGCCAAATAATATATTTATAAAAGAGGTATGGTAAATAAATAAATATAAAAGAGGTATAAAGAGGTAAGGTAAATAAATAAAAATATATCAAATACGATTAGAAATCAAGATCTAATTATATATAAAATATAAGGGTCAAATACCTTGGACCAAATTATTATTAATACCATGCCAAAAAAAACATTAATAACCCTAACATTAAAATTAAAATATTAATATTATTAAATTTAATAGGTTTAGATTAATACAATATTAAATTTATTATATTGTAATATATATTAATATATCATGATATATGATAGAGGTGGAGAAATAGGGGGAGTGAAAAGGGAGATATGGAGATAAATTGAAGGAGAAGGGAGAAGAGGAATGAAGAGAGAGAGAGGGAGAAGAGTGAGAGAGTTAGAGAAGGGTAAGAGAGGGAGAGGGAGACATAAAGATGGAGGTGGGAGAGAGATAAGGAGAGAGGGAGGGATAAGGAGAGAGGATTGGAGGGTAGAGAGTGAGAGAGAGAGAAAGAAGGGGGAAGGGAGAGGGAGGTAGGAGAGAAAGGATGAGAGGAGGAGGAGAGAAGGAGGGATAGAGAGATGGAGCTGGAGGCGGAGCGAGGAAAGGAAGAAGAAATACATAGAAAGGGAGTGACAAGGGAGAGATGGAGAGAGAGTGTGTATGCTTATGGGTGGGATAAAGATACATAGGAGTGATGGAGACAAGGGGGGAGAGAAGGAGAAAGGGGGAGTGATGGAGACAAGGGGGGAGAGAAGGATAAAGGGAGAGAAACAGTGAGATAGTTGGAGAGTGAGATAGAGTGATGGGGGAAGAGAGAGGAATGGAGGAAAGAGATAGAGAGAGAGAGAAAGAGAGTTGGGGGGTCAATTAGAAGGAGGCAAGAGAGGAACGATGAGAGAGAGGAAGAGAGTGATGGGGGAAGAGAGGATTGTAGGAGAGAGAGAGAGAGAGAGATGGGGGAAGAGAAAGGGAGGTAGGAGATAAAGGGAGAGAGAGGAAGGAAAAGAGAGGGGACTTGAAAGAGAGGAGGAGAGAGGGGAGGAGAGAGGGAGGGATAGAAATATGGATTTGGAGGGGGAGAGAGGGAGGGATTGAGAGATGGAGAGAGAGAGAGATGGGGGAAGAGAAAGGGAGGTAGGAGAGAAAGGGAGAGAGAGGAAGGAAAGGAGAGGGGACTTGAAAGAGAGGAGGAGAGAGGGGAGGAGAGAGGGAGGGATAGAAATATGGATTTGGAGGGGGAGAGAGGGAGGGATTGAGAGATGGAGCTGGATGAGGAGAGAGGAAAGGAAGAAGAAATACATAGAGAGCAAGTAGTGGAGAGAAAGGGGGAGTGACAAGGGAGAGATGAAGAGGGAGTGTGTATGTTTTGGGGTGAGATAAAGAGACAAACAAGGAGATATGGAGAGAAGGGGGGAGAGAAGGAGAGAGAGAGGCATATGGTAACAAAGTTGGAAGGTGAACTTAGAGAGAGAGAGGGGGGGAGAGAAAGGAAGAGAGAGAGTGAAGAGAGGTAGGGAAAGAGATATGAATATGGAGAGGGAGAGAGGGGGAGGTAAGAATAAATACATAGAGGGTGAAAGGTGGAGAGAGAGAGAGGGAGTGATAAAGAAGATGGGGAGAGAGGAAGAAAGCGTAGCAGGAAGGAAGAGAGATAGAAGCGAGAGAGAGAGAGAGAGAGGAGGAGGAAGAGGGAGTGATAGATAGATATATATATTGGAGAAATATAGTTTATGTTATGGAGTTGATATAGAGAGATAGAGTGAGATATAGATATAGATGTAAGGTGAAGAGAAAAAAAGATAGACAGAGAGAAGGAGGGAGGGACACGGAAATTGATAGATATGGACTGAGAGAGAGTGTGTGTATTGTGGGGTGAGATAAAAAGAAAAAGAAGGAGAGATGGAGGGATATATAGATATATATGGGGGAGAGAGGGAAGAATATTTCTTGCAGTAGATGCATTGATTTCAGTATAGATGGTGATTTCTAATCCTATTTGATTTCTTGCACTAGATGAATTGATTTTGGTGTAGATGTTGATTTATAATGATATTTGATTAATTACACTAGATAGATTGATTTTAATGTAGATGATTTCTAATCCTATTTGATTGCTTGCACTAAATGCATTAATTTCAGTGTAGATGATGATTTCTAATCCTATTTGATTGATTTCACTAGATGCATTAATTTTAATGTAGATTTTGATTTTTTGTTATATTTGATTTCTTTCACTAGATGAATTGATTTCAATATAGATTATTTTTAATCCTATTTGATTTCTTGCACTGAATGGATTGATTTCAATTTAGATGGTGATTTCTAATCCTATTTGATTGCTTTCTCTAAATGCCTTGATTTTAGTGTAGATCGTGATTTCTAATCTTATTTGATTGCTTGCACTAGATGCATTAATTTCAATGTAGATGTTGATTTATAATTATATTTGATTGTTTGCACTAAATGCATTGATTTAAATGTAGATGATTTAACTAAATGCATTTATTTAAATGTAGATGATTTATAATCCTATTTGCTTCCTTGCACTAAATGCATTTCTTTCAGTGTAGATCGTGATTTCTAATCCTATTTGATTGCATACACTAGATGCATTGATTTCAATGTAGATGTTGGTTTTAAATCCTATTTTCCTACTTGCACTAGACTCATTTATTTGAGTGTAGATGTTGATTTCTAATCATATTTCATTACTTGCATTAGATGCATTGATTTTAATGTAGATGTTGTTTTCTATTATTATTTGATTTCTTGCATTAGTTGCATTTATTTTAGTGTATATGTTGATTTCTAATTTGATGTAATTGGATGTATGATGGTACATTAATTTTAAAGTCAATGGATTAATAGTTGTGTGCAATGATTTCAATGTAAGAACAAAAAATTATTGACAATGTACATCAATTTTTGTGTTATAGTAATTCAACCTATTAATATTGGAGAGAAAGAGAGGCAAGGTATGCTGTTTACTAGAACAGCTCGAGCTAAATATTTAAATGGTTTACGATTCCAACTGTACTTTTCAAATAATCAATATGAAAATATGACAAAACTAACATGGGTGAAAATAAGAATAGTAGAAGAAAACAGTTTGAAATCGATCACAATGAAGACTATTCGTAATTGACTACATTCTTATTATTCATAGTTTCTATCATTCAATATTATTACATTGTCACTTTGCATTCAAAATTTTATTTCATCATTAATGTTATTTTACAATATTTATCATCTCAACAAACTAAGGTAACTAATCAAATTTAAAATTAAAATGACTCAATAAATCTCAGACATATTTAACATATTTAAATTGGTTATGTTAATATTAGATGTATTTACATATTATTGATAAAATTAAGCATATGTTCCTCATATTATCGATATATTTTCCTTGGTCACACATGACTGAAACCAGCCTAGATCCATCTTAACTCCAGATCTATCAAGCGCCGAGAGGGATCAAATCTCTCGAGGTGAAAACCTTTCCTCAAGTTTTGCACTCAAAAAATAGGTTTTCACCTCGAGAGATTTGATCCCTCTCGGCGCTTGATAGATCCGGAGTTTAGATGGATCTAGGCTGGTTTTAAGAAAAATGTACTGTAGTATAGACCATTTTATTTTCTTTCAAATCTGAACAAGAGGGACTATCCTACTCATTTATGCAAGAATTCATTTCCTTAAACACATATAATTTGTTTGGATTTCTATATCTTCTTGCTATGACCTTTCCAAATTCTTCATCTATTACCTTGCATTTGGTTGATGTAATCACAATTACATTTCCTTTATCCACCATTTGACCTAGACTTAGAATATTTTCCTTAAGCCATTGAACTAATAATGTATCAACTGCTATTCTATACTTATTAATTTTTGCTCTACCATTTTCCAGAAAATTTTTTGGAGCATTTTTTCCAAGAATAACCTTACCATATTTCTTTTTCTTGAGAAACTCAAAATTTCTCTTATCCAGTCATGTGATGAGAGAATCTATTGTCTATGTACCATTCATCTTCATCTTCAAATGAGAAGATAGCAATACCACACCTTATATGTTCTTTTTCTTCCTACTTGTTATGAGAAGGGTTGGAGGATCCATCTTCTTTAGGTCTTTTAACATCAATATTCTTATTTTATCACTTTCCATGTTGTATGTGGTGATCCATTGATTTTTTCTTGCAATATTTTGCTACATTCCCAAACTTACAAGCATAACATCTTATATCACCAGAAAATGGATTAGAGGAATCAATATTTATGTTTCATATTCATTTTATTGCAATATGTAGCTTTGTGACCAAATATGTTGCAAGTAAAAAAATATCCCTTAAAGAAACTTGAATAGATTGAAACAATCTGCTTCTACAATTGGATGCGAAATTTCCATAATTATGACATATAAAGAATTCAATATTATTGATCAGAGGAGAGAATTGATTAATGTTTCTATAGTTAGGAGCAAATGATTTACCTTGAAAATTCACTTTCCTTGGTTATTGGTCTAGTTTTCTTCTTATCTCTTTATTGAGCACTTCAGGTTTTGAATTTTTACCCTTTAAGTTCCTTGCACTATCATGTGAGCTAGATTCTCCTTTAATAGTTTCATGAAAACAAAGACCAAATTTAATGGAAGGATAACTTTGACTACTAAGAATGTTATCCAAAATCTTAGTACTATCTTAAAATCTCAAGTGTTTATTATTTTATACTAGTTTACCTTTTAGAATGTTTACCTCAACCTTCATTCTTTGGTATTTCTCTTCCTTTTACATATATTTTTTCCTCATTCCCTCTTAAGCCTTTCTTCCTTCTTCCATTTGCTCCTTTAATTTGATAATCCCTTCCTTCATCCCGTTGTCTTGTTCTTCAAATGCTTGAAGTAGCTCTATACTAATTTTCTTGTTTGATTTTTCAAGATTTTTTGTTAGAGAGATGAACTCAGCTTCAAGACCTTCACAATATTGCTTAGATTCTACTGCAACATTTACTTATTTAACATGATTTTTGTTATCATGTTCCTGTAACTTATCCTTAATATTAATAATACTTTTCAAAGAAACATCACGTTTTCTTCTAAGATTAAAAATTTCTTCTAACATGTATTCTTCTAAATCAGTAACTCCATCTGACATAACAAACGTTCTTTTATCATCATGCTCATCTTCTGACGCATCGTTAGAAATAATATTAGTTGATGGTTCTCCTAATGAACAATCTTCCTTTGGTTTTCCTTCACAGATTTCATGTAGCTTATTGCATGCTTCCTTTGTATTTGCATAATGTATAACCCTTTTTAATGTTGAATCGGGTATGTGATTAATGATGTCACTTAGTGCCTTATTTTGATTTTGCACATCTTCTTCTAATGGGGAAGTTTTAATGAATCCTTTGCATACTAAATACCAAACATCAAATCCAAGTTTCATTAGATTAGACTTCCTCTTGCCTTTCCATTATTGATAATTATCATTGCTTAGCATGTGCACACCTTCATTGTCCATTATTTCTGACTTGCCTTGTACTTATGCTTCTAGGGCCGCCATTTTTTAATATTTTTTCTCTTTAGAATGCTTACTTTCTCTTTTACCCATGAGAGCAATTTCAGTTGATTCATTGACATCATTTCTACATAAACAATAAAATGGATCACAAGTAAAACAACAATTTGTATCTGATAGTTCTTTGTTACTATGATCTTCATTCTTGATCAATACAAAGTGGGGTGCTCCCAAAGCTGAATATTTGTTAACGTCTATAATTGTCACTGCATCTGATATCTCATTGTCACTACCAAAATTTTATGACTTATTCCTTTGAGTTATCTTCCTCTTTCCCATCATCCTTGATCCACTCCAAGTGGTTAGGCTTCAACTGAAGTGACCTGCTCTGATACCAATTGTTGGTAAAATTACTAAGAGGGGGAGGTGAATTAGTATTTTAAACTCAGTTCAACTTTTCAATTTCATATTTAGATTTATGTACGCTATTTTCATGCAGTAAACCAACGTATGTAGATGAATTTAGTAAAGGCAAACAAAGAATATCCAGTTAACTAACTTTTTATATATTTCATCATATGTTCTAATTTAACTAGTGTATCATTACTTCATTAGCCTTTAATTAAATAGTACCCATGAGCAGTAAGAATAGAATAAACCATCACACATAAGAAACACAACAACACATGAGGACACCAGGATTTTTAGGTGGAAACCCAATGTGGGAGAAAACCAATGTTGTCGTCATCTATGTCTTCATATTTTATTATAAATGGACAACATCTTATAATCTTGTACCAACATAGACTCATACCAGTATGCAAACACCCACCAGCAGAATGATACAACCTTCTCTTGTTCTCCAACACCCATTAGAAGGGAGCTCCAACCCCCTTATCGCATTTACCATCTACTACCAGAAGGGAGCTCCTACCGTCTGAGAAGATTTACCAGCTACCATTGGAAATAAGATTCGACTCCCTTACCAAAGGATCCAACCCTCAACACCTATGTGGACCACGTTTCATAATATTTCATATTGGATCCAACTGACTCAAAACATCAAACCTGTAGGCCACTTTTCATCATATTTTCATACTAGACCCACTTCTATCATTTAAGCCCAATATAAAAAAAAAACAATTTTGAAACCAATCACTGTATCAAATCACTCAATCACTGAACCAACCAAATAAAAAAAAACACTAAAACTTTATCAACCAATGCAACTAGATCGAACCAATTCATAACAGATCATATCAGTGCACATCCATTCACAAGTATAACAAACCATACTATGTTCATCACATAAATCAGATCCTGTCACTGCAAGCCTTGATCAATCATATATCAAAAGGTATACGATATTGTTCTGAAGCATCAATGCATATGTATGTGCTTCTCCTTAAGAGGACCCCTGTACAGATTTCAAAACACTGACCAAACAAGTATGAATCACTGTCATTCTGAATCAAATACTAAAACCATCACATATTATTGAACCAAATACATATCACCACATAGGAGCTTTATTACTAGGTAACATTCCATTCCATAATCAATTCAACCCAACCAATATTGTTAAACAAATATTATTATAACTAGATACTTCATCGACAGACAACAAAAAACATAACAAAAATGATCAAACATCATCAAAATCTCATATTGAAAAACCGTAGCATGTATATGTGACTCTTACCAAACACATTTTGAATCTAAAGCACTAGATCGCGACCTAGGGGAAAAGGGAATTCTATATCAACATGATTTGCAGAAATATGGTTTTGGAAACCAGTAAATTGGCATGGCCTCAGAACCATAGTAGGTCCAAGGGGATTTGTTTCCCTTAAATCTCTCAAGAGTAATAAGTTGTGACAAAAACCCGCAGAACAGACAAAACCCCTTGAAGTTGAGAATCGCTCAAGAGTTGCAATCCCCTTGTCACTTGACTAGCCTCTTGCAAGCCCCATTTACCTTGGTTGTCCACAACTTCATGAAGCCACAAGGACAGGTCTTCCAATCCATTGTTTTTCTAATTAGAATATTTGGCAAGTACCTCATACTTGAGAAATTGAGCAAGAAAAACTCCCTTGTTGTCGTTACCATCTTTGTAACTTGAAAGAGGACACTCTCTTGCTCTCTGTCTAAGCTCAAAATCTTTGCAACTCCCACACTCAAAATCTCTTGAAAGCCATCCATCCTAAAAAATCCTAGATCGGATGTGATATGAGCTATAATATAATTTCAAATTCAATTTCATAAAATTAATTAATTAAAGTCTAGTTAAAAAAAATAAAATTAATCATAATTATTTTTAAAAAAATTGAAAATTCGCAAATTCCATTCTTGATGGAAATACTAAATTTATCAAAATATATCTTAATTGAGTTAGCACACAATTCCTATCTTCGAATAGGGACTCTATAATTTCTATTTAGTTATTTAACCTTAGTTATTTAAAGTCTATGGATTTAACCTTCACGCAATATTCTATAATATTCTTAATAGTAGTCACAAATTAAACGTCGAGATTTATCTCAATTGTAGGTATGCCTTCATTTCCATTTTAATAAAATTGATTAATTAAAAATCGTCAAATAAACATGTATCATATGAATATGAGTTACGGTTTTTTGGGTTTGTAGTATTAGTAAGTCATGTTGATGTAACGAAGTATATTTACAAGTTAAGAATCTTCATGGTAAAGTGGGGATGAATCTTAGTGGTTAAGAATATTATTACATGTTTTTTTAAATGTATATATGTTTACTTATTTTAATTCATATATTAATTACTTTTATAATTAATAATGATAATAATATTTTTTTTGTATCCCAGAGGAACCCAACAGCCTGCCATACATGTAACTATTAGTAAACCTGTAGGGGTCTACGCCTTGTCTTCCTCTCCGTAAACCAAGTCATAACAGGGGGGATTTGAACCTTGGAACTCTTAGTTTTCATAGATTTTACATTATTTCGGTCACCAATTTAGTTGCCCCCTAGGACAATAATGATAATCATTTACAATAAAGTTATAATTCAATTATTATTATTATTATTATTATTGTAATATGAGATGTATCATAAGATAGATGTTTTCATGCATAGTGATATTTACCACATATTTAATTTATATGGTTTCCCTTGTTCATATTTACATGGAAAAGGTATTTTATTCAATGCTATATATTGAATTTCAAGTACTATACATAAAAATATCTTTAATAATTTATTCTTCATTTTTTGTTTTTTGTGTGACTAATAGAATCGACAATTAGAATAGTCTCATATTCACGTGACAAGGAATCGATTTTGTCTATTACCACTATAATTACTAACTCTACCCCACATGTCCCTAATATGTATACAAAAGCTAATAAAAAAATCGAACCAAAAATTTCATAATATTTTACCAAAAAAATTGTATTCTTTACCTTATAAACTAGCCCAAAGATTAAAAGTCGTTTTCTTTACTTTTATATATATAGAAAATCCTTGTCATGTTTTTACATTCAAACTATCATAAGAATAAATTGACGTTTATACAGGTCAACTTCAACATGTATTTTTAGAAAGGGTGGGAATTCTTTTACTAACTTAATTGAGTCTATTTTGATTTTTTTGGACAAAGATTATGAAATTTTCCAAAACTACAAAGAACGATATTATATTGTTTTAAGAAGTAATATGTGAATTTACATATTTATTTATAAAGATGAGTTAATAAAAAAATATTATTTTTAATTAAAAAATTAAGTTAAAATTTATTTTTAAGTTGATACTTTTTATTATCAATAATTATGATTATAATTATTTATATATATTTTATTTGTCATGGCTTTAAAAAAATTATATGTTACCAATGTCTTTTTTTAAGGTTAAATTTGTATTTCTACATAGTCGATATTTAGGTGTGTGGTGTCAATGTCTTTCTTCTCGATGGTATGGCCAACTTGATTGTAGTAAATTTGGACTATGCCTCTCTACTCTATGTTAGTTAAATCTTTAGCGATTTTTTTAAATTTAACCAAAATCTCATATATATCATAAATATTCACCTTATAATACGAGTACAAGATATGTGTGATAAGCAGTCCAATTGTGACCTCACACTCGAAGTATGATATCGATATACATATACAATGTAATGTTACAATAACTTGGTTCACCAACTAAATTATATAGCATGCATGTCACAACACCTTGTTTGAATCATACATACATAAACTCCCCACTTGTTCCCTCAAATACAATAATTCCAAGAGATAAAGCTAGGCACTGTACCCACATGGTTCCTCAATTAGAAGATTCCAAGAGATAGAGTGAGCCATCCTACCCACCTAATTCCCCACTCAAGCTATAAGATCCCCTGTTACATATATATAGAAACCCAAAGAACTATGTTGAAGCCTGCCACAAACCTGCGCGATTTGCGGTGCATCCAAACCATGGCACACTTCACAAAACAAGTGATGATATGTTATACCAACACCCACATGTCCACTTGCAACCAACCTAATATGTGCATACTCCATATTTTGTGTCCCACAACCCTCGTGACCCAACCTACGATATCGCAACTCGTACCAACCAACCACTAAAACACAATATGTTCATTCACAAATCGTGCATAGCCCAAATCTTAGATTACAACTATCCCCAAAACTTTCTCATGTGATGTCTCATCATGCAACTTCATACATTCATTTTAAATCCAGATTTATTAAGCATTAAAGAGGGATTTAAGAATACATTTGTTGTAGTTCATATTTACATAAAGAAGGTACTTTATTCAGTGCAACATATTAAGTTTCAAGTACTCTACATAAAATATCTTTAATAATTATTCTTCATTTTTTCTTATTTTGTGTGACTAATAGAATCGACTATTAGATTAGTCTCATATTCACATGACAAGGATTTGATTTCTATTACAACTATAATCGCTAAATCTACCCCACATTTCCCTAATATATATATACAAGTTAATCAAACGATCAAACCAAAACTCTTATAATGTTTTACATAAAAAAGTTATATACTTTACATGATAAACTAGCCCAAAAACTAAAATCCATTTTCCTTACTTATATGTATATGTATGTGTGTGTGTGTGTGTGTGTATATATATATATATATGTATATGTTTTACATAAAAAAGTTATATACTTTACATGATAAACTAGCCCAAAAACTAAAATCCATTTTCTTTACTTATATATATATATACACACCGACATTGAAAAGTTGCGTTGTCTTATTTTGACATTCAAACTATCATAAAATTAAATTGACATTTATACATGTCGAACTTCAACACCTATTTTTGAAAAGATGGGAATTCTTTTACTAACTTAATTAAGTCCATTTTCATTTTTTTTTAAAAGAGTGATATTTACCAAAACTACAAACCACGATATTATATTGTTTTAAGAAGTAATATCTGAATTTACATATTTATTTACAAAGATGAGTTAATAATATATATATATATATATATATATATATATATATATATATATATATATATATATATATATATATATATATGTCATGGCCTTAAAAAACTTGTACGGTATCAATGTCTTTCTCTTTATAAGTAAACTTGTATTTTTATATAGTGAATCTTTAGGTGTGTGGTGCCAATGTATTTATTCTTGATGGCATGCCCAACTTGATTCTAGTAAATTTGGACTATGCCTCTCTACTCTATGTTAGTTAAATATTTAGAGAACTTTTAATACTTACCCAAAATGTCACATATATCATAAATATGCACCTTATAATATGAGTACAAGATATGTGTGACAAGCAACCCAATTTTGACCTAACACTCAAAGTATGATGTCAATATACATATACAATGTAATGTTACAATAACTTGGTTCACCAACCAAATTATATATCATGCATGTCACAACACCTTGTCTAAATCATACATACATAAACTCCCCACTTGTTCCCTCAAATACAAGATTCCAAGAAACAAAGCTAGGCACCCTACCCACCTGTTCCCTTAGTTACAAGATTCCAAGAGATAAAACGAGGCACCTAACCCACCTAATTCCCCACTCAAGCTATAGTATCCCCTATTACATATATTCGTAAACCCCAAAAACTATGTTGAAACCTGTCACCAACCTATACAATTTGTGGTGCATCCAAACCATGACACACTCCACAACAGAAGTGATGATGCACTATACCAACACCCGCATGTCCACCTGCGACCAACCTACGACGTGCATACTCCATATCCTGTGTTCCACAACCCTCGTGACCCAACCTAGGATATCGCAACTTGTACCAACCAAACACTACAACACAATGGTCATCGGTTCATTCACAAACCATGCATAGCCCAAATATCATATTACAGTTGTCCCCAAAACTCTGTCATGTGATGTCTCATCGTGCACCTTCATACATTTATTTTAAATCCAAATTTATTAAGCACTGAAGAGGGGTTTAAGAATATGGCTACCCTAGTTCATATTTACATGGAGAAGATACTTTATTCAATGCTACATATTAAGTTTCAGGTACTCTACATAAAATATCTTTAATAATTTATTCTTCATTTTTTATTTTTTCGTGTGACTAATAGAATTGAAAATTAGAGTAGGTCTCATATTCACAGGACAAGGGATCGATTCTATCTATTACCACTCTAATCACTAACTCTACTCCCCATATCCCTAATATGTATAGAAGTTAATCAAAAGATTGAACCAAAAATATCATAATATTTTACATAAAAAAAGCTGTATAATTTACATGATAAGCTAGCCCAAAAAACTAAAAGTCATTTTCTTTACTTATTAAAATTATAAATTATATATCTAAACTGACATTGCAAATCCATGTTTTCATATTTTTACATTCAAACTATCATAAATTAAATTGACATTTATACATGTCAACTTCGACACATATTTTTAGAAAAGATGGGAATTCTTTTACTAACTTAATTGAGTCCATGTTGAAATTTTTTGAAAAAAATTATGATATTTACCAAAACTACAAGCCACGATATTATATTGTTTTAAGAAGTAATATGTGAATTTACATATTTATTTACAAAGATGAGTTAATCTCTCTCTCTCTCTCTCTCGCTATATATATATATATATATATATATATATATATATATATAACTTAAGTTAAATTTTATTTTTTAAGTTAATAATATTTATTAACAACCAATTATTTATAAATGTCATGGTTTTAAAAAACTTGTATGGTACTAATGTTTTTTTTTTGAGTTAAAATTGTATTTATACATAGTGGATCTTTAGGTATGTGGTGCCAATGTCTTTCTTCTCGATGTATGCCTAATTTTATTGTAGTAAATTTAGGTTGTGTTTCTCTACCTTATGTTAGTTAAATCTTTAGCGATTTTTTTATAATTAACCAAAATATCATATATATCATAAACATGCACCTTATAATACGAGTACAAGATATGTGAAACAAGCAGCCCAATTGTGACCTAACACTCAAAGTATGATGTCAATATACATATAATGTAATGTTACAATAACTTGGTTCACCAACCAAATTATATAGCATGCATGTCACAAAACCTTGTCTGAATCATACATACATAAACTCGCCACTTATTCCCTCAAATACAAGATTCTAAGATATAAAGCCAGGCACCCTACCCATGTGTTCCCTTAGTTACATGATTCCAAGAGATAGAGCGACATAACCTATCCACCTAATTCCCCACTCAAGTGATAATATCCCCTATTACATATATATGGAAACCCAAAGAACTATGTTGAAACTTGCCACCAACCTATGTGATTTGTAGTGCATCCAAACCATGTCACACTCCACAACACAAGTGATTATGTTCTATGCCAACCCATGCATGTCCACCCGCGGCCAACCTACAATGTGCATACTCCAAATTCTGTGTTCCACAACCCTCATGATTCAACCTAAGATATCGCAACTTTGACCAACCAACCACTACAACACAATGGTCCTCAGTTCATTCACAAAGCCCCCATGTGTTGTCTCATCATGCAACTTCATACATTTATTTTAAGTCCATATTTATTAAGCATTGAAAAGGGATCATATTTTTTTATCATTGGATTCCATGTTCTGTATTAATTCTTTCATATTGAATGATCAATGCTTGATAAATCTAGATTTAAAATAGATTTATATTTATTTATTTTTTAATGTTATTATGTGCATGTGTACATACATATTTGTTTTTTTGTTTTTTATTTTACACATTTAATGTATCCTTCACAACAAAGTGGGAGTGAAATATGATTGATGATTTATTAATGTGTATATTTTGGGGTGGCGGGAGGGGGAGGGATACTTATAAATCTTGAGGAAAAAATAGAAATAAGATATGCTTGGGGTATGAGAATAAAGGCTAATAATCAAGCAGAGGCCTTGGTCCTTATGTTAGTACTATCTCTAGTTCAGGAAAAAGGAATTAGGGAGGTGGTCATCCTAGGAGACTCCCTATTGATAATCAAGCATATGGTCAATGGGACTTCGGCTCAAAACTGCATTCTCAATCAAATCATAAAAAGAGCAAACGGCATAGAGTCAACCCTAGGAGAAGCCAAGTACTATCATATTCTTTGTGGGCAGAATAAAGAAGCTAATAGATAGGTGAACCAGGCATGCCAATTGACAGAAGAAACCAGTATGGTGAATAGCCAGGAGGGAAGACATTTGATCCCCTAACTATGTCAGTATAAGTACGAGAAAAAGCAATGGAAAAATTATTACTCATAGAGACCAAGGATTAAGAAATAATATTGTTGAATTGAAAAAGAGATGGATAACTTGGAGGAAAATATTTTGGTGGCATTGATTAGCTGATGTTGTGTTTGGTCTCGCCTGGACCTACCTTCCCCCCTTCATTCTTCTTACCCATCCCCCTTTCTTCCACATTCCTTCCTAGAGGTTTTCTTCTCCTTGGTATTTTCCCTCTCTCTCCGACTATATAATCCAAGGTCTAGGTTCTCCCCTCGACATGTCCATCCCATTCAGCTTTCTCCCAATTCCTAAGCCTATCCCTCCCCTGACCCTTTCACAACTTCCTCCATTTTCTTGGTCTCCCCATCTCCCCTCGGGCCCTTACTTCCCCTATCCCATCAGACCTCCTTTCCAATATAGGATCATGGTTGTTTGTCACAATATCTTTTGGATGTGTATTTTCCGAGCTATACATGGAATTCACCTGTCTACACCGTACGAAGGAGCTGTAGAGCCGAGGGATATTGGACTTGGTGCGATGGTGGATGTGGATGCATTCATGGATGGAGCATGTGAATTATGAAAATACGTAGATGGAAATTACACCCAAAGTGTATGAAATGTCAGTTGGCATGGGTTTACCTTCGCAATAACATGTTTGAGGAGGATTAAAGGTACATAAGCATTATGGAAGTTAATGGGGAAGTTTGTGACACGGAGTGGCATCAGAATGAGGTCAGTCGCAACATGTCCAACCCTTATTTATACATTTGCTCCAGGTTCTTGGATGAAAAAAAGTGTAATTCAGTTAGCAAGGTCGATTGGAGTTTGTTGTGGAGGCAGACTCTGGCCAGTGCCGCGGGCATTGAAAATGTGGGGTTAGTGTTGTGCTTTTTTTTTTGGTTGCCTGGTGAGGAGAGGAATGTGGGTGGTGGAGTTTTGGGTTCTGAAAATTATGGAAATTTCAGGGAATTATGGGGTGTGAGATTGTTGATAGATTTTGGCAGTGGTATTGATTCGAGGGTCAATGAGAATTATGGTATATGGATCAGATATGGTAGTATTTTCTACCTTTGGCGTCTTATCTCTGTGTGTTCTCAGGTGAAGGTTCTTGGGGCTACCTTCAAGCTTTGGTTCAGTGTCAAGACAAGTTTTGCGTTGTTGGTGGGGCACAGTGGGAAAATTGGTTCTTCCCCTACTTGTTTGTTGTCGAAGAAGGGATTCAATAGTCAAGGGTTTGGGGGAAAGGAGTTGGAGTTGGGTAGTGAGCAAGACATTGGAGTGTGGTCAAAGCTGAAAGGTCTGAGGAATGTTGGGGGTTCTGAGGGAGCACAGTGGGCAGCTGCATGTGGGAGAACTATCACACGAGTTAGAGTGTCGAAAGTACAAAATATTGTGCAAATTTGGGTAGTGGTTGGCGGTCGTAAGTGCTGCAAAATTATGGCGGAACTGTTTGGGAGAATTGGGGCTGCATCTGGGATGGAAACCCATAGTAATTCAGAGATGGGTAGTTTGGCTACTAAGCCTTGGGGATTTCATCGACTCAGGTTTGTTCCTGGGCATGGCAGAGGTGGCAAAGGACACAGTTTGGGGTTGGTTGACTGTGAGAGATGTGCCACAGAGCACAAGGATATCCTCACGGGAATGCAGATAATTCAGCTTAGTTACATCGGCAACAGTGGGACATGCTCAACATGAAAGGGAAGAACATGGACAAAAGTGAAAAAATTAAGCACATGGAGGACGAAATTTACACGCTTCTTCGTCAATTGGAAGAGCTCAAATTCCTACAGAACGGAAAAATCATGGAGGAGGACATGAAAGCCCTGGATTTGGTCTAAACATCCCGATTGATATGGAAGAATTATTATCTAATCAATAGCTCTTAATTTTTTGGTTTTTAGTTTTTTTTATGCTATGTTGTAAATGTATGCTTCTTATGAAGCAATTTTCCCATATATATAGTAGTAGGATAGCAATCTGGAATTTTTTTTGTAAGTTTTGTAAAATGGAAAGTCCCTGTAGTAACATAACAACATATGGAGCCTTCATGGGAAATGTACTATAAATGTAAATCACCCGGTTACATGTCAAGAACAGACTCAGATTAATATATAAGTATACTCTTTTTTGTTAAAAAAAAAAAATGTGTGTGTGTGTGTATATATATATATATATATAGATATATATAGATAGATATAGATATTGCATTGGGTTTTTATTTATTGGATATTTTATTTTTATTTTTATATCTAAATAGAGACTTTTCAACTTTAGGTTGAACACAAAAGGAAATACACATCTCCCTCATAATAGGTTGTAGAATGCAACTCTCGACGTAAGTGTGGGATAAACAACACTCAAAGATTAAAGCATCTTGATTTTCTAAGTAATTTTGGGTCTAAATCCAATTGAAATCTGTGAGTTTCACTTATGTAAGGGGATATTTTTCCATAAAACTTGGCCCTTAGGGTTTCGAGCAATTTTAAGATTATTCAAATTGTCGATTTTTCAAAAAAATATCAAATACACAAAAAGTAAACCTTAAAAAAAAAGACAAAGCTCGCCAAAAATGAGACAATTTAAGCACCACATACCAAACATCAAATTTATATTGTAAATGATATGACTAAGGAAAAACACTAAGGCACTGCCACATACAATATTAACCATACAACAAAATTTGTAGTACACATTAAGGCATTACTAGGTAACAATATTAACTATACAACAACATAGCATAAACTAAACAAGTGGGGAGAAACGACACTCAAAATGTCTTGATTTTCTAGGTAATTTTGGCTTTAAACTAGTTGAAATCACTAAAATTCAAATCACTAAATTTCACTTATTTTAAAAAAAAAGTTTGTTTATAAAACTAGATCCCAATCTTAATTAATTTTAAAATATTTTTTTTTTTATAAAAATATCAAATAAAAAAAAAAACAAATTTAAATAATTTATATCAAACACCAAATCTATAACATAAATAATATAACTAAATTTATATGATATTGCATATTAATTTGCAATTTACATCAAAACGTTTCCATGTAACAATATTGACTCTAGAGTAAAATTTGCAATGCCTATTAATACATTATAAACTAACAATATTAATCTTGCATATTAATTTGCAATCTACATCAAAACACTACCCTATAACAATATTAACCATAAAATAAAATTTGCACTGCATATTAAGGCACTATAAGATAACAGTGCCATGTAACAATATTAACCTAACAATAAGATAAAATTTGCACATTAAGGCACTATAAGATAACAATAATAGTTAGAAAACAATATAGCATAGATGAAACACAACACCACCCCTACTTTAATGATGGCTATGGCTACATATCTTTGTGTAACAACATTAACCATACAACAAAACTTGAAATACACATTTAGACACTACCAAGTAACAATATTAGCCATACAAGTGTCAATAACCTAGCATAGAACAAACACAACGTCACCCCTTACCTTGATGATGGTTATCCTCAACCAAATCTCACCCTCTCACCTTGAGTTTTAGCTTTTTGATACATCTTTTGGCAAAATTAGTTGACCCATGCTCCTTCATTCTAAAAATTGATAAGACCTATATTTCACATGTCACCAATGGATTCCTTGTCAACTCATGTGTGGCAACACCTTTCCTTTTCCTCTTTTCCTTTCCCATTAGCTATATGGCACCTCTCATGGCTTGACATGGTGCTTTCCAACTAGGTGTGTGAGGCATTCCATAGATCCAAGTTCAACCCCACTAGGCTTACCTCATTATCCTCCTTCCCTCCACACACACAAGTCACACATACCAATAATTGGGTATCTTCTTTTTCCTCTACTCATTTGTCACATGATTCTATAACAAATTAAAAATCACAGGAGGAACAAGGTTGTACCCATGAATTTGGATATTTAACAAAAAAGCCAAAGCAGCTCTTTGACAAAAGTACCCACTCACATGATTATCAATTCTAATGAATAACTTGGATTCTGAATATAGTGCCCAAATTTGAGCCACAGATTTTGTAAAATGGAAAAGAAGGAGAAGAGGAGCACCAGGGAAGAAGAGGAAATCATGAAAGCCGCAACATGGGATTGGTATCTACATGGAATGGGGGCACCCACCAGATAGGTCAAGGAATCAAACCCTCACACCACACAAACTGTTCAGAGGCTTGTAGCCTCTACATCTCTTCTCGGAGATAAGCTACCAACGCCCTAACTAGTTTATTTCCATTATGTTCGTAAGCATATTTCTACTATTTGATATTAATGAAATGAAGTTTTATTTCCGCTGCATCTCTGTGTTTATGTGTATTTATATATATTATTGTGTTTCTGCATAAATCCATATCAATGGTATCAAAGCGGTCTACTCTTTCTCTATTTTTCTTTGCATGTCTCTAACGAGGTCAGGGTACAAGGAGTTAGGGCTCGATCTGGTTGAACCCTTGCAAGATCAGCCTCGCAAACTCCGACAACATCCCATGGCAGAAGAAAAGAGAAATGAGGGAGTAGGAGATCCTATCAAAATATTGCTCAAGGAGGCCCTCGAGAAACAAAGGAACGCGATGATGGATAAATTTCCCCAGATACTTCAACGGCTTCCCACTGACGACACATCTACATCCAATAGCCACTTTGGAGGCACCTCTCCTTTCAAGGTACAAGTCAACTTTGAAATTCTTGTGTTTGAAGGTTAGATAGATGTAGACGTTGTAGATAGATGGTTGAATTTGCTGGAAGGGTATTTCTTGGTCCATGATTTCTCCAACCGAGAAAATATTATTTTTGCACTCCTCAAAGCCACCCCCCATGTCAAATACTAGTGTGAAGCCTACTATGAGCAAAAGGATGGGAGGGAGCCCTCTCTATTCTCAGTCGCACCCACTTGGAATTTGTTTTGAGATGGCATCAAGGAACAATATTACCCTATGGGGAGCTATGAGGACATGTACATCCAATGGACCACGCTACGGCAACAAAGGGATTAAGATGCGCACAAACTGACGAATCTGTGCCATACCCTGCGTACAAAGTTGGTATTAAATATTTCGAGAGACATTTCGTACTCAAGTACCGCAACTATTTTCACATATACATTCAGGAGGAAATGGGGTTCCTCGACATTACCTTGCTTGGCACAACATATTGCTATGCCACCAAGATTGAGAAGAAATTTAAGCAAAAGAAGCAAGACTTTGGATCCGTGAATCCGAAGCCAGGAAAAGGCACCCCCGAACTGCAGAACAAGGGGAAAAGCCAAAGCAGGGCAACTCAGAACAACACCACAAATCCAAAGAAGGACACGGGGAAGTGGTGTGAATTTCATAACAACCCCACTCACAGCACAAACGAGTGTCAGGCCAAACAGACGTTAGTGGTCAAACTAAAGGCACCCAAATCATATGCATTTTCTGATCCTGAGTCAGAACTAGACAATGGCATTGACAAAGGGAAGCAGATCATTGATACATATCCCAGTGCCATTGTTGCCACCACCAAGCTCCACCGAGAGGATCCAGAGGAGGGGGAGCACCTCTTCCATTGGCAGCTGTGGGTGAAGGGTTCTCCACTACAATTATTTGTCGATAACAAAAGCCAAAAGAAACTCATTTCAGTAAAGGTCGTGAAGTGGCTCGGCCTATCGACCATAACACACCTGTAGTCGTATACCATTGGGTGGCTTCACGAAGGAAGATATCTTCACATCCGCCTGCAGTGCTGCCTTTCATACATCATCAAGCCATTCATGGATGAGGTACTATGTGATGTTGCTCCTCTTTATGTGTTTGATGTATTATTGGGCCAACCATACTTGTGGAAGCGACATGCTGAGTCTAGGCCTTGTGTTGTTGTTATTACTTTGGGAAATAAATTGTACAGGATACCAGAGGTAATACCTCCTCCTGCCATCTCTTTGACTACTGCAAAACAACGCAGTAAGATTGTTTCCCAAACCAAGAAATTTATTTTCATTACAATTCGCCCACAGGGCAAGAAGAAGATTGTGGCCACAACCTCAAAACATGGCTCCCCTACACGGCAGTAGCAGATGGACAAAGTCATGGAGGAATATGAGGACATTTTATCCTCACCCACAACGGTTCCTCTACACTATCAGGTTAAGCAATCCATTGACCTGACCCCAGGCGCGCCGCCATTTGATATTGTCATACCTCATGCGGCCACACAAACAAAATCCACACATACCTTGTCTGAGGCTGATAAAGAAACCAAATTTATTGAACGCATCTAGCAGGTCCGCAATGGGGGGAGGAATGATCCAGGTGGATATTGGTGACCACCCACATATTCCATTTGGACCCACGCCATTGGTTCTTTTAAATTTTCAGTTTCAACACAACTTACTATTTTTAGCAGTTTTTTGGGTGTTGAACTTTCAGAGCCATTTTGAGGCCCTAAACGATGTTTTCTGGGAAACCCGGAGCAAGATAGAAGTTCCTTCAATGTTTCTCATGTCAAAAGTTGTATTCCTCAGATATATATTTCTAACGAGGTATAGAGCATGTCAAACAAAGATGCCAAAGTTCCGTCCCCGGGAAGTTGATGTACCAATTTACCCAAACGGGGCCCATAGTTTTGGCGCTTCATATCCTAGGGTTAGGTTTTTGGATGTTTAGGGTTTTCCATTATTTCTTAATAATAAATAGGCCTTCGAGGCTCATTGTAACACAGTTCAGAGGTCTGTAGTAGCTACATCTCTTCTTAGAGATAAGCTACAAGCGCCCTAGCTAGTTTATTTCCATTTTGTCTGTAAGCATATTTCTGTTATTTGATATTAATTAAATGAAGTTTTATTTTCACTGCATCTTTGTGTTTATGTGTATTTCTGTATATTATTGCATTCCTGCATAAAGATGGATCATAAACTAGCCCCAAAAACTAAAAGTCATTTTCTTTACTTATTAAAATTATAAATTATATATATAAACTAACATTAAAAATCTGTGTGTTCATATTTTTACATTCAAACTATCATAAATTAAATTGACATTTATACATGTCAACTTCGACACATATTTTTAGAAAAGATGGGAATTCTTTTACTAACTTAATTGAGTCCATGTTGAAATTTTTTGAAAAAAATTATGATATTTACCAAAACTACAAGCCACGATATTATATTGTTTTAAGAAGTAATATGTGAATTTACATATTTATTTACAAAGATGAGTTAATCTCTCTCTCTCTCTCTCTCGCTATATATATATATATATATATATATATATATATATATATAACTTAAGTTAAATTTTATTTTTTAAGTTAATAATATTTATTAACAACCAATTATTTATAAATGTCATGGTTTTAAAAAACTTGTATGGTACTAATGTTTTTTTTTTGAGTTAAAATTGTATTTATACATAGTGGATCTTTAGGTATGTGGTGCCAATGTCTTTCTTCTCGATGTATGCCTAATTTTATTGTAGTAAATTTAGGTTGTGTTTCTCTACCTTATGTTAGTTAAATCTTTAGCGATTTTTTTATAATTAACCAAAATATCATATATATCATAAACATGCACCTTATAATACGAGTACAAGATATGTGAAACAAGCAGCCCAATTGTGACCTAACACTCAAAGTATGATGTCAATATACATATAATGTAATGTTACAATAACTTGGTTCACCAACCAAATTATATAGCATGCATGTCACAAAACCTTGTCTGAATCATACATACATAAACTCGCCACTTATTCCCTCAAATACAAGATTCTAAGATATAAAGCCAGGCACCCTACCCATGTGTTCCCTTAGTTACATGATTCCAAGAGATAGAGCGACATAACCTATCCACCTAATTCCCCACTCAAGTGATAATATCCCCTATTACATATATATGGAAACCCAAAGAACTATGTTGAAACTTGCCACCAACCTATGTGATTTGTAGTGCATCCAAACCATGTCACACTCCACAACACAAGTGATTATGTTCTATGCCAACCCATGCATGTCCACCCGCGGCCAACCTACAATGTGCATACTCCAAATTCTGTGTTCCACAACCCTCATGATTCAACCTAAGATATCGCAACTTTGACCAACCAACCACTACAACACAATGGTCCTCAGTTCATTCACAAAGCCCCCATGTGTTGTCTCATCATGCAACTTCATACATTTATTTTAAGTCCATATTTATTAAGCATTGAAAAGGGATCATATTTTTTTATCATTGGATTCCATGTTCTGTATTAATTCTTTCATATTGAATGATCAATGCTTGATAAATCTAGATTTAAAATAGATTTATATTTATTTATTTTTTAATGTTATTATGTGCATGTGTACATACATATTTGTTTTTTTGTTTTTTATTTTACACATTTAATGTATCCTTCACAACAAAGTGGGAGTGAAATATGATTGATGATTTATTAATGTGTATATTTTGGGGTGGCGGGAGGGGGAGGGATACTTATAAATCTTGAGGAAAAAATAGAAATAAGATATGCTTGGGGTATGAGAATAAAGGCTAATAATCAAGCAGAGGCCTTGGTCCTTATGTTAGTACTATCTCTAGTTCAGGAAAAAGGAATTAGGGAGGTGGTCATCCTAGGAGACTCCCTATTGATAATCAAGCATATGGTCAATGGGACTTCGGCTCAAAACTGCATTCTCAATCAAATCATAAAAAGAGCAAACGGCATAGAGTCAACCCTAGGAGAAGCCAAGTACTATCATATTCTTTGTGGGCAGAATAAAGAAGCTAATAGATAGGTGAACCAGGCATGCCAATTGACAGAAGAAACCAGTATGGTGAATAGCCAGGAGGGAAGACATTTGATCCCCTAACTATGTCAGTATAAGTACGAGAAAAAGCAATGGAAAAATTATTACTCATAGAGACCAAGGATTAAGAAATAATATTGTTGAATTGAAAAAGAGATGGATAACTTGGAGGAAAATATTTTGGTGGCATTGATTAGCTGATGTTGTGTTTGGTCTCGCCTGGACCTACCTTCCCCCCTTCATTCTTCTTACCCATCCCCCTTTCTTCCACATTCCTTCCTAGAGGTTTTCTTCTCCTTGGTATTTTCCCTCTCTCTCCGACTATATAATCCAAGGTCTAGGTTCTCCCCTCGACATGTCCATCCCATTCAGCTTTCTCCCAATTCCTAAGCCTATCCCTCCCCTGACCCTTTCACAACTTCCTCCATTTTCTTGGTCTCCCCATCTCCCCTCGGGCCCTTACTTCCCCTATCCCATCAGACCTCCTTTCCAATATAGGATCATGGTTGTTTGTCACAATATCTTTTGGATGTGTATTTTCCGAGCTATACATGGAATTCACCTGTCTACACCGTACGAAGGAGCTGTAGAGCCGAGGGATATTGGACTTGGTGCGATGGTGGATGTGGATGCATTCATGGATGGAGCATGTGAATTATGAAAATACGTAGATGGAAATTACACCCAAAGTGTATGAAATGTCAGTTGGCATGGGTTTACCTTCGCAATAACATGTTTGAGGAGGATTAAAGGTACATAAGCATTATGGAAGTTAATGGGGAAGTTTGTGACACGGAGTGGCATCAGAATGAGGTCAGTCGCAACATGTCCAACCCTTATTTATACATTTGCTCCAGGTTCTTGGATGAAAAAAAGTGTAATTCAGTTAGCAAGGTCGATTGGAGTTTGTTGTGGAGGCAGACTCTGGCCAGTGCCGCGGGCATTGAAAATGTGGGGTTAGTGTTGTGCTTTTTTTTTTGGTTGCCTGGTGAGGAGAGGAATGTGGGTGGTGGAGTTTTGGGTTCTGAAAATTATGGAAATTTCAGGGAATTATGGGGTGTGAGATTGTTGATAGATTTTGGCAGTGGTATTGATTCGAGGGTCAATGAGAATTATGGTATATGGATCAGATATGGTAGTATTTTCTACCTTTGGCGTCTTATCTCTGTGTGTTCTCAGGTGAAGGTTCTTGGGGCTACCTTCAAGCTTTGGTTCAGTGTCAAGACAAGTTTTGCGTTGTTGGTGGGGCACAGTGGGAAAATTGGTTCTTCCCCTACTTGTTTGTTGTCGAAGAAGGGATTCAATAGTCAAGGGTTTGGGGGAAAGGAGTTGGAGTTGGGTAGTGAGCAAGACATTGGAGTGTGGTCAAAGCTGAAAGGTCTGAGGAATGTTGGGGGTTCTGAGGGAGCACAGTGGGCAGCTGCATGTGGGAGAACTATCACACGAGTTAGAGTGTCGAAAGTACAAAATATTGTGCAAATTTGGGTAGTGGTTGGCGGTCGTAAGTGCTGCAAAATTATGGCGGAACTGTTTGGGAGAATTGGGGCTGCATCTGGGATGGAAACCCATAGTAATTCAGAGATGGGTAGTTTGGCTACTAAGCCTTGGGGATTTCATCGACTCAGGTTTGTTCCTGGGCATGGCAGAGGTGGCAAAGGACACAGTTTGGGGTTGGTTGACTGTGAGAGATGTGCCACAGAGCACAAGGATATCCTCACGGGAATGCAGATAATTCAGCTTAGTTACATCGGCAACAGTGGGACATGCTCAACATGAAAGGGAAGAACATGGACAAAAGTGAAAAAATTAAGCACATGGAGGACGAAATTTACACGCTTCTTCGTCAATTGGAAGAGCTCAAATTCCTACAGAACGGAAAAATCATGGAGGAGGACATGAAAGCCCTGGATTTGGTCTAAACATCCCGATTGATATGGAAGAATTATTATCTAATCAATAGCTCTTAATTTTTTGGTTTTTAGTTTTTTTTATGCTATGTTGTAAATGTATGCTTCTTATGAAGCAATTTTCCCATATATATAGTAGTAGGATAGCAATCTGGAATTTTTTTTGTAAGTTTTGTAAAATGGAAAGTCCCTGTAGTAACATAACAACATATGGAGCCTTCATGGGAAATGTACTATAAATGTAAATCACCCGGTTACATGTCAAGAACAGACTCAGATTAATATATAAGTATACTCTTTTTTGTTAAAAAAAAAAAATGTGTGTGTGTGTGTATATATATATATATATATAGATATATATAGATAGATATAGATATATATATATATATATATATATATATATATATATATATATATATAGATATATATAGATAGATATAGATATTGCATTGGGTTTTTATTTATTGGATATTTTATTTTTATTTTTATATCTAAATAGAGACTTTTCAACTTTAGGTTGAACACAAAAGGAAATACACATCTCCCTCATAATAGGTTGTAGAATGCAACTCTCGACGTAAGTGTGGGATAAACAACACTCAAAGATTAAAGCATCTTGATTTTCTAAGTAATTTTGGGTCTAAATCCAATTGAAATCTGTGAGTTTCACTTATGTAAGGGGATATTTTTCCATAAAACTTGGCCCTTAGGGTTTCGAGCAATTTTAAGATTATTCAAATTGTCGATTTTTCAAAAAAATATCAAATACACAAAAAGTAAACCTTAAAAAAAAAGACAAAGCTCGCCAAAAATGAGACAATTTAAGCACCACATACCAAACATCAAATTTATATTGTAAATGATATGACTAAGGAAAAACACTAAGGCACTGCCACATACAATATTAACCATACAACAAAATTTGTAGTACACATTAAGGCATTACTAGGTAACAATATTAACTATACAACAACATAGCATAAACTAAACAAGTGGGGAGAAACGACACTCAAAATGTCTTGATTTTCTAGGTAATTTTGGCTTTAAACTAGTTGAAATCACTAAAATTCAAATCACTAAATTTCACTTATTTTAAAAAAAAAGTTTGTTTATAAAACTAGATCCCAATCTTAATTAATTTTAAAATATTTTTTTTTTTATAAAAATATCAAATAAAAAAAAAAACAAATTTAAATAATTTATATCAAACACCAAATCTATAACATAAATAATATAACTAAATTTATATGATATTGCATATTAATTTGCAATTTACATCAAAACGTTTCCATGTAACAATATTGACTCTAGAGTAAAATTTGCAATGCCTATTAATACATTATAAACTAACAATATTAATCTTGCATATTAATTTGCAATCTACATCAAAACACTACCCTATAACAATATTAACCATAAAATAAAATTTGCACTGCATATTAAGGCACTATAAGATAACAGTGCCATGTAACAATATTAACCTAACAATAAGATAAAATTTGCACATTAAGGCACTATAAGATAACAATAATAGTTAGAAAACAATATAGCATAGATGAAACACAACACCACCCCTACTTTAATGATGGCTATGGCTACATATCTTTGTGTAACAACATTAACCATACAACAAAACTTGAAATACACATTTAGACACTACCAAGTAACAATATTAGCCATACAAGTGTCAATAACCTAGCATAGAACAAACACAACGTCACCCCTTACCTTGATGATGGTTATCCTCAACCAAATCTCACCCTCTCACCTTGAGTTTTAGCTTTTTGATACATCTTTTGGCAAAATTAGTTGACCCATGCTCCTTCATTCTAAAAATTGATAAGACCTATATTTCACATGTCACCAATGGATTCCTTGTCAACTCATGTGTGGCAACACCTTTCCTTTTCCTCTTTTCCTTTCCCAT
This sequence comes from Pinus albicaulis, assembly GCA_034641835.2. Lineage (NCBI taxonomy): Eukaryota > Viridiplantae > Streptophyta > Pinopsida > Pinales > Pinaceae > Pinus > Pinus albicaulis. The sequence goes on from CM076578.1 coordinate 1,708,554,729, forward strand.
TAGCTATATGGCACCTCTCATGGCTTGACATGGTGCTTTCCAACTAGGTGTGTGAGGCATTCCATAGATCCAAGTTCAACCCCACTAGGCTTACCTCATTATCCTCCTTCCCTCCACACACACAAGTCACACATACCAATAATTGGGTATCTTCTTTTTCCTCTACTCATTTGTCACATGATTCTATAACAAATTAAAAATCACAGGAGGAACAAGGTTGTACCCATGAATTTGGATATTTAACAAAAAAGCCAAAGCAGCTCTTTGACAAAAGTACCCACTCACATGATTATCAATTCTAATGAATAACTTGGATTCTGAATATAGTGCCCAAATTTGAGCCACAGATTTTGTAAAATGGAAAAGAAGGAGAAGAGGAGCACCAGGGAAGAAGAGGAAATCATGAAAGCCGCAACATGGGATTGGTATCTACATGGAATGGGGGCACCCACCAGATAGGTCAAGGAATCAAACCCTCACACCACACAAACTGTTCAGAGGCTTGTAGCCTCTACATCTCTTCTCGGAGATAAGCTACCAACGCCCTAACTAGTTTATTTCCATTATGTTCGTAAGCATATTTCTACTATTTGATATTAATGAAATGAAGTTTTATTTCCGCTGCATCTCTGTGTTTATGTGTATTTATATATATTATTGTGTTTCTGCATAAATCCATATCAATGGTATCAAAGCGGTCTACTCTTTCTCTATTTTTCTTTGCATGTCTCTAACGAGGTCAGGGTACAAGGAGTTAGGGCTCGATCTGGTTGAACCCTTGCAAGATCAGCCTCGCAAACTCCGACAACATCCCATGGCAGAAGAAAAGAGAAATGAGGGAGTAGGAGATCCTATCAAAATATTGCTCAAGGAGGCCCTCGAGAAACAAAGGAACGCGATGATGGATAAATTTCCCCAGATACTTCAACGGCTTCCCACTGACGACACATCTACATCCAATAGCCACTTTGGAGGCACCTCTCCTTTCAAGGTACAAGTCAACTTTGAAATTCTTGTGTTTGAAGGTTAGATAGATGTAGACGTTGTAGATAGATGGTTGAATTTGCTGGAAGGGTATTTCTTGGTCCATGATTTCTCCAACCGAGAAAATATTATTTTTGCACTCCTCAAAGCCACCCCCCATGTCAAATACTAGTGTGAAGCCTACTATGAGCAAAAGGATGGGAGGGAGCCCTCTCTATTCTCAGTCGCACCCACTTGGAATTTGTTTTGAGATGGCATCAAGGAACAATATTACCCTATGGGGAGCTATGAGGACATGTACATCCAATGGACCACGCTACGGCAACAAAGGGATTAAGATGCGCACAAACTGACGAATCTGTGCCATACCCTGCGTACAAAGTTGGTATTAAATATTTCGAGAGACATTTCGTACTCAAGTACCGCAACTATTTTCACATATACATTCAGGAGGAAATGGGGTTCCTCGACATTACCTTGCTTGGCACAACATATTGCTATGCCACCAAGATTGAGAAGAAATTTAAGCAAAAGAAGCAAGACTTTGGATCCGTGAATCCGAAGCCAGGAAAAGGCACCCCCGAACTGCAGAACAAGGGGAAAAGCCAAAGCAGGGCAACTCAGAACAACACCACAAATCCAAAGAAGGACACGGGGAAGTGGTGTGAATTTCATAACAACCCCACTCACAGCACAAACGAGTGTCAGGCCAAACAGACGTTAGTGGTCAAACTAAAGGCACCCAAATCATATGCATTTTCTGATCCTGAGTCAGAACTAGACAATGGCATTGACAAAGGGAAGCAGATCATTGATACATATCCCAGTGCCATTGTTGCCACCACCAAGCTCCACCGAGAGGATCCAGAGGAGGGGGAGCACCTCTTCCATTGGCAGCTGTGGGTGAAGGGTTCTCCACTACAATTATTTGTCGATAACAAAAGCCAAAAGAAACTCATTTCAGTAAAGGTCGTGAAGTGGCTCGGCCTATCGACCATAACACACCTGTAGTCGTATACCATTGGGTGGCTTCACGAAGGAAGATATCTTCACATCCGCCTGCAGTGCTGCCTTTCATACATCATCAAGCCATTCATGGATGAGGTACTATGTGATGTTGCTCCTCTTTATGTGTTTGATGTATTATTGGGCCAACCATACTTGTGGAAGCGACATGCTGAGTCTAGGCCTTGTGTTGTTGTTATTACTTTGGGAAATAAATTGTACAGGATACCAGAGGTAATACCTCCTCCTGCCATCTCTTTGACTACTGCAAAACAACGCAGTAAGATTGTTTCCCAAACCAAGAAATTTATTTTCATTACAATTCGCCCACAGGGCAAGAAGAAGATTGTGGCCACAACCTCAAAACATGGCTCCCCTACACGGCAGTAGCAGATGGACAAAGTCATGGAGGAATATGAGGACATTTTATCCTCACCCACAACGGTTCCTCTACACTATCAGGTTAAGCAATCCATTGACCTGACCCCAGGCGCGCCGCCATTTGATATTGTCATACCTCATGCGGCCACACAAACAAAATCCACACATACCTTGTCTGAGGCTGATAAAGAAACCAAATTTATTGAACGCATCTAGCAGGTCCGCAATGGGGGGAGGAATGATCCAGGTGGATATTGGTGACCACCCACATATTCCATTTGGACCCACGCCATTGGTTCTTTTAAATTTTCAGTTTCAACACAACTTACTATTTTTAGCAGTTTTTTGGGTGTTGAACTTTCAGAGCCATTTTGAGGCCCTAAACGATGTTTTCTGGGAAACCCGGAGCAAGATAGAAGTTCCTTCAATGTTTCTCATGTCAAAAGTTGTATTCCTCAGATATATATTTCTAACGAGGTATAGAGCATGTCAAACAAAGATGCCAAAGTTCCGTCCCCGGGAAGTTGATGTACCAATTTACCCAAACGGGGCCCATAGTTTTGGCGCTTCATATCCTAGGGTTAGGTTTTTGGATGTTTAGGGTTTTCCATTATTTCTTAATAATAAATAGGCCTTCGAGGCTCATTGTAACACAGTTCAGAGGTCTGTAGTAGCTACATCTCTTCTTAGAGATAAGCTACAAGCGCCCTAGCTAGTTTATTTCCATTTTGTCTGTAAGCATATTTCTGTTATTTGATATTAATTAAATGAAGTTTTATTTTCACTGCATCTTTGTGTTTATGTGTATTTCTGTATATTATTGCATTCCTGCATAAAGATGGATCATAAACTAGCCCCAAAAACTAAAAGTCATTTTCTTTACTTATTAAAATTATAAATTATATATATAAACTAACATTAAAAATCTGTGTGTTCATATTTTTACATTCAAACTACCATAAAATTAAATTGACATTTATACATGTCGAATTCGACACATATTTTTAGAAAAGATGGGAATTCTTTTACTAACTTAATTAGTCCATGTTGATTTTTTTTTTTTTTTAAATTATGATATTTACCAAAACTACAAAACACAATATTATATTGTTTTAAGAAGTAATATGTGAATTTACATATTTATTTACAAAGATGAGTTTATATATATATATATATATATATATATATATGTATGTATGTATATTATTAAGTTAATAATATTTATTAACAACCAATTATTTATATATGCCATGGTTTTAAAAAACTTGTATGGTACTAATGTTTTTTTTTTAAATTAAACTTGTATTTCTACATAGTAGATCTTTAGGTATGTGGTGCCAATGTTTTTCTTCTCGATGTATGCCTAATTTGATTGTAGTAAATTTAGTTTTTGTTTCTCTACCTTATGTTAGTTAAATCTTTAGCGAATTTTTTATAATTAACCAAAATATCATATATATCATAAACATGCACCTTATAATACGAGTACAAGATATGTGCAACAAGTAGCACAATTGTGACCTAACACTCGAAGTACGATGTCAATATACATATACAATGTAATGTTACAATAACTTAGTTCACCAACCAAATTATATAGCATGCATGTCACAAAACCTTGTCTGAATCATACATACATAAACTCCCCACTTGTTCCCTCAAATACAAGGTTCTAGGAGATAAACCTAGGCACCCTACCCACATGTTCCCTCAGTTACAAGATTCCAAGAGATAGAGCGAGGTACCCTACCCACCTAAATCCCCACTCAAGCGATAGGATCCCCTGTTACATATATATGGAAATCCAAAGAACTATGTTGAAACTTGCCATCAACCTATGTGATTTGTGGTGCATCCAAACCATGGCACACTCCACAACACAAGTGATTATGTTCTATGCCAACACATGCATGTCCACCCGTGACCAACCTACAATGTGCATACTCCAAAGTATGTTTTCCACAACCCTCGTGACTCAACTTAAGATATCGCAACTTGTACCAACCAACCAATACAACACAATAGTCCTTGGTTCATTCACAAAGCTTGCATGTGTTGTCTCATCATGCAAATTCATACATTTATTTTAAATCCATATTTATTAAGCATTGAAAAGGGATTAGATCTTTTTATCATTTAATTCCATGTCATGTATTAATTCTTTCATATTGAATGATGAATGCTTGATAAATCTCAATTTAAAATGGATATATACAGATTTATTTTTTAATGTTATTATGTGCATGTGTACATACATTTTTTTTTGTTTTTTGTTTTTTACAAATTTCATCTATCCTTCACAACAAAGTGAGAGTGAAATATGATTGATGATTTATTAATGTATGTATTTTGGGGTGGCAGGAGGGGGAGGGATTCTCATAAATCCCGAGGGAAAAATAGAAATAAGATATGTTTGGGGTATGGGAATAAAGTCTAATAATAAAGAAGAGGCCCTGGTCCTTATGTTAGGACTATCTCTAGTTCAGGAAAAAGGAATTAGGGAGGTGGTCATCCTAGGAGACTCCCTATTGATAATCAAGCATATGGTTAATGGGACTTCGGCTTAAAATTGCATTCTCAATCAAATCATAAAAAAAATAAAATGAATAGAGTCAACCCTGGGAGAATCCAAGTACTGTCATATTCTCCGCAGGGAAAATAAAGAAGCTAATAGACAGGTGAACCAGGCCTGCCCAATGAAAGAAGAAACCAGTATGGTGAATGCCCAAGAGGGAAGGCATATGATCCCCTAACTATGTCAGTATAAGTATGAGAAAAAGCAATGGTAAAATTATTACTCCTAGAGATGAAGGATTAAGAAATAATATTGTTGAATTCCAAAAGAGATGGAGAACTTGGAGGAAAATATTTTGGTGGCATTGATTAGCTGTTGTTGTGTTTGGTCTCGCCTAGACCTACCTTCCTCTCTTCATTTTTCTTACCCTTACCCCTTCCTTCCCCATTCCTTCCCGGAGGTCTGCCTCTCCTTGGCATTTTCCCCCTCTCTCCGACTATATAATCCAAGGCTTAGTTTCTCCCCTTGATGTGTCCATCCCATTCAAATTTCTCCCAATTCCTAAGCCTACCCCTCCCCCAACCCTTTTGCATTTTCCTCCATTTTCTTGGTCTCCCCATCTCCCCTCGGGCCCTTACTTCCCTTCTCCCATTGGGCCTCCTTTCCAATACAAGATCATGGTTGTTCGTGGAAATATCTTCGTGGGGGTGGGACATGGGTTTTGGATGCGTACTGTCCCAAGCCATACAAGTAATTCACCTATCTACACCGCATGCAGGAGCAGTAGAGCCGGGGATATTGGACCTGGTGAGATGGTAGATGTTGGTGCATTCATAGCTGGGAAAATACGTAGATGGAAATTACACCCAAAGTGCAGGAAATGTCAGTTGGCTTGGGTTTACCTTCACAATAACAGGTTTGAGGAGTATTCAAGGTACATAAGCGTTGTGGAAGTTAATGGGGAAGTTTGCGGCATGAATCGGCATCAAAATGAGGTCAGTCGGGACATGTCCAACCCTTATTTATACAACTGCTCCAGGTTCCTGGATGACAAAAAGTGCAATTCAGTTAGCAAGGTCAGTTGGAGTTTTTCGTGGAGGCTGATTCTGCCCAGTGTCATGGGAATTGAAAACATGGGGTTAGTGTTGTGCTCTTTTTTCTGGTTGCCTAGTGAGGGGAGGAATGTGGGTGGTGGAGTTTGGGGTTCAAAAAATTATGGAAATTTCAGGGAATTATGGGGTGTGAAATTGTTGAGAGATTCTGGCAGTGGTTTTGATTCAAGGGTCGGTGAGAATTATGGTATATGGATCAGAGTTGGTAGTATTGTCAACCTTCAACATCTTGTATCTATGTGTTCTCGGGTGACGATTCCTGGGGTTATCTCCAAGCTCTGGTTTAGTGTGAAGATAAGTTTCGGGCAATTGGTGGGGCATGGTGGGAAAATTTGTTCTTCCTGTGTTTGTTTGTTGTTGGAGAAGGGAGTCGATAATTGAGAGTTTGGGGGAAAGGAGTTGGAGTTGGGCAGTGCCCAAGACATTGGAGTGTGGTCAAAGCTGAAAGGTCCAAGGAATTTTGGGGGTTCTGAGGGAGCGCAGTGGGTATCTACATGTGGTAGAACTAGCACAGGAGTTAGAGCATCGAAGGCACAAAATATTGTGCAAATTTGGGCAGTGGTTGGTGGTCGTAAGTGCTGCAAAATTATGGTGGAATTGTTTTGGAGAACTGACGCTGCATCTGGGATGGAAACCCATAGTAATTCGGAGGTGGTTAGTTTGGCTACTGGGCCTTGGGGACGTCGTTGGCTCATGTTTGTTTGTGGGTATGGAAAAGGTGGTAAAGGACGCGAGTCAGGGTTGGTTGACTGTGAGAGATGTGTCACCGAGCACGAGGACATCTGCATGGGGATGCAAATATTTCAGCTTAGCTTACATCAACAGCAACGGGACATGCTCAACATGCAAGAGCAGAACATGGCCAAAAGTGAAATTGACGCGCTTTGTCGTCAATTGGAAGAACTCAAATTCCTGCATAACGACAAAAGCACAAAGGAGGACATGAAAGCCCCGGATTTGGTCTAAACATCCCAACTGATATGGAAGAATGATTATCTGATCATTAGCTCTTAATTTTTTGGTTTTTAGTCGTTTTTATGATATGTTGTAAATGTATGCCTCTTATGAAGCAATTTCGCCATCTATATAGTAGTAGGATAGTAGTCTGGAACTTTTTTGTAAGTTTTGTAAAATGGAAAGGCCATGTAGTAACGTAACATCATATGCAGCCTTCATGGGAAATGTATTGTAAATGTAAATCACCCGGTTACATGCCGAGAACAGACTCAGATTAATATATGAGTATACTCTTTTCTGTTAAAAAAAATGTGTATATTTTTTTATTTATTTTTTTTGGGTATTGGGTTTTTATTTATTGGATATTTTATTTTTATTTTAAAATAGAGACTTGTCAACTTTAGGTTGAACACAAAAGGAAATACACATCTCCCTCCAACTAGGTTGTAGAATGCAACTCTCGACACAAGTGTGGGATAAACAACACTCAAAGATTAAAGTGTCTTGATTCTCTACATAATTTTGGGTCTAAATCCAATTGAAATTGATGAGTTTCACTTATGTAAGGGGAAAATTTTCCATAAAACTTGACCCTTAGGGTTTCGAGCATTTTGAAGATTATTCAAATTGTCGATTTTTCCAAAAAATATCAAATACACAAAAAGTAAACTTAAAAAAGAAAAAGACAGCTCACAAAAAATGAGACAATTTAAACACCACATACCAAACACCAAATTTATATGGTAAATGATATGACTAAGGCAACACACTAATGCACTGCCACATACAATATTAACCATACAACAACATAGCATAAACTAAACAAGTGGAGAGAAACGACACTCAAAATGTCTTGATTTTCTGGATAATTTTGGCTGAAATCAGTAAATTTCACTTATTTAAAAAAAAAGTCTATAAAACTAGATCCCAATCTTATTTAGTTTAGAAAAAAAAAAAAACAAAAAAAAAACACTACCATATAACAATATTAACTCTACAATTAAAATTTTATGACACTATAAGATAACAATATTAGGCTTACATGTTAATTTGCAATCTACATCCAAACATTAGCCAGGTAACAATATTAACCATACATCAAAACATTAGCTATGTAACAATATTAACCATGCACTACATATTAAGGCATTATAAGATAGTTAGAAAACAACCAGATGAAACACAACATCACCCCTACTTTAATTATGTCTATGGCTATATCTTTGTGTAACAACATTAACCCTACAACAAAACTTGCAATACACATTAAGACACTACCAAGTAACAATATTAGCCATACAAGTGTCAAGAACCTAGCATAGAACAAACACAACGTCACCCTTTACCTTGATGATGGCTATCCTCAACCAAATCTCACCCTCTCACCTTGAGTTTTAGCTTTTTGATACATCTTTTGGCAAAATTAGTTGACCCATGCTCCTCCATTCTAAAAATTTTGATTAAGACCTATATCTCACATGTCACCCATGGATTCCTTGTCAACTCATGTGTGGCAGCACCTTTCAGAGCTTTCCTTTTCCTTTTCTTTTCCCACTAGCTGTATGGCACCTCTCATGGCTTGACATAGTGCTTTCCAACTAGGTGTGTGAGGCATTCCATAGACCCAAGTTCAATCCCCCTAGACTTATCTGATTATCCTCCTTCCCTCCACACACACACACGTCACAAACCAATAATTGGGTATCTTCTTTTTTCTCTACTCGTTTGTCACATGATTCTATAACAAATAAAAAATCACAGGAGGAACAAGGTTGTACCCATGAATCTGGATATTTAACAAAAAGGCCAAAGCGGCTCTCTGACAAAAGTACCCACTCACATGATTATCAATTCTGATGAATAGCTTGGATTCCGAATATAGTGCCCAAATCTGAGCCACAGATTTTTGTAAAATGGCGAAGAAGGAGAAGGGGAGCTCCAGGGAAGAAGAGGAGGAAATCGTGAAAGCCGCAGCATGGGCCTGGTATCTACATGGGGTGGGGGCAACCACCAGACCGGTCAAGGAATCGAACCCTCGCGCCGCGCAGACCGTCCCCAGGCCTTCCAGATTCAAGATCGAATCCCTGGCCCTCTCTGATTCTCCGCCCCCTGTTGTGCGCCGGGGACGCTCGATATCACTCGACGCTACAGCCGATTTTCGCGGCGCAGAGAGGGTTTTCACCCAAAGCGCTCTGTTGGATTCCTATGAGATAGCGGTGGTTTCCAGGCAGCTGGAAAGAGGTTTGTCGGGCGCCATCTCCCGTGGTAAATCGGCGGCCGGCATGAGCGGGAAATCGTGGATCGATCGCGGAATTTCCGGGGACCTGTGTAACAGTAACCGGCCCAAGGTTTCTTATGGAACTCCCAAGGTTGCTCGGGTCCATAAGGTCAAACGCCTGCCTGCCATGTGCGGTTCGACGAGCGCGTTTGTTCCGGGTGAGATGCAGAGTGTTGTTAGACAAAACCCTCAGCACAAAAAATGGCACTCCTGGCTTCTTTCTGGTTTGGCCAGAAAATCCCTGTTCCTATCTGAGTTATATATAAAATAAAGTTCTCAAAGAGGCCATTGTTATTGCTGCAGCTGGTTTATATAATACAAGGGGGTTTGGGTTGTATAATATCTAGATGTATTGATGAGTTGAGTTTGGTGCCAACTTCATCTTATTCCATGAATTTTTGGTTTGGAGTAGCTTGTGTTGGCATTGTTTGTGCAGTGGGAATGACATTGGATTCTGGCATATCAACTTAAGTGAGGGAGGAAGGCCATAACTTCTGGATTGCCAGGAGGAAGGCCATAACCTCTGGATTGTCAGTGCATCTTGTTTATCCCAACTATCTTTATCTCTATTGCAGTTATCATTATCTGAATTGCAGATTTTGATTGCAGTTATCTTTATCTGAATTGCAGATTTTGAAATTTTTCTGGATTGCAAATTTTAGAAAAAATTCAAAATCTGCAACTCAGATTTTGATTGCAGTTATCATTTTCTGAATTGCAGATTTTAGAAAATTTCGAAATCTGATGAACCAGAGTGAAAGGGTAAAAGGTTAAGATGCCCTTTTCTTTTCCTTATTGATGTCTGAAGTTGATTGTATTCCATTTTGTGTAGCATGGCTAACTGTGTATAATAAAGCTTTCTGAAAAGTCCACCGGGGAAAGAAACAAAATGGTTTTCTGGAACTTGTACATAATGATGTGTTGGAGAATGCTAAGCTTCATGATGCATGCAGATAGCAATGGATTTATCAACTAAATCATGCTCGGCCAGCTTTGAGATCTTACTTGTCATGTTTCTGGTTCTAACTATTGGGTTTCAGGTTTGCTGAGTTTTTCAATGTTGTCTTGTTTTCTGAATTCTTGAGTATGCAGTGGCAAGTAGAAAGCTCTTACAAGAATGTGCTTAATTCTCAGATCAATATGGGATCATCGATAAGGTGTTCATTATCATTGATTAATTCGTTATTAGTGTTTTTGTGATTCTAATAACTTGTTTAATCGAATAACAATAATTTTAACCAAAATGTATAATATAAAAAAGAAAATTTATTTTATTAGGTTGATATGCTAGTCTATTTTGAAATAGATTTTTTTTTTAAATAAATTTATTTTATTATGTTATCTGCTAGTGTATTTTGAAATAGTTTTTTTAAATTTGAATAATATATTTTTTTGGCTTTTCAATTTAATTAAGTTTTGCTTTTATTTCTGACATTGATCTTGTATTACTTACTATATATATATTTTTAATTAATAATAATAATAATATAAAATAAAGTTATATTTTAGTTATTTTTTATATTTTTTTAATTTTGGCAAAGAAAGATAGATCATGATGTAAATGTTTTTATACTTTTATGAATTATTCTATATCTAATTTTATTGATCATTTTATTGATGTGATATGGTTGCACTAGTTATATCATATTAATAGTGAATTGGGAACATGATTTAATTAAAAATGTACAAAACAAATAAAATATATTCGTTTAATAAATAAGACACTCAAAAGAAAGATAAAATGTTCATCAACAATAATATGATGCTATAATATTATAAGTGTATATATACTAATTTCAATAACTAATGTAATTTGTATATATATTAAGATCAATATCTAATGTTATAACATTACTTATGGTTCGGCCCATAATTTTATAATTTCGATTGAGGGACTATGGTTCTATTCTAATTCAAGGTAAATGTATTGGTGGTGCATTAATGTTGTGGGATATATCTATTGTATTGTAACATTGTAAATCCTAATACATTGAAAAATCTTCTTGGCTTTGCTAGTTTGGGTTTTCAAGGTAAAATATTTGTGTTAATGTGTGTGTGTGTGTCATTACATCTTTTATGTTTTATTAAGAATTTTAGCAATTAATTGTACAAGGTTAAAACCTACATTTGATGTTAGAGAACTTTTGGCTTTGGAGGGATGTCTTTATGGCTAAGGGTTTGGCTCAGTTCTGTGATGGACCCCATTATAGCGAGCGATCTATGGAATCGACACATGTGGTGAAAAAAAATGGAAAGCAGTTTGAAGATAGAGACCAAGAAAATTGATGAGTTTTGAGTTGTGGAAGCTCAAGATGGAAGATTTGTTGGTGGATAAAGATCAATGTGGGTCCAGGGTTTTCGCCAACAATGATGTCAATAGAATAATGGACCAAGTTGGATCGAAAGACATAGAGCACAATACGTTATGTCTCTTAGATTCATTATTACTGAATATTTCAAAAAAAAACTACAACCAAAGCGTTGTGGAACAAATTAGGTGCTTTATCAATCTGGCTTTGGTGAACAGAGTGTTCCTATGGAAAAAGTTGAATAACCTAAAGATTAAGGATGAAGGCTTAGTGATAGCACATTTGAACACCTTCAATATCGTGATAAGTAAATTATTATATATGAGATTATGATTTCAAATGAAGATAAGTGTATCAATTTGTTGTGTCATATACTAGACTCATGGGATAATCTGGTTGTTGATGTAGGTAGTAATTATACAACTATTTTAAGTTTTAATGAAATAGTCTCATCCTTATTATTGGGGAGGAGATGAGATGGAAAAACATGGAAAGTCAAAACGTAGATGCCTTGTGTATAAGAGGATGCTCCTAGATTATAGATAAAAATAAATCCTCAAGTGGGAGATCTAAATCTAAAAAAATATCTAAATCTTTAGGAAAATTCATAAAGTTATGTTGGAGATGTAAAAAGAAGGGCATTACAAGAAAGACCATGTATTCAAAATTGCTAGGAATGGGAAGAGATATAATGATGCTCCTTCTAAAGAAGTGAAAACCTACCTAGATGAAGGAGGGGATTTGTACCTAGATTCTTCAAATACATATGTAGATATGAGACATGGCTAATCGACTCAGAGACATCATTTTATTTGACTCCTCACAAGAAGTGGTTTTGCGAGATAAAAGATATGATGGTAGCGATGTTTTTCTAGGAGATGACTCGACAAGTAGAATCATATAGGACAAGGAAAATTTAAGTTGAAGATCATGGATGGAAGGATTAAAACACTCCCAAATGTTCTACACATACCAGGATTGGAAAGAAATTTGATTTATGTAAACAAGATGAATGATGTAGTTGAAAAAATAGTGTTTGAAAATGAAAGCTATAGGATGGTTTGAGGAGTAATGGTATTGCCGAGGGAATCATATTACAAATATGTATAAGTATTGGGAAGCATTATTAGTGATGGGTACAACAGTTCCATTGTTCTTGAGAGTGGAGTTGAAGAAGGAAAAAATCCTACAATCTCTAGAGAAAAAACTAGGTTGTGGCATCAAAGTTTGAGACATCTTAGAGAGAAATGGTATAGTATAAGGTATGTCTAATTGTCATCTACATTTTGATTTATGTGAACATTGTTTATATGGGAAGTGGAATTGCTTAAGATTCTCCTTTGGTGCTATGAGGGAAGAGGGAATATTATAGTTGGTGCACAAAGGTGTTTTTGGACTTCTATTGGTTCCATCACTCGATAAATTTGTGTATTATGTCTCATTTATATACGACTTCTTGAGGAATACCTAGATTTAATTCCCCGGGAATAAATCTGAAGAATTTGATAAATTCAAAGAGTTTAAGGCTCTTGTAGAAAATTGGACAAAGAAAAAAAATTAGGTGTTAAGGACAAATAATGGTAAAGAATTCTATGGGAATGAGTTAAGACTTCTATAAGAAGTGTGGTATAGCAAGGTAGTAGACTACTCCATACACACTTCAACAAAATGGTGTTGTAGAAAGGATGAATAAACAGTTCATGGAGAAAGCAAGGAACATGCTTAGTATTGTCGGCTTAAGACAAGAATTCTAGGCATAGATAGTGGACATTGTGTGTTGCCTAGTAAATACATCACTCTCATCAACGTTGGATGACAAGACTCCACATGAGTTATGAACTGGTAAAAAAGTCTCTTAAACATCTTAGGGTATTTGGATGAGATGCTTATGTACATGTTCCAAAGGAGGATATGAGTATGCTACATAAAAAAATTGAAATGTGTATCAGTATTGGATACAAAGAATATCTAAAAATTTATAAGTTTTTGAACCCAAAAACTAAGAAGGTAGTGTATGTTGAAATTTTCAACAAGAAACAGTGAAATTGGCATCTAGAAACAATATGACACCACACACACTAGTGTGGGACCACAGGTCACATAGTGATGGGTCCAAGCAATACATTAGTGTGCAAGCCAATTTATTTAATAAATCGGAAATGTGTCTAATTTAATTATCTCTTAATTAAATTGGACAATAAATTGTAATCGTATCTCATAAGCACTTGTAATAGTTAACTGAGTGTGATAGACTCAGTTACCTCATGATATTCAAGTTGAAGGAGGTTGGTGAGGCATGCAGAGTGATTCTATGTCTTTTAGAGTTCAATTTGCAGTTAGCGCACTAGTTTAATGCATGAGAAATCAGTGAACTCAATTAATTGAGTTAAAATTAGTTTAACTAGTTGTAATTGTTTGTTGCACTAGTGAGAGGTCAAGTGAATTAAATCAGATTTAATTCACATGCAGTGATTTGTCAAGTGACTGATGATTTACTATTAATAGTTGCATCCATGTCAGTTCTGATGAAGACCCAGTTGAGACAGAGGTTAAAGGGAAGTTGACTATCAATTGTGTTATTAACAAACTACCCAGATGTAGTTAAAACACCACAGGATTTCCCATGATACTAGCGCAGTCAAGGAACGCTGAAATTCCTAAAGAATAGGGATTGCATTCCACATGGATTGCGTGAGCAAGGCAGGCTAAAGACAGGCTGAGAATTGGCTAAGTATTGGACCAATTTTGTCTCGATTAATGTGAGACAATCAAGAGAGTGCAACAGATTCTTGTGAGCAAGAATGCATTGTATTGTTTCATGATTCCTTGGTTCATTATACAATATAGATAGAGGGGTTTTGAGCAGCAAGATTTTCCCAGGAAAAATATCTGTGTTATGGATTGATTAGCTTCTTTCTTTTACTTGGTGTGATTGTGTCATCGTGTTAAATTTCCACAGAATTAATTGTAGAAGGATTCAGTATTTTTCTCTAGTATATTGCATGATCAAATTGAATCCATTGGAATACATATTGTTTGTATAATTTCTACATGGTATCATAGCGCCAGAAATCACCATAATGAAGAAGAAATTGAGTTTGTGACTGAATAGAATTCGAATTTGCAAAATTATTCTTGGTGCGACATGCAGATCAGGATCGAAATGGCTTTCAATGGCTTGAGATTGGAGTATGCCCTTGAGGGAAGTTCCAATTATATTGCATGGAAAGACATGATGGAGGTAGTTCTAGAAGAAAATGGGTTGAAAGAATTCATTGATAATGACATTCCCAAACCCGCTGCAGCAGATGCCGCAAATCTTGATTCTTGGCAAAAGAAGGTTGCAAGGGCGAGGGGGATCTTATTGGAGGGAGTACGAGACCACATTGTCTCAAGTATCCATGGAAAAGCGACTCCATATGCAATGTGGAAGGCTTTGATAGATAGGTTTCAGAGCAGTAGTGATCATAGAAAATTGGCACTGAAGGACAAGCTCAGGAAAATCAAAATGGAGAAAGACGACACTATCCCGAAATATTTAACCAAGTTTTTCCAATGTCGAGATGAGCTTGGGAGTGTCTGAATTACTGTCACGGATGATGACTTGGGGAGCCTAGCTCTTCTAGGCCTTCCCAAGATTTGGCATAGTTATCAAGACTCTGTCAAGAGGAGGGAGAAGCTGCTAGATTGGGAACGATTTTGGCCAGATTTGGTGCAAGAAGAATTCAGGCGTAATATCAGGGATGGATCTTCATCTAAGGAAGATGATGAAGAAAATTTCGCCTTAGCTGGTAAGGTGAAGAAGGGAAGGGAAAGAAATCCTATTCCAAATTTGAGACTGGCCAAGAAGGCAAGGAGCATGACATGTCCAGAGTGAAATGTTTTCATTGTCACGAACATGGACATTATACCACTAATTGTCCACAAAAGAAGAAGAACAAGAAGGCTTCAGGATCTGCAACTAGTGAGGCTTTGGCCTAGCAATTTGTGTTTGACTTCTCGTTCATTGAATGCATGGTATCAAGTGCGATGGAATCAGTGTGGTACTTGGATAGTTGTGCATCTTTCCACATGACGGGAGACAAAGAACTTCTCAGCAGCTTGGAGGAGAAGGACCTCGAGATGCATATTGTTGCACCAATTTTTAGTCATCTAACCTATTACTATTAGATGGAACAAAGTACACCATGTAAGACCAATTTTAGCCTAAGTAAAATTTCTTTCACTATGAAAAATAACTTAGTAATCCATAATTTATTAAGTTGTTTATGGTCTAAACAGGAAACCCCATGAGGAAATATTGAATAAATTCCTATTTTTTTTATTTTCCTCAAGGGATAATTAGTTAAACAACAATTTAATTAATATTCCTGGTCATATTTAACCCAAAACAGGAAAATTATTAGATAAATCATTATTTATATTATTATTTTATAGGAATAATTATTTAAAACATGATTTAAATAATATTCCTTGTTAAATTTGACTAAATTATTTATAAATAATTGAATAAATCACTATTTATTTAATTATTACTCAACCACACTCTTAAAATAATAAATAAATCATTTATTTATTTATTATTTAAAAATAAATGGATTTGACCAAATTCAAATTCTTTTTCCCTCCAACAAATATAATAAAATATTACATAAAAGTTGGATCTAGATTTGGTTAATAATATTTTAATTATGTACCAATATCTAGACTAACTCAATATTTTGTTATAAACAATAGGGTTTTCTATTCACTCACTACCTTTTGTTGCTTAAATATCACTCTAGATTTATACTTTTGGTCTAACTTTGATCCTTCATCATTGTCATATTTTTCTATCTTTTTTCTTGTGAACTCCCCTTGAGTTCCATTTTTTGTCTAGGTTTTCTACACCATCAAGAAAGAGAGATATTAGATCTGAAACACTGAGGACATACAAGAACCCATCCCATTGAGGGGGACTGGTAACATCTTTCTATGTTCCCTTCCCAGGTGTCATAAATACAAAATTTTTTAAAAATATTCTTGTCTTGTCTATTGGATGCATGGAGCAACTCTTGCTTTTATTTGTTGTTTAATGTCTTTAACTGCATAGATTTGGATTTTGTAGCATCTATCTTGGTCAAATAACTGCAGATCTAAGGAAATTGGTAGCCATCTTTGATGTTAGGTTTGTTTGTTATGCATAGATAAAGTGAGCTTTTTCATATTCTTGTGATTAGAATTCACACCAACAACTGGTGACTCCGCAAGAGTTTATAATTACGACCACTATCGTTTTTTCAAATCCCTGCATGACCAGCTACTTCAAACCCTAGGTTTTTTCTTCAACTTCTTGTTTTGCTTTTCTTGATGTTTTTTTTAACCTTTAAAACCCTAAAACAGTAAAAATTCTAACTTCCGTGTGTTTTCAGACCCATTGCGCAAGTGACAGGCATTAACCGCAGCTGAGATGACACTTTTTTCTAAAACCTGCTCCTGAGAGTGCTAAAAGTGCAGGTCACACTTTTTTGGCCAAAACCTACGACCTCAACCTTCAGGATGCAAAAAACTGCCTAAAACCTGCGACCTCTGCTGAAAATAGGTCAGAAACTACGACTTGTACTTTTTGTGGAAATTTTCTTGGGTTTGTCTGGGCTACTATTGAGGGTTGTCTGACCTCCATCTCTGCCCATTTTGGACCTATACTTGCTCTATTTTACTCGTCGAAGTAGGAACCTAGCCCCCTAGGGCTTCAGTACACTTCCACCTTTCTAGGAGGAGTTTAGCTGAAGCAGGTCATTTGAGATTTTAGTGTATTCAGCCATTTTTCAGATCTGATCCTGTACCTTCAGATCCATTTCAGATTGGTTATTCATCCATCCAAAACACTTCTTTTCAGTTTTGTTTGGGTCCTCCTCTAGGGTCCCCTCCATTTCCCTTCAGGTTGTAGTCTTTCGTCACCTCATTTGCAACACTTTTCCCTCTGGTTTTTTGCTGTTTTCTGCACATATTTCCAGCAGATTTGACCTTTAGATCATTGTCCCTCTCGAATTCAAATCCATTGGCTATTTTTGTATGTTTTGACTAGATTTTTTCCCACCCATAGACCAGTTGTTGGGAAGCCCACCTCCTTGGGTTTAGATTGATGCATCTTTAACTGTTCATTTTCTGTTATATTTAGTTTACTTTACTGTTATTTGCAGATTTATTTACAGTTATACAACACATTTTTTCTCTTTTTCTCTACACATGTCTGGGACTAAAAATTAAAATGAACACACACACACTAAGTGAAGAGAGCTTGGTTTACACTGCCAGGCCAAGGCTATAACATTGTAATAATTTGATACTGCACCTCTCTACCTTTGTTTCAACATTGTAATCATTTGATCTTGCACCTCCTTGCCCTTGTTGGTCTCTCTTCCTTTTGTGATCCATGTTTGTTCTTCCATCACTACACCCCCAAGGCATTTATCCCGGAGACTTCTTGGCCTTCATCCTCAGTTTCCATTAGGAAGACTTACTCCTCCGCGTAGGATTCGAGTTAGTCCTCCATCGAGTCCCCATTCTGACTCCGCTTCTAGTTCATTGGGTTCCCCTTCTGGTTCTATCCCCGATTCTCCTCCTGTCACCTTCACCATGTATGGTTCAAGACCTAACGCTGGTGGTAGCCTCGACCCTAATGCCAAGAATACTACTAGTGGGACCACAATAGGAACTATCCCGGTTGCTCCCTTGCTCCCTTATATGGCAGGCCTCAGTCTTCCCGATTTTAACCAGTTGATTAATGGCCCCATACACCATGATCCTGGTTGGCCTGCTATGCCAACCAAGCTCCCTTCCGACATCCCCAAGTTTGAAGGTCTTGCTGGAGAGGATTCTACAAAATATGTTTGATCTTTCCACATGTGGTGTTCGTCTAACTCCATCACCGATGACTCTGTCCGTCTTCAGTTGTTCCAACAT
Source organism: Pinus albicaulis (assembly GCA_034641835.2). Taxonomy (NCBI): domain Eukaryota; kingdom Viridiplantae; phylum Streptophyta; class Pinopsida; order Pinales; family Pinaceae; genus Pinus; species Pinus albicaulis. The sequence goes on from CM076578.1 coordinate 1,708,573,215, forward strand.
GCGCTTACTGGAGAAGATTCTAAGTGGTATGTTAACCAGGCCTCATCCTCTCATACTACCTTTGCGACTCTTTCTAGGGATTTTCTATCTTACTTCCAGCTTCCCCTTCATTATGACACTGGTACTTAAATTTTTACCTCTTTCCGCCAATCGTCTACGACCCGCCTATCCGATCATGTCCAGGAATGATGGAGAAGAAAGAGCCTATGTTGAGATCCTACCTTCAAAGACCGTGTCTACATGGACTGGTTTCTTAGATCCCTTTTGCCTGCTATTGGCAAGGATGTCGCATCTCATTTCCCTCAAACTGAAGAAGCCACCCTCCAGATTGCATTGAAATATGACTTGATTCACACTCAGTCTGATTATGTTTATATTGTCTTACCTGATCCCCCTAGACCCAGTGGTGCCAATGCACTAGGGGCATCCCATGTTGCCGACGATATCATTAGAGCCCTTTCTCATCCATACACTCATCCTCCCATGGGTTATGGTTTCCCTCAGGGGGGGGTCAGCTCCTCCAACACTTTTCTCCCTCCCGGTAGCATGTATCCAGGATACGTCATGCCTCCTCATTTTGCCCAACCTCTTTACCACAATGTTACTCAACCTCCTTATTATCCATATCTGCAGCTTGGTGCTCTAGCTCCTCTAGCATTAGCACCTCAGCCTCCCTTTCCTTCTCAACCCCTGCAATAGTAGCCACCACCCCCTCAGGGGCAAGTGTATGCACAGCAGGGCACGACTAATCCTCCTACTTCCAAAAAGAAGAGGAAAGACAACCAAAACCAATCTGCCCCAGGTAATCCAAGATCCAATCTCCAAGGGAATACACCTAACACTACTAACCAACAATAGGGCACACAACCCAAGCAGGGTAGACCTGTTCGCACGAACAAACCTTGTTCTTGTTGTGGTGTCTATGGTCACTATACCCACGATTGTCCTCTTTTACCTTAGATGCGACAAATGTGGGAAGCTCAAGCAACATCTCGAGGACAACAAGCCTCCCCTTCGGTTCCTCCTAATGCTGCACCTATCCAACCAGTTGTGTTTACCAATTCTTCCCCCCAGCAAGAATTTGTGGCTACCCAACCACCTGAAGGTCAGGCGGCCACTCAACCTCTTCCATATGTACCTCTAATTACCAGATTCTCATGATGAACTCTGACCAACCCATTACTGTTGACTTCAACCTTTAGACTCAGTCCTGTCAGTACAACAAGCCTCTTGCTACGTCTGCCCTCGAGCTCCCTTCTTCAAATTCCACTAAGCCTCTTTCGACAACCAATGGTCCTTTACTGATCCCTCACCTTAAGGCAAAGGTTCATACCAAGATCCCCAAGGGACCATTACACCGAAACATTGCTTCTGGTAAAGCTTCCCATTCGTATAGTATAGTAGATGATTTGGCACAATCCCCTGCTGCCATCTCAATGTTGGAACTCCTCCAGTCGTGCCCTTCACAATGAAAATCTCTACTAAATTCCATGGGTGTTGTGGATCCTTCATATGATCGTTTGATCGTCTTCGATTTTGATCGGTCAAAACATCCTCCCCTTCCTGCTTTCGTCACCTTCTAAAGCCCTGTCAAGATCTGGAATGCCAATGTCTCACATTGTATCATTGATGAGGGGGCATCTACCTGTGTGATGTCCGCTTCGATTTGGAAGAAACTCAGATCTCCTAAGTTGGCCCCTTCCACTATCATCCTCCAAGCATGGGATGGCCACTCTTCCTAGCCCATAGGCATGTTCCGCAATTTTCCTATTACTCTTCCGGGCAAGATTGTTTGTGTTGACATAGAAGTCATTGATGTCCCCTTAGATTACAACATTCTATTGGGTTGTAGCTACACCTATGTGATGTCTGTTGTCCCATCTGCGGTTCACCGTAAGATGTGCTTTCCTCACAACAGAAATATTGTCACCATCGACTAGTTGACATACTACGAACTAAAGTCTCAGACCTCCCTTGAGTCCATCATCTCTTCGGTGGCCAATAAAAAAACAATCGAACCTTTGACCAGTGTTTCACCCGGAGTCTACAAAGACTTTTCTTTTTTTGGTTCAGTCCCTGATATTTCTCCTCATATCTCTGATCCTAGCTCGTCAAACATTTGCATGATGTAATCATCTCGGTCCGACATCAAGCAGACTAGTTCGAATAGTTAGCAGCTTCGCCCTCCACAACCTGCTCCTAGCAGCTCGACTCAGCCTTCAGGACCCACTCCTCAAGGCCCCTCACCTACGGCTGGTATCCATGAGCCTATCTACCCTCCTGGAAGGTTTCCTCTTGGCCTTAACCATCTTAGAGTTGTCCCGCCTTCAGATACCGTTTCTGGCTCCCACTCCTGGAGTATTTTCAGTGCCTGTTATGGCTACCTTATCTCTTCCTAACATGACCCTGGGGATCCCCATCTAGTACATTGATCCCCCAGCCACTATTCCGCCTGGTCAACCCAAACCTTATCTTTCTTTGACCCTGGTCCAATTGGTCACCATGACCCCTCCCTTTGCTTCCGTGCCTCAACCACCTCAACAAGAACCTACTCCTATTTTGAAAGCTTCGGGTGAAGGGGGCAAAGCTTGCAAGAAGGCACCTAAGGACAAGGCTGCCCAGATAACCCCTGCTCCTCCTCAACCTCCAAAACGTAGCACTTGGTGTGCTTTGTGTGATTTTGTCGGTCATGCCACCAATACATGTCCTAAATTGCCTCGTTTCAAGCCCATGGTCAACGAAGCGTTTCCTGAGTCTAATATCCCAGAGGTCCATGTCACCTTACCTGATTCAGCCAAGAAACTCAAGTCTTTGCGACAAATCATCTTTGTGCTATGTGTTATTTCCATGGCCAATGCACTCACCTATGTCCCCGCCTCGAAGACCACCACACCTCTTTGGAAGCAGTCTGCCAATTTGAGGCACAACACAATGAGTCCACCTCTCCCTTATTTGCACATTTTGCTTTGGTAGAACCAAAGGACACGAATGCTCCCATATACATTCCCCCCCTGATGTCGAGATGACGGAGCCTTCGGCCACCATTTTCTACCTATCATCATCCATGAGACCCACGGTGGAAGAACCCTATGGGACTTCCATTTCTGTTTCACCTTACCTCCCTTCAGCGATCACCCTAGGCTCAACATCGGTGGATCCTTCATCTACTTGTCCTTCTGTCACCCTCTGTGATGATGCACATGTGAACCTTTCTTTTCATGATGATGAGTCAGGTATCTTGGCCGTGTCAGGTGGTTTTTCTTCCACTAGTCACCCCATATTCTATTATGATGATGATATTATGGACGCAATCAACACCCCTGACTTTATCTATCCCCCCTTACATCAAAACCATACATTAGAACAACATACACCTTGTGGTCGTTACATTGACACACAATGTTTTGGTAAGGGGGTACCCATATTTGAGAGTCCAGGAGAATCCATTCTCCACAACCCTCATAGTGCATCTGGTCATATTGACTCTAGTACTGTCATTCTTCCCCATTTAGAAGAACCTATAGAGTTCAATATCACTTCGGATCACTCTAGGGATGATTTCCCTCATCATTCCTTCCTCTTACATCAACAACCCAGTCCCCTAGACATTGTTGTTGACCAACCTGTGGGTTTTCTAGGAGAGCACTAGTTCATTATCTCCAAATCCACTCTTTGGGATAGTGATACCATGTATGCCAACCCAGAAACTTAGTCCATTTGCTTCATATATGTAGTACCAAAAGAGATTGGTAATCCTCCAATCCCTTTCTCGAACTACATAACCATAACGAAAACAAATGGTGCACCACATCATAAAAATGTTTTTAGATCCCCCTTTTCTAAATACATTTTGGCATGACCATAACATGTTCGGGGGCACCTATGCCCCTCAACCATAAAAATCCTATCTCTCAGCAAAAAATAACACTGAAAGCCCCTTTCTCTGACAGGTCACAATTTTCAGGTCATTTCTTGGGATAGGTCATAGTTTTCTGCCCAGTACCTGCTACCCAGGTCACAAAACAGAGCCCAAAAAGTGCGAACCGACCTGTTCCTGGGCTCTGGGTGCCTAAAATGAACTTTCAATACACTGAAATGAAAGAGTAGGGTTAGGCCTCTTACCTACAACTGATGGATCTCAATTCCAACGGCCGGTTTGTCCACTACGATCGCCGCAAGATTTAGGGCCATTTCTCCTCTCTAAATTCACAACAGCTACACTTGCAAATGAATTAAATTGGAGGGAGAATGCGTTATTAAAAGAGAAACCACATATTTTTCTTTTGCCAACTGCGACCAAACCATAGCTCCATTTGACAAACCGTTAGCACCGTTGGAAAGCTCTTACCGAGCTTTCAAATGTGTATCCTTTATTTTTTGTGATTTGATACTTCACCCAGACACATTTTTTCCAAGAAGGGTCACTTCACCACTTCTCAAAATCAAATTTCTTCACTTGCAACACTTGTACTTAGGGCACCACTTCGCCTTCATACTTGTCCATGCTCATGTTTATTTTCGTCATGAGTAACCATCTTGTACTCAAGTTTTTAAGGTCCCCATTGGGCCTATTCTGTGTGGAAGCATAATCAAGTCGCCATTGTTTAGAGCCTCTGAGTTGAGTCATCATCGCATTCATGGAGTCTATCCTGATTCCCTTTGTATCTCGTCATAGTCCTCCATCCTTCATTGCTTTGTATCTCTATCGTGTCGCACACTTTGGACTTCAGTCATACTGTCCCCTATCCCCTTTAATATTGTGTCAGTTGCTGCCAGGTCATCCATGCCCTTCATGCTCTCATAAGGGAAGTCGTCACCCCGCTACTCAGTACCCCCATTCCACCATCATCCCTGGTGTCAGTCTATCAGTCGCTCTACTATTATCTCTTGTGCCTTAGTTGAGGACCCCTTATTTCCTCACTTATGGCGGACCTCCTTTTGTTGATATCAGCTCATTCGTTCCAGAAGACAGGTCTAGAGGGCAGTGTACCTTGGTTCTAGCTTCCACTCTTGTTCGATGCCTCGGATCAGGAAAAGGAACTCTTCATTGTTCTTTGACTTGATTGTTTCTCATCTCAATCTCCTTACGACATGATCGAGATCTGTATACCTGATGGTTCAGTGATGCAGTATATTGTACCGGTGATTCCTGGGTGTGTGTGAGATGTTTCAGACCTCATGAGGGGTTGGCCCTTTAGGTAGCCCCCCACATGCCAGGATGACCTCTCCATTACATCCTTCGATGCAACTCCATAGATTTGATGGTTTTGGCCTCAGCTGTTTGCAGTGCCTTTTAGTTTGCTTGTATCAATCAGATTTTCAGAGCCCTCTCTTGTTTACATGGCCTCTTTGGTTGTACTTATATATCATGTACTCAGATATTATTGTATAATTCTTGGCTATTATCCCATGCACAATATGTATGTGGCATCCATTATCATGTTTTTATCTGGCCCATGTTTATGCCAACATGTACTATATAGTTCAGTCTCTTGTTTACTGAATGCATTATTCTTTGTACTTTGTTATCTCGGAGGGCATATGTATGCCTCCCCCACCTCTTATAGAATAGGTACTCACTCATAAAAGAGACTTGTCGCACCTGTAAGTCTCGTTTCCTTATGGTCTTGTCCTATAGCGCTTTGGTCTACCTTATATTTCTCTCTCTCTGACTCCCCTTTCGGTGTCTGGTGATTGAGTTCTTATAATGTACTTCGGTCATATGATTAGCTCCTAACGCTTGCGCTGAGGAAATCTAGTTAAGGGAATTTTTGGCCATCTAGCTTTGTTACTATAAGATGGACCAAAGTACACCATGTAAGACCAATTTTACCCTAAGTAAAATTTCTTTTACTATGAAAAATAACTTAGTAATCCATAATTTATTAAGTTGTTTAAGGTCATGAATTCCCATGAAGAAATATTGAATAAATCCACATTTATTTGTTTAGGATTTTCTTGAGGGATAATTAGTTAAACAATAGTTTAATTAATATTCCTAGTCATATTTAACCCAAAACAAAAAAATTATTCGATAAATCATTATTTATCTTATTATTTTTTCTAGGAATAATTATTTAAAACATTATTTAAGTAATATTCCTTGTTAAATTCTGACTAAATCATTTATAAATAATTGAATAAATCACTATTTATTTAATTATTACTCAACCACACTTTTAAAATAATAAATAAATCATTTATTTATTTATTATTTACAAATAAAGGGATTTGACCAAATTCAAATTATTTTTCCCTCCAACAAATATAATAAAATATTCCATAAAATTTGGATCTAGATTTGGTTAATAATATTTTAATTATGCATCAATATCTAGACTAACTCAATATTTTGTTATAAATAGAAGGGTTTTTCTATTCACTCACTACCTTTTGTTGCCTAAAGATCACTCTAGATCTATACTATTGGTCTGACTTTGATCCTCCATCATTGTCATATTTTTCAATATTTTTGCTTGTGAACTCCCCTTCAGTTCCATTTTTTGTCTGAGTTTTCTACACCATCAAGAGAGAGAGATATTAGATCTGAAGCACTGAGGAAATACAAGAACCCATCCCATTGAGGGGGACTGATAACATCTTTCTATGTTCCCTTCCTAGGTGTCATAAATACAAATTTTTTTAAAAATATTCTTGTCTTGTCTATTGGATGCATGGAGCAACTCTTGTTTTTTATTTTTTGTTTAATGTCTTTAACTGCATAGATCTGGATTTTGTAGCATCTATCTTGGTCAAATAATTGTAGATCTAAGGAAATTGGCAGCCATCTTTGATGTTAGGGCTGTTTTTATGCACAACTAAAGTGAATTTTTCCGTACGCTTGCGACTAGAATTCACACTAACACATATTGAAATGGGTGATGATGAACAATATAGTGTTATCGGGATTGGTACAGTTATCTTCCAAAGACAGTGAGGTAAACCCTTCTTATTAAAAGATGTGATGCATGTATCAGGCTTGAAAAAGAATTTAGTTTCAGTCGCAATGTTGGAGGATAGAGGTTATGATGTGGTTTTCTGTGAAGGGAAAGCTTTCCTTCGACACAAAGCCATAGGACAAGCCAAGAAGATTGGGATCTGTGTGAAGAATATTTGTAAAATTGATGTAGATGGATGTGCAACATTGATGGGTAAAGAAGAAAAAGTGATGAGCCAGGATGAGGGTGAGTTATGACAGAAGAGATTGGGCCATCTACACCACGGAGTTTTGAAGGTCATGTAGCAGATTTATACGGGGCTTTGAAAGGGTACTCTTGCGTAGATAGACACATGCAAGGGATGTATCATGGGAAAGTGTGAGAAAGCCATGCAATTGTCCATTCAGAGGGAGCTTGATTTGCATGTAGATGAGGAACTCTTGGTTCCAAAGTATGAACTTCAAGATGTGGAGTAGCCACAAGATGGGGATCATGGAGTGGCAGAAACCACTCAAGTAGAGACCTCAAGGAGGGGGAAATTTCAAGCCAGAAAGGCAGAGGGAGTACATGCGGCTATACCTCCAGGTGTGAGGTGGGGCGATGTGCAAAATTGATCCCAAGAAGAAATTTGGGCAGGGTCCTAGAGATGGTGTGTCTCATGGATCGAACCTGGCTACGGGGAGCCCATGGTACAATAGTAGCAAGAATGATCAGTTAGATTGATGAAAATATATGTCAGGAGGACATAAATCAGAGTGAAAATAGTCAAATACTAGAGCGCAAATCAGAGTTTGTAGTAGTTCAGAGTGCATAGATGCAGATGTCAGTAGCGTAGAGAGTCCAGTAGACATGTATAGTAGCTAGCAGCAGTTAGAAGACTCTCATGACAGGTGCATTATACTGATTCAGTTGTTTGGAGGATATTCAGTTTTAGAAGTGTTGCATGAAAATTTTCATGTGCGAGAAAAAATAGAGAAGTGTTGCATGCAAGAGTTTCATGTCGCATGCAAGAACATTCCAATGTACTGGATTAGGACAGATTGATTCCTTTCTTGTTGAGCGGGAGTGTTGAAATTTGCAACTAGAAACAGTGAAATTGGCATCTAGAAACAACATGACAGCACACACACTAGTGTGGGACCATAGGTCACATAGTGATGGGTCCAAGCGATACATTAGTGTGCAAGCCAATTTATTTAATAAATTGGAAATGTGTCTAATTTAATTATCCATTAATTAAATTGGACAATAAATTTTAATATTATCTCATAAACACTTGTAATAGTTAACTGAGCGTGATAGACTTAGTTAGCTCATGAATTTCGAGTTGAGGGTGGTTGGTGAGGCATGCAGAGTGATTCTGTGTGTTTTAGATTTCAAGTTGCAGTTAGTGCATTAGTTTAATGCATGAGAAATCAGTTAACTCAATTAATTGAGTTAAAATCATTTTAACTAGTTGTAATTGTTTGTTGCACTAGTGAGAGGTCAAGTGAATTAAATCAGATTTAATTCACATGCAGTGATCTGTCAAGTCACTGATTATTTAATATTAATAGCTTCATGCATGTCAGTTCTAATGAAGACCCAGTTGAGACAGAGGTTAAAGGGAAGTTGACTATTAGTTGTGTTATTAGAAAACTGCCCAGATGCAGTTAAAATACCACAAGATTGTCCATGATACTAGCACAATCAAGGAAGGATAAAATTCCTAAAGAATAGGGATTTCATTCCAAATGGATTGCATGAGCAAGGCAGGCTGAAGACAAGCTGAGAATTGGCTAAGTATTGGACCAATTTTGTTTGGATTAGTGTGAGATCGTTAGGAGAGTGCATGCGATTCTTGTGAGCAAGAATGCATTGTATTGTTTCATGATTCCTTAGTTCGTTATACAATATAGATAGATGGTTTTTGAGCAGCAAGATTTCCCCAGGAAAAATATCTGTGTTGTGGACTAATTTACTTCTTTCTTTTACTTGGTGTGATTGTGTGATCGTGTTTAATTTCTGAAGAATTAATTGTAGAAGGATTCAATATTTTTCTCTAGTATATTGCATGATCAGATTGAATCCATTGGAATGCATATTGTTTGTATAATTTCTATAGTGTATAGTCACGATATAGTACTTAGAGAAATCAAAGGTGTTCTCATATAGAAATTCCTACCAAGGGAGGAAGAAAAATAGGAGATAGAGTTTGAGTTGAAGGATGATGAGTCAAATTTTGCAAAAGAATAGAAATCATAAGAAGAAAAGCCACATACCTTGGTAATTAGGAGATTGGTTATGGAAAGAAGGTAGCTATAAAGGTATGCTCCACCTGATTTCCATTGATTTTTTTTTTTTTTATTACTAATTATTATTCTAGAACTGTTAGGGAAGCAGTGGATTTAGAAGATGGAAAACTAAAGAAAAAGACCATGGTTGAGAAATGGAAACCTTATACAAAAATTAATCTTGGGATTTAGTGGATTTTTCAGGTGGAAGAAATCACCTTCACATCATCAGTGTTTAAGAGGTTGAATGTAGAAGGAAAAGTGGATAAATAGAGAATAAATAGTAGCAAAAGGTTATTCCTAGGTAAAGGGAACTGACTTTGGTGAATATTTTATTTGACATTGTTTCTTTTTATTTTGAGGTAGAATAGATGGACATGAACACAACATTCCTACACAAGGATCTATAAGAAGAAATCTACATGAAGAAACTAGAAGAATTTTGCAATGAAGGGAAAGAAATAACTGGTGTGGTTGTAGAAATTATATAAACAATATGTATATCAATGGATTCAATCTGATCATGTGATCTACTAAATCAAGATATTGAATCCTTCTACAAATCAATTGCGGAAAATAAACACGATCACCAATCACAAAAAGTAAAGAAATAAACAAATCAAACCACAACACCGATATTTTCCTAGGGAAATCTTGCTGCTCAAAACCCCTCTATCTTCTATTGTATATTCACCATGGAATCATGAAACAATTAAAATTCACTCTTCTCACAAGAGTCTCCTACACTCTCACAACTGTCTCACACTGACTGAGACAAAATCGACCAACACTTAGCCAATTTTATGCCTCTAATCAGCCTGCCTACCTTGCGGAATTCATGAGGAATGCAATCCTTATTCCTTAAGAATTTTAGCCTTTCTCAACTATGCAATTCTCATGGGAAATCCAATGGTTGTCACCTACTAATCTTGGTGATAGTTAACATCCCTTTAACCTTTGTCTCAATTTGGTCTCCTTTGACCGACATGCATGCAACTATTTATTTGAGATTCAACAAGAAAATTTCAGCACCCATGCCTAGTGCATTAAAAACCTACACTAGGGTGGGGCCCACAGAGCTATTTTTGGGTGCATGTCTATTTTAGTTATCCCTTAATTAAGATGGACAATAAATTGTAATATACTCTCAATGATGACTTGAAATAGTTAAATGAGAGTGATAAACTCAGTTAGCTAGTGGATTTCGAGTTAGAGGTAGTTGGTGAGGCATGCAGAGTAATTCTAGTTGTAGCAAAGGTAGTTCGAAGTGCGATGGTGCATTAGTTAATGTAGCTTGTAATCCGTTTAACTTTCGAGTAAAGTGGGTTAAAATCGGTTGTGCTAGTTATGCTTGAAGATACACTAGTGAGATATCAAATTAATTATTCACCCCCCTGTTTGTCAGTGATCTCACATGCAACTAAGGATTTACTATTATTAGTTGCATGCATGTCAGATCCAGTGGAGACCCAGTTGAGTTCTAGGTGAAAGGGAAGTTGACTATCAGTTGTAGGATTATTGGGGTGCACACATGAAACCAAACACCCGTTGGAGTTCCCATGATACTTGCGCAGTCAAGGAAGGCAAAATTTCCTATTTTTTAGGGTTGCATTCATCATGGATTGTGCAAGCAAGGCATGCTGTCTAAAGGCTAAGAATTGGCTATGTGTTGGTCAATTTTGTTCATGACAGTGTGAGACAATTAGCTGAGTATTGGAGGCATATTGTGAGAAGAGTTTTGTATGTAGTTGTTTCATGATCCATGCTGAATATACAATAGAAGATAGTGGGGTTTTTAGCTGTAAGCTTTCCCCAGGAAATTATCTGTGTTGTGTGTGATTTGATTCTTCTTTACTTCATGTGATTGGAGATTGTGTTTTTAATTCCGCAAAATATTTGTAGAAGTGATTCAGTATTTAAATTTAGTACATTGTTAGGTCGGGTGAATCCAAGATATACATGCATGTTGTATAATTTATACATGGTATCAGAGCACATGAAATTGCATAAGTGAAGCAGGAGTTGAGTTTGTGACTGGATAGAATTTGCATTTGCAGAAAGACTTTCTTGGTGCTACAATTGATTCAAGATCGAAATGGATTTCAATGGCTTGAGGTTGGAGTATGCACATGAGGGCAACTCAAACTATATTTCTTGGAAGGACAGGATTGGCTTGAAGGAATTCATTGACAATGATGTTCCTAAACCCGCTTTGGCAGATGCTGCAAATCTTGATGCATGGAAAAAGAAAGTGGAAAAGGTGAGGAGGATCCTATTGGAGGGAGTACAAGACCACATTGTCTCAAGCCTCCATGGGAAATCCACACCATATGAAATGTGGAAGGCTTTGACGGATCTATTCCAGAGTAGTAGAGACCATAGGAAATTGATGCTCAAAGATAAACTCAAGAAGATCAAGATGGAAAAGGGCGACACCATTCCAAAATATCTAACAAAGTTTGTCCAATGTCGGGATGAACTGGGGAGCATTGGTATAATAGTCGCTGATGATGATTTGGTGAGTTTGGCTCTCTTAGGACTTCCCAAGAGTTGGCATAGTTACCAAGACTCTGTTAATGGAAGGGGAAAATTGCCACATTGGGAACTACTGTGGTCGGATTTGGTGCAGGAGGAGTTCAGATGGAACACTAGAGATGGATCTTCATCTAAGAATGAAGATGAAGAGGATTGTGATTTTCTTGCCAAGGCAAGGAAGGGGAAGGGGAAGAAATTCCATTCTAAATCCGAGTACAAGAATGGAAAGAAGCAGGACATGTCCAAGGTGAAGCATTTTCACTGTCACGAGCTTGGGAATTTTGCTACTAACTGTCCACAAAAGAAGAAGAACAAGAAGGCTAGAGGATCTGCAGCTGGTGAGGCCCTTGCCTCACAATTTTATCTTGAATTCTCATTGATCGGATGCATTTTTTCCAGTGCATTGGGATCTGTGCATGGTATTTGGATAGTGGTGCTTCCTTTCACATGACGGGAGATAAGGAACTTTTTAGTGAATTGGAGGAGAAAGATCTCCAGATGTATATTGAAGTGGAAAATGATGGGTGGTATAGTGATACCGAGATTGGTACCATTACCTTTCAGAGGCAGTCAGGTAAACCCTTTAAATTAAAATATGTAATGCATGTACCGGGTTTGAAGAAAAATTTAGTCTCAATCGCAATGTTGGAGGATAGAGGCTATGATGTTGTTTTTAGTGAAGCTAAAGCTTTCCTGCGACATAAAACAATAGGAAAAGCCAAGAGGATAGGGATTCAAGTTAAGAATCTCTACAAGCTAGAGGTAGATGGCTTTGTAGCAATGATGGTCAAGGCAGATCAATCAGTGAGCCGAGATGAGGGCGAATTATGGCACAGGAGATTGGGTCATCTTCACCATGGAGCCTTGAAAGTCATGTAACATATTTCTAATAGTCTTCCCAGGGGTACACTTGCACATAAGACACATGCAAGGGATGTACTATGGTATAATATGTAAAGGCCACCTTTCATGAGAAGGATAACCGAGAATCGGGGATCCTTGAGAGAGTTCACATAGACGTGTGTGCTCCTTTCTTTGTTGCTTCGACAACAAAACATAAGTACTATGTAATATTTGTTGATGAATATTCTTGTAAATGCTAGATCTTATTCCTATAGAAGAAAGATCATACATTCTCTAAGTTCTTGGAGTTTCAGGCACTGGTGGAGAAAGAGTCAGGGAAGCAAGTGACAACTCTTAGGAACGATAATGGTGGAAAATACATCTCTAACGAATTCAAGAACTTCTATAACAAAGAAAGAATTCAAAGGGAACTCATAGTGCCTCATAACCCACAATAGAATGGGGTCACGGAGAGAAAGAACATAATGATCGTGGTTGCAGTAAGAGCGATGTTGCATGATCAAGGCCTACCGATGCATCTGTGGGCGGAAGCATGCAACACTACGGTATTTTTGAAAAACCGTTGTCCTCATAGGATATTTGGCATGAGTACACCTGAAGAGGCTTTCATGGCTAATAAACCTGATGTTTGACACTTTAAGATTGTTGGCTCATCTGTTTATGTGCATGTGACCAAGGACACCAGGAAGAAGCTGGAACCGACAGCTGAGATCAGGATTTTTGCGGGGTACACTGAAACACCCCATAATTATTGAGTGTATTTTCCAAACAAAAAAATGATTGTTGTGCAACGGTATATAAAATTTTATGATGATAAATTCATGCGGTTGTCCCTTGAGAGGGAGCTAGACTTGCATGTAGACGAGGAACTATTGGTTCCCAAGGATGAGCCTGAAGTTGTGGATCAGCCACATGAGGAGGTTCATGGAGTGGGGGAAAACACTCATGCAGAGCCATCCATCAGAAATGGCAGAAGGCACACCATGAAAGTTGATAGACTGAGACTTGATGCTGTAGAGAATGTAGGAGCCCCTACTTCACAATGCAGACATAGACAGTGTCCTGAACGATTTACTGGATACATGGCTCTTATGAGAAAATGTATCGTGACTGAACCATATTCCTTTTAGGAAGTAGTGCAGCAACCAACTTGGGTTGATGAAATGGTGGAGGAGTATGACTCCATTGTCAAGAACAATGCATGGGAGATAATCCCAAGAGCGGTCAACAAATCAGTTGTTGCATCAAGATTGATCTATAAGTTAAATCAAGCTTCTGATGGGAGTGTGGAGAAATACAAGGCTAGATTTTTGGCCCAGGCATTCTCACAGATCGAGGGGATAGATTATGATGAGATTTTTTCACTTGCTACAAAGTACTTTTCCATAAGATCCATCCTTTCACTCTCATCGTAGATGGGCTAGCACATTCATCAAATGGATGTGAAAACTATGTTTATCAATGGGATCATTGAAGAAGAGGTGTACATAGAGTAGCTTGAAGGTTTCAATATCTTCAACAGTGAGTCACATGTGTGCAGACTCAAAAGAACACTGTATGGGATGAAGCAAGCACCTTGTGCTTGGTACACTCGAATAGACAACTATTTCACCAGACTGGGCTTCACCAAAAGTGAAGCAGATGCAAACCAGTGCCAGATTGTGGTGGAGGGTAAGATATTGATTATTTTTCTTTATGTTGATGATCTAATTTTGATTGGTGATGAGCAGTTTATACACTCATGCAAGGAGGATCTTGCAAGGGAGTTCGAATGAAGGACATGGGACTCATTCATTATTTCCTTGGATTGGAAATATGGCAGCAGGATGGTGAACTTTTTGTGTCTCAAGGAAAGTATGCAAGGGAGATATTGGGCAAGTTTCACATGGAGAGCTGTAAACCCATGGATACACCTCTTCCAGGAAATTGGAGGAAAGAGGATGCTACTTTTGGAGAGGTAGTGGATGCTACTATCTACAAGCAGTTAGTTGGTTCATTGATGTATCTGGTGAACACCAGACCAGAAATTTGCTATGCAGTTAACCAGATGAGTCAAGCTCTGGTTAAGCCTACCAAGCTCTTTTGGAAGGCGGGGAAGCATGTTTTGAGATACTTGAGGGGCACATCAGAGTATGGTATATGGTACAGACAAACAGAGGGAGTGAAGCTTCAAGGCTTCACGAATGCATATTGGACGAGCAGTCCATCAGACAGAAGGAGCACATCAGGAGGGATCTTTAGCATAGGATCGACAACATTTTCTTGGTACAATAGGAAACAATGATTTGTGGCACCAGGTTCAGCGGAAGCAGAATACATGGCAGCAAGTCAAGCTGCATGTGAGGCTATTTGGATGAGAAAGATCGTGGTTGGTTTGTTTGGTTCTTAGATTGATCCAATAGTGATTCATTGTGATAATCAGAGTTGCATTAAACTCTCAGTTAATCCTGTGTTTCATGATTGTTCCAAGCATATAGATATCTGGTACCATCATCTCAGAGATTGTGTGCAGATAAGAATAATGTTGCTTCAGTACATTCCCACGGAAGATCAGGATGCAGATATTCTGACGAAGGTGCTCACCAGGAGAAAATTCAAATACCATAGAGACAGGATCGGGGTGAAGGCTAATCCCTTTCTTATTGAGAGGGAGTGTTGAGATTCAACAAGAAAATAACAGCACCCATGCCTAGTGCATTAAGCACCTACACTAGGGTGGGGCCCACAGTGCTATTTTTGGGTGCATGTCTATTTTAGTTATCCCTTAATTAAGATGGACAATAAACTGTAATCTATTCTCAATGATGACTTGAAATAGTTAACTAAGAGTGATAAAATCAATTAGCTAGTGGATTTCAAGTTAGAGGTAGCTGGTGAGGCATGTAGAGTAATTATAGTTGTAACAGATTTCGATGTGCAGTGGTGCATTAGTTAATGCAGGTTGTAATCAGTTTAACTCAGTAAATGAATTGAAAATGATTGCTAGTTATTGTTGTGCTGGTATCATATCATATATAAACTTTTATTTTCTTAGTTTTACTTATCCTTTATAGGTTTGTTCAAGAGCTTGTGATTGTCAAATAGTGTACTTGGTGAAATTATGAGTTTGTCATAAGCTTATAAATCATAATTTTAAATGACAAAATAGAAGCAATATTAAACACAACAAACACATAGAACAGTGCTTAACACACAAAATTTTGATAAAGGAGTTCACCCCTCCTGGGCTACATCTCCTTGTCCCAACTTCATAGTGTGGGCCTTTGTATTAGCTTTATGTGTGCTCAAATTGTTGTTACAAGCTTCAGAACATCTTGGAACTTGTTCCAATGAGTTTAAAACATCATAATATCCCAAAAATGACTATTTGTTTGCTGAATTTAGACTATGGATGATTTGGTAATGATCCCAACACCTAGTAGCCCTAACCTTCAAAAATATTCAAATACACTAAAACACCTGTAGCTGACCTTTTATGCCTCTGAAAGCATTGAAGCCTTGAAAATCGCTGCTACAACATTGGGGGATAACCACCCTTCACAAAAATTGATATCGATTATCATATCAGCCAAACTAATAATTAAACGATAACATGTGGAAGAAATTCACAACACATTACTATTTAATAAATCAGTGTTATAAGACAGATTTCTAAGTAATGGTTACTCAGAAATCAGAGTTTAATTCATAAGAGCAGAGATACATAACAATTTGAGACAAAGTATCCATATCAACAGAAATGCCAAAACATGAATAAAATGAAACAACAATTTTATTTCTCCAAAAATGAAGCGAGTATTGTTGTGTATTATAAATACCGATTAGTTGAATACATTTCTCTGATCCTGGTCTCTAACAGTACTTTACATTACTTGAATTTCTACTTTCAAGACTAAAGCTGCAGAAAATCAAACTCTGCCCATCATGCATAATTCAAGATATAAAGAATAAACCCTCATTAATGTTCAGATCTGAAATTTTCTCTCCTCCCCATCTACAATTCTAAATCCCTATTACAGAAATGCTTTTAGACGTCTGGAATTGCAGAGGAGAGCAGCCCCTATTCTATTCTGCAATCTGCTATTTATAATATTTGCAAAGGAATTCTTGAGATGAAAGTTTGTTGAAGAAAATCTGCCCAAACACTTTTATTTGCTCAAAAATTCCAATCTTTTAATTGCTGGAGCTTTCTCATTGATTGCGGTCTTTTTCTTCATATATCTTCTACTGTTTTCCTGCAAAAAGAAATCAAAATAAATTAAGATGCAATCAATAAGAACCAAATATCATTTCTGGCATTTAAAACAAATCCAATCAAATTCTATTTAAATAAATAATTGAAAATAAAATATAAGCTCTCTATTGATGCCTGGGATGGTTTAATTGGCCAAGGATATCATTGATGAGCGAATCTACAATTAGAATAGGCTTGGACAAATGAAAATGCAGAAAATAAATCAGAAAATTGATTTTGCTTTAGAAATTCGGAGCTTGATTTTCTGCATAATTTTTGACCCAATTAATGACCAAATCTATTAGTGGAAACTCCTCAGAAATGTTCTCCTTGATTTTATATTTCCAATGAGCCATCCTGGGCCTCATTTGGCCAAGTAAAACTCATTCTATGAGCCTCCAAAGTTGATGAGTCAAATCTGGCATAAATCTGGAAATTCTGTTTGCTGGGCTAAAAATCAGAATTTTTAATTAGAAATTTAATCCTAAATTAGATTCTAATTATGTAATAATTAATTCTAAATTAATTATTAACTAACTAAAATATATAATTAATTCTAATTAATTATTATCTAATTAAAAATTAATTAAGTTACAAAATTAAATTAATATACAAATGATTGAAAAAAAAAAAATTTAATTTAAATATAATTAATATTATAATTCAAATTATATTAAAATTATAATAAATATTATAATTATAATATAATTATTATAATATAAAAATATAAAAATTAATTTACAAACCATTGGAATCAATCCACACCCATTAATTTATAAAACAAACCATTGAAATCAACCATAAAAAATATTACTTCATCTATATGAGTTTGTGGAGGGATGTGGTGAGTGGAGTGTGAGGCGAGGGTGACGTGAGGGTGAGTGAGGTGGAGGTACAAGAGGCATAAAGGGAAAACAAAAAACTTTATATTAAAAACTTTTAACACATCGCATATCGCCTTATCGCAATATCGCATTTTGTCAAATGTGCATTATATAAAAATTGCGATGTGTTCCGATATTGCAATATTGCGATATGCGATGTAATTTATTTATTTATTTGTTATATATATATTTTTAATATTAAGTTTTAATTTTAATTAAATTAATTATATTTTATTATAATAATTAATTTAATTAATGTTTAAAATTTAAGGTTAAATATCAGTTTTTTATTTTTTTATTTTGGTTTTATTTTGATGATGTTTAGTTTAGTTATGAAATTTTCTAAACTACAGCCACTTCAAAAATAAATAAAAAGAATAAAAATAACATTTTTAACCCAGACTAGATAAATGATGGGACTTCAACGGAGTGCCATTTTCAAACCAGTTGACCAAATGAGGCGAAACAATCGTCAATGGGAGGCTTATAAAACATCAACTCTAACAAAGCAATCAAAACAAGAATCCAAAGAAAATGAAAAATTAACAAAAGCGTAGGATAATCAGCTAAATAAAATCCTAAAGGGTGCTTAGCCAAAATTTTATAGAAAGGGTCCTCATTATTTGAAGTGAACAAGTCAAAAATGGGGGGGTTTTGTTTTTACCACAACAATGGCGACACACGGGAGAAGAACCAGTTATCTCTGTTTGATATGAATGCGATTTTCCTAAAATTCAAGTAAAAATAATTAAAGAAAAAAGAATTGTGCTTGAAATGCTTGATTAGGTTCATTAGTCTGAATAAAATCAAGAATCATCTAACTATAATTTTTCTTAAAATTCCTCATAAATTAAAATATTTCAAAACTTTATATCAGTCCTTAATTAGTTGTAGAGATAAAGTAGGGGTCACTTAACAGCTTAGCTTTTAAAATATACTCATTTGTCACAGGTAGAGCCACTGTTGCCAGCAAACATCTATAGTTTCGGCAGGGTTACCTTTTAATCACCAATGATTTAAAATCTCATATCTTTAAGAATTATTGACCTAGAGATAAATCCATTTATATATGTTTCTTTTTTTATTTTTATTTTTATTATAAATCTTAAAAGCCATTGTCCTGGTTTGGTAGCCAGATAGTTGGCAATGCCATTCACTGGTTATAATTGGACTGAACAAGCTGGCTCGTGATGAGACCCCTTGTCTTATAATTGTTTGCAATCATAAGCCATTACCCTGGTTTGTTTAGCAGTGTTGGTAATGTCAACCTATTTTTCCCCTATGATCATGGTAAGCAGGCTCATGATGAGACCTCTTATCTTTTAAGTTTAAATATATCTCTGGATTATGTTCTAGAAAAATAAGACTCTTTGGGACAGGGAGAATCATTGACTCCTTAAGAGTTAAGAATGAAAATTTCAGAGTTAAAAGGTGCTTTGCTATAAAGTGTCTTTACTTGGTTAAAAATAACTTTTCTTGACTGATAATAGAACTTTGAAAGATCTTAATAAAATATTGAAATCTCAAAATGATTACAATTTTGATGAAAAAGAAATTTCTCCAGATTTT
This sequence comes from Pinus albicaulis, assembly GCA_034641835.2. Classification (NCBI taxonomy): domain Eukaryota; kingdom Viridiplantae; phylum Streptophyta; class Pinopsida; order Pinales; family Pinaceae; genus Pinus; species Pinus albicaulis. The sequence continues at coordinate 1,708,592,512 of CM076578.1, forward strand.
ATGATACTTTGTCAACTTCTCTAAATTGGTAATCTCTTCCTTAAGTATGTCTACCTTTATAATAAGAAAATCAAACTTTACTAAGATATTTAAGAAAAAGTTAATAGATGACTATTAACAATTTTTTCTCCATGTATACTGACCATAGTTAGGTAACAAGAAGGCCTTCCATATAAATCATGGCAAAGTCACCAAAATCAAAACTGAAAACCAAAGGAAAAATAATTCTTATGCTAAAATGAGAAAGAAATCAGCAAAAAATAAAAATGAAGAAAATTTAAAAATGGAAAGGAAAATCCAAATTTCGCAAGATAAACTCAAACAAGAATGTTTATACCAATGTCTCAACAATATGAGGAAAGAAAATAATCGTGTAATCAATCTTTCTTATGTCGAGATTTAGAAAAATCATACCTTACAGGTTGTAAGTATTTTAGGCTTTTTTTAGATAGCAGTAACGATAAAATTCAGCCACAATGAAAACTTTATGTCTGATATCAATCTTCTTGTTTCCCAATATCATCTTAATCATTTTCTAATAAAATGAATGCTTAAAGAAACAGATTAAAGGTTCAGAAACTTCCTAGCATAGTTGTTTCAATGAAGATTATCGCTGCTTATTAAAATAAAGCCAGGATAAGAGTATGGACTTCGAAAATATGATCTGGTGGAGGATTGGAAGCTTTTATGAAGCATTGGATGATTGCTTCTGATCTTACCTGAAAGGCATCAGTTTCTCCAAACTAGCTAACTTCTTATTTTAATTAACATTAAAAAATGAAGAAGTCAAACTAACCAAAATCCTATAACCCAAAATCATTATTTATTTTATCTAAACTAAAGAAATTAGTAAAATGTAAAAATGGAATGCTTAGTGCTCAAGGGAATTGAAATTAAAATAAATGCATCAGAAATGAGAATGCGAATTTGCAGTAACGAATGTTTCTCAAAATATTATAAGTTTCATATAAACTCCATGATTTTATAAATTGTCCAGAATCAAGACCAAATCCAAAATAATAAAATTAAAATATGAAAATAGAGATGTCTTGAATTCCTTTTTAATTATGGAATTATATATTTAAAACTGAAATACATGAAAAATCAGAATGATTTGAATATACTGCAAATTGGTCATTATTTGCTTTCTTACCATAGTGGTTACCCAAGCTCGCTTTTAAAATAACACATCGCTGTATTGGATGATTCGCATCGCATGTTTCTTCACCATGCTTCGAGTTTAATTTGCAAGACTTCGCCTTTGTTGCTATGCCATATATCGATTAAATGTTAATGGCTCAGAGGCATGCATTGAAAGCTATCACATCAGAGATTGCAATGGCAAATTGCCGATATGAAAACATGTAATGAGAACATGTGCAATGAAATGAAGCGATCACATCATTAAAGATATATTATATTGGGGATCGGGGAATATTGACATTGTGCTTCCCTTATTGCACATCGCACATCGCAGATTCTGAATTGTGATGTGAGCATAATTAAAAATGCGATGAATCGATTGCGATCTCGGCAATTTCTAATTGGCGATGCTAATCGGCGATTGGTGAATGTTTTGGTACCCGATGTAATACAATATGATTCTTGCGATGCCGATATGCGATGAAGAGTAGAACCGATAGCTTTATGATGAAAATTTAATAACATATCGGATCTGAGACATCGAACCTTTTAAAGTTATGCTCCTACAATTATTTGCGATTGAATGGACACGATATTTTATAAACTTGATTTGAATTTTATATCGGGTCCGGACTTATGTGGTTGTCGCAATATTGGTAAAGGAAATTCACGATAATGGAGTATACTTCAACTGCAAACCTCTGATATGCGAAATGCGAAATGCGATATGCGAACCAACTCCCATATCCTATCGGAGATATTTGAATATGATTTTTTTATCGAAAATGCCAAAAGAAACTTAAGCGAAATCTTATGATATTGTTTTTCATTTTCAATTGAGTTTCCCAAATGAATGAAAGCAAAATTAAAAAATTGCTCAAATTCTAATGAATCACAAAATAAAATTTCCCTGAACCTGTTGCAATTTTAAAATGGGTTTGCTGCTTACTTCCAGTTTTGAAAACAAATGAAATCCTGCAAATAAAACAAAACAAAAATAAAAAATAAACTAAGGAAAAGAGAAACTAATAATAGATGAGAAAGAACATGTGAATGCGTACCTGGAAGGAAATTATCTGTAATTTTTTTACCTCATGAATCTTCAAATTTTTCCTTCAATTTATAAAATTTTTGACTTTGTTCAAAATCATCTCATCATTAATTCTAAATCAGAGTGAGCAATCAGCCTAAATAAAATCCGCTTATTCATGTTCAGGAAATCTGAAATCCATAAAATTCACCAGAAATAACTCTGAAACTATGCGTCCCTTTTGAATTGCAACAGCAATTTATTACCTCTGCTCATTCCGAATTAATTTGAGAAAAATTTGTATTGTTATAGTGACTATTCAATAATGCCTTTAGTAAATAAATATGATGTGTATTTCAACATCAAATAATAAACTAAAGATCAGAATGGGATAAAACCGCTAATTGTGGTTAAATGTAAAAACAGATTTGAATGTGTGCCAGGTGCATATTCTGTCAATACATTATTCAAAATAGGCAGAGATGTATTCATGGGTAGAGGCATTGCTGCAAGAAATTTTAAAAAGGAAAACAAGAATTAAAATTTTCTGATAGGAAGAAAATATTTCACTGAAAATATATATGATATGAGAAGGGCTGATTGCTTCCTTTATTTTTAATCTGCAGAACTATTAAAAATAAATTAACTACATAAAACAAACTAACTAAATTAATTCTACTCCTATTTTAATCATATACATGAAAAATGACTAGGTATAGTCATATTTCCAGTGTAACCATTCTCTCATTTTAATTCCTGAATATATGTACAGTTCAAATGTTAGTAATAAAAATAGAAATCTTATTGAACTAAGAAAATTAGACCTGAAATCAGAATGTACAACTATTGTTAGAGGCTTATCTAAAATCTCCTTCTCATGAATTTTTCTTTCCAATTGAATACCAATTGGATCATAGAAATCTGGATGGATTTCTATTAATAATTGGGAAATGTTCAAAAGAAGAGATGACAAGCTAGATTGTGGATATGAACTTTTAAATTCAAAGGCCTGGAAGAAACTGTTGGTGTTATATGTTAATGTTAAGTTATTAACAATCTTCCATGATGGAAAAGTTTCCAAATATTTTTCAAATGAATTAATGAAAAATGGATGGAAATCTTTCAAATGAAATGGAAAATTATTAATTAAATTGGATTGCTGGAAGATTTCTAAAAATACATTCTCTTGTTGATATTGCCTTTGAGAAGATAGAAGCTTTTGATAAAACATTAGCATTGATTGAAATTGAAATTGAAATAGCTTTTAATACTTTTGATTATAATATAAAACTTCAATTTTCCAACAGGGCAATGTATCAATTGAATGTTTGATAATAAAGTGCTCAATATGCCAGCGTAATGTATCAAAAATTTGAAAAATAAAATCTAAAAATAAATCTGATTTAATACAAAATAAGTGAGGAAACAAAAATAAAATGAAATCACTATTGTTACAACTAATGTTACAACACAATTGGGATTGTTTTGAAATAATTTCTTTTTCACAAGGATTGGCCAGAATTATGGAATTTGAGTAATTTCGAATTCCAACTTGTGAATTAGAAAGAGATTTATGATTATGAACAGGAATGAAAGTTTGATCATGATATGAATCATAAATTGGAATATTTTCTTGAATAGTGAAATCATGAAGATGATTATCTGCTTTAGAGTGAGGATTAGTTGGAATAATTTCTAAATTGAAATGTTCCTCATTCTCGGATGTTATTTGAATTTTCTCATGAGGATTTTCTTTAGAAGAATAGAAATCAACATCCTCAATGTCAGAGTAATTATCATAAATGACTTCACAAGATTCTCTAGAATTCCCTTCAATCTTATCCAATATATCCAAACACGGAGGAACAGGAATTTCATGTTCATTAATGGCAAAAGAATGATCATTAATTGCTTCTCTATCTTGATAAAAACTTAATGGTAATTCATTTAGATCAGTCTCTGTATTTTCTAAAATATCATTAACACCAAGAGGAGAAAAATTACCATCATTAAAAATATCAGGATAAAGGGAAAAATGTGAATCTGAAATAATGCATTTAAAAATGTTTCTGTTTGAGAATTCTTGTACATTATGCTCATTGTAAATTTCAGATTCTAAATCATTCCTTTGCGCACTAATCATTCCTTTGCGTACCCATGTTAGAGCAAATTGAAGAAGATTGCTTTCTTCCTTTCTGATTTATTGCTCTTGTAGAAAGATTCGAAAATTTATCTGACGGTTCATGTTATTATTTACTACGTTATTTAGCACTTTGATTCTGATACGATTTTAGATTAATGCGGTACTGATTCCAATGTAGGTATTTCTCCAAAATTGCTGTTGTTGTTTTCTTGCATTTGATTAGAAATATTTTCCAAGCTTTGTGAAACCTCTTCATCACAATTTATTTGCGCATCCATATTGGAATTCTCATTTATATTGGAAGGGGATGGAACAAAGCTTGAACTAATTTCATATGGATCGGGAATAGGAGGAAGAGAATAATTATGTTCAAACCAATCTAGTGATTCTTCTTTCATAGGTTGATCTTTGACATCAAATTTTAAACAATTTAAATGAAGTCGAATATTAAAATCTCTAACAGACTCATTTTCATTTCGAAGATATTCAATTTCATCACATACCTGATCATAATCATAGTGGTCAAATTTACAAACGAAAATTGTAACAAATTGATCCCAGCTGTGAATTGAGGCAACCAGAAGAGTTCTACACCAGTTTCTGGCGTTTGCCGCAAATGTGAGAGTAAAAATTCTGCATAAAATCCCTTCATCAATTCCTTGAAAATCATAATTTGAAACATTTTGAATAAATTGAAGGACATGATTAAAAGCAGAAGAATTTCTCTCACCATTAAACTTTACATGAGACAAGAGTCTTACCACTTCGGGTGGAGTATTGGAAGATGCACGTCCATGGATACAACTCCAAATTGGAAGTTTAAGAGGAGCCATCGTGATTAAATAAAATGTTAAAAAAGACTCCAACAGACAACAAGTTTCAGGCCCTCCTTCTAGCGCCAAAAATGTTGAGGCCTCGAAAATCGCTGCTACAACATTGGGGGATAACCACTCGGTCCGGACCTTAATGCAGCTCCTTTTCCGTTTATGATAGTGGCTCCGACTGGTTTAACTAGGTCCAGTTACCTTTTCCCTATCGCTATTGGTTTATGATGTGTCCTTAACTACCAATAGACATGGATATCAGATCAATTCTTCTTGCTGATCAAGCAAGAGAATGACCCTTAAGTTGATTTGGGTTCAGCCAAACCACAACTAAGATTTTGCCTCTTTGAAAAGAGGACTTAAAAGAATGTAAATTTAATCTAATTGCAAACTTATTCTATAATGCAAGCAAAAAGAAACTAATCTAAATCCTATCTCAATTAGGTAGATGAAAATCTAACCCAACTAAGAGCAAGATGATTAAATAATGAGAATTAAAATATGTTTGGTTTTAAATTAATGCTAAGCTAACGAAGAAATTCAATTAGCTCACATTTATGAGTGCCAAAACACATTCTATTGAGACCATTTGACTGAAATAATAAATCAACAACACTCCGGAAGAAATTCACAAAAATTGATATCGATTATCATATCAGCCAAACTAATAATTAAATGATAACATGTGGAAGAAATTCACAACACATTACTATTTAATAAATCAGTGTTATAAGACAGATTTCTGAGTAATGGTTACTCAGAAATCAGAGTTTAATTCATAAGAGCAGAGATACATAACAATTTGAGACAAATTATCCATATCAACAGAAATGTCAAAACATGAATAAAATGAAACAACAATTTTATTAACATAAAAATGAAACTGGTATTTGATACAGAAATGCCAAAAATACCAGTTAATTGAATCTGCTTCTCTGATCCTGGTCTCTAATAGTACTTTACATTACTTGAATTTATGCTTTCAAGACTAGAGCTGCAGAAATGCAAACTCTGCCCATCATGCATAATTCAAGATATAAAGAATAAACCCTCATTAATGTTCAGATCTGAAATTTTCTCTCCTCCCCATCTACAATTCTAAATCCCTATTACAGAAATGCTTTTAGAAGTCTGGAATTGCAGAGGAGAACATCCCTTATTCTATTCTGCAATCTGCTATTTGTAATATTTGCAAAGGAATTCTTGAGATGAAAGTTTGTTGAAGAAAATCTTCCCAATCACTTTTATTTGCTCAAAAATTCCAATCTTTTAATTGCTGGAGCTTTCTCATTGATTGAGGTCTTTTTCTTCATATATCTTCTATTGTTTTCCTGTAAAAAGAAATCAAAATAAATTAAGATGCAATCAATAAGAACAAAATATCATTTCTGGCATTTAAAACAAATCAAATCAAATTCTATTTAAATAAATAATTGAAAATAAAATATAAGCTCTCTATTGATGCCTGGGATGGTTTAATTGGCCAAGGATATCATTGATGAGCGAATCTACAATTAGAAGAGGCTTGGACAAATGAAAATGCAGAAAATAAATCAGAAAATTGATTTTGCTTTAGAAATTCGGAGCTTGATTTTCTGCATGATTTTTGACCCAATTAATAACCAAATATATTAGTGGAACCTCCTCAAAAATGTTCTCCTTGATTTTATCTTTCCAATGAGCTGTCCTAGGCCTCATTTGGCGAAGTAAAACTCATTCTATGAGCCTCCAAAGTTGATGAGTCAAATCTGGCATAAATCTGGAAATTCTATTTGTTGGGCTAAAAATCAGAATTTTTAATTAGAAATTTAATCCTAAATTAGATTCTAATTATATAATAATTAATTCTAAATTAATTATTAACTAACTAAAATATATAATTAATTCTAATTAATTATTATCTAATTAAAAATTAATTAAGTTACAAAATTAAATTAATATACAAATGATTTAAAAAAAAAAAATTTAATTTAAATATAATTAATATTATAATTCAAATTATATTAAAATTATAATAAATATTATAATTATAATATAAAGATATAAAAATTAATTTACAAACCATTGGAATCAATCCACACCCATTTATTTATAAAACAAACCATTGAAATCAACCATAAAACATATTACTTCATCTATATGAGTTTGTGGAGGGATGTGGTGAGTGGAGTGTGAGGCGAGGGTGACGTGAGGGTGAGTGAGGTGGAGGTACGGGAGGCATAAGGGGAAAACAAAAAACTTTATATTAAAAACTTTTAACACATCGCATATCGCCTTATCACAATATCGCATTTTGTCAAATGTACATTATATAAAAATTGCAATGTGTTCAGATATTGCGATATGCGATGTAAATTTTATTTTTTATTTTTATTTATTTATTTGTTATATATATTTTTTTAATATTAAGTTTTAATTTTAATTAAATTAATTATATTTTATTATAATAATTAATTTAATTAATGTTTAAAATTTAATGTTAAATATCAGTTTTTTTATTTATTTTTATTTTATTTTGGTTTATTTTAATGATGTTTAGTTTAGTTATGAAATTTTCTAAACCACAACCACTCTGAAAATAAATAAAAAGAATAAAAATAGCATTTTTAACTCAGACTAGATAAATGATGGGACTTCAAACATTTTTAACCCAGACTAGATAAATGATGGGACTTCAAAGGAGTGCCATTTTCAAACCAGTTGACCAAATGAGGCGAAACAAGCGTCAATGGGAGGCTTATAAAAAATCGATTCTAACAAAGAAATCAAAACAAGAATCCAAAGAAAATGAAAAATTAACAAAAGCGTAGGATAATCAGCTAAATAAAATCTTAAAAGGTGCTTAGCCAAAATTTTATAGAAAGGGTCTCCATTATTTGAAGTGAACAAGTAAAAAATGGGGGGGTTGTATTTTTACCACAACAATGGCGACACACGGGAGAAGAACCAGTTATCTCTGTTTGATATGAATGCGATTTTCCTAAAATTCAAGTAAAAATAATTAAAGAAAAGAGAATTATGCTTGAAATGCTTGATTAGGTTCATTAGTCTGAATAAAAGAAAGAATCATCTAATTGTAATTTTTCTTAAAATTCCTCATAAATTAAAATATTTCAAAACTTTATATCAGTCCTTAATTAGTTGTAGAGATAAAGTAGGGGTCACTTTACATCTTAGCTTTTAAAATATACTCATTTGTCACAGGTAGAGCCACTGTTGCCAGCAAACATCTATAGTTTCGACAGGGTTACCTTTTAATCACCAATGATTCAGAATCTCATCTCTTTAAGAATTATTGACCTAGAGATAAATCCATTTATATATGTTTATTTTTTTATTTTTTATTTTTTTTAACTTTTTTTAATATTATAAATCTTAAAAGTCATTGTCCTGGTTTGGTAGCCAGATAGTTGACAATGCCATTCACTGGTTATAATTGGACTGAACAAGCTGGCTCGTGATGAGACCCCTTGTCTTATAATTTTTTGCAATCATAAGCCATTACCCTGGTTTTTTTGGCAGTTTTAGTAATGTCAGCCTATTTTTCCCCTATGATCATGGTAAGCAGGCTCATGATGAGACCTCTTATCTTTTAAGTTTAAATATATCTCTGGATTATACTCTAGAAAAATAAGACTCTTTGGGACAGGGAGAATCATTGACTCCTTAAGAGTTAAGAATGACAATTTTAGAGTTAAAAGGTGCTTTGCTGTAAAGTGTCTTTACTTGGTTAAAAATAACTTTTCTTGATTGATAATAGAACTTTGAAAGATCTTAATAAAATATTAAAATCTCAAAATGATTACAATTTTGATGAAAAAGAAATTTCTCCAGATTTTATGATACTTTGTCAACTTCTCTAAATTGGTAATCTCTTCCTTAAGTATGTCTACCTTTATAATAAGAAAATCAAACTTTACTAAGATATTTAAGAAAAAGTTAATAGATGACTATTAACAATTTTTTCTCCATGTATACTGACCATAGTTAGGTAACAAGAAGGCCTTCCATATAAATCATGGCAAAGTCACCAAAATCAAAACTGAAAACCAAAGGAAAAAGAATTCTTATGCTAAAATTGGAAAGAAATCAGCAAAAATAAAAATGAAGAAAATTTAAAAATGGAAAGGAAAATCCAAATTTTGTAAGATAAACTCAAACAAGAATGTTTATACCAATGTCTCAACAATATGAAGAAAGAAAATAATCGTGTAATCAATCCTTCTTATGTCGAGATTTAGAAAAATCATACCTTGCAGGTTGTAAGTATTTTAGGCTTTTTTTAGATAGCAGTAACGATAAAATTCAGCCACAATGAAAACTTTATGTCTGATATCAATCTTCTTGTTTCCCAGCATCATCTTAATCATTTTCTAACAAAAAGGAATGCTTAAAGAAACAGATTAAAGGTTCAGAAACTTCCTAGCGTAGCTGTTTCAACGAAGATTATCGCTGCTTATTGAAATAAAGCCAGGAGAAGAGTATGGACTTCGAAAATATGATCTGGCGGAGGATTGGAAGCTTTTATGAAGAGCTGCAAAACAGATTTATATATCAGAAAAACAAAACTGAAACTAAAGTAACGAAATGGAAATAAATGAATGTGGGTACATGAATCTTACCATTGGATGATTGCTTTTGATCTTACCTGAAAGGTATCAATTTCTCCAAACTAGCTAACTTCTTATTTTAATTAACATTAAAAACATGAAGAAGTCAAACTAACCAAAATCCTATAACCCAAAATCATTATTTATTTTATCTAAACTAAAGCAAGCAGTAAAATGCAAAAATGGAATGCTTAATGTTCAAGGGAAAACAAATGCATCAGAAATGAGAATGAAAATTTGTAGTAATGACTGTTTCTCAATATATTATAAGTTTCATATAAACTCCATGATTTTATAAATTGTCCATAATCAAGACCAAATCCAAAATAATAAAATTAAAATATGAAGATAGAGAGGTCTTGAATTTCCTTTTTAATTATGGAATTATATATTTAAAACTGAAATATATGAGAAATCAAAATGATTTGAATATGCTGCAAATTTTTCATTAACAGCTTTCTTTCCATAGTGGTTACCCACACTCGCTTTTAAAATAACACATCGCTGTATTGGATGATTCGCATCACATGTTTCTTCATTATGCTTTGAGTTTAATTTGCAAGACTTTGCCTTTGTTGCTATGCCATATATCGATTAAATGTTAATGGCTCAGAGGCATGCATTGAAAGCTATCACATTAGAGATTGCAATGGCAAATTGCCGATATGAAAACATGTAATGAAAACATGTGCAATGAAATGAAGCGATCACATCATTAAAGATATATTATATTGGGGATCAGGGAATATTGACATTGTGCTTCCCTTATTGCACATCGCACATCGCAGATTCTGAATTGTGATGTGAGCATAATTAAAAATGCGATGAAGCGATTGCGATATCGGCAATTTCTAATTGGCGATGCTAATCGGCGATTGGTGAATGTTTTGGTACCCGATGTAATACAATATGATTCTTGCAATGCGGAGATACGATGAAGAGTGGACCCGATAGCTTTATGATGAAAATTTAATAACATATCGGATCTGAGACATCGACCCTTTTAAAGTTATGCTCCTACCATTATTTGCGATTGAATGGACGCGATATTTTATAAACTTGATTTGAATTTTATATCGGGTCCGGACTTATGTGGTTGTCGCAATATTGGTAAAGGAAATTCACGATAATGGAGTATACTTCAACTGCAAACCTCTGATATGCGAAATGCGAAATGCGATATCGCATATGAGTGAGGTAATACATCGGAGATCTTTTATGAACAATTTGTTATCAACAATGCTAAGAGCTACTTTCGATGAAACATTTCGCTACAAATGGTTGTGATATCATATGAAATGATTGACGAAGATGAATGGGATGGTAGTATTGCGAATATTTTTACTGAAGTATCAACAATATGAAAATCAAATTGAAATGATCAATGAAAGCAAAATTAAAAAATTGCTCAAATTCTAATGAATCACAAAATAAAATTTCCCTGAACCTGTTGCAATTTTGAAATGGGTTTGCTGCTTACTTCCAGTTTTGAAAACAAATGAAATCCTGCAAATAAAACAAAACAAAAATAAAAAATAAACTAAGGAAAAGAGAAACTAATAATAGATGAGAAAGAACATGTGAATGCGTACCTGGAAGGGAATTGTCTGTAGATTTTACCTCATGAATCTTCAAATTCTTCCTTCGATTTATCAAAATTCTGACTTTGTTCAAAATCATCTCATTATTTATTCTAAATCGGAGTGAGAAATCAGCCTAAAATAAGATATGTTTATTCATGTTCAGGAAATATAAAATTTACCAGAAATAAATATGAAACTATGCTTCCTTTTTGAATTGCAACAACAATTTATTATCTCTGCTCATTCCGAATTAACTTGAGAAAAATATGTATTGTTATAGTGACTGTTCAATAATGCCTTTAGTAAATAAACATGATGCGTATTACAACATCACATAATAAATTAAAGGTCCGAATGGGATTAAAGCCACTAATTGTGGAAAAATGTCAAAACAGATTTGAATGTGTGCACACAGCAAAATGGGCATTCTTAAGGTCATCTTAACAAATTTCGAGGAAGATATTATGAACTTCATATGATTACCATGAAAGGTTAGACTGAATAATAATGATTGATTCAGAATTAAGCTTATCATAGATAGTCATACATTTCATGGGATAATGAGATCATGAAGCTTTTATATCCTCAAAACCTTCATCATATAAATTTCAAAAGAAGATCTTAGAAGGAAATCCCGAAATTAAGAAAAGTGGCTTTGAGGCAATTGGTGCCAAGTGCAACCTTAATTGAATTTAATCAAGAGATTATTCAAAATAGACAGAGTAGAGGTATTGCTGTAAGAAATTTAAAAAAGGAAAGCAAGAATTAAAATTTTTTGATTGGTAGAAAATGTTTTCGTTGAACATGTATGAAAATGGCTGATTGCTTTGTTTTATTTTTAATCTACAGAACTATTAAAAATAAATTAACTATATAAAACAAACTAACTAAATTAATTCTACTCCTATTCTAACCATATACTTGAAAAATGACTAGGTATAGTCATATTTTCAATGTAACCATTTTCTCATTTTAATCCCTGCATGTATGTACAATTCAAATGTTAGTAATAAAAATACAAATCTAATTGAACTAAGAAAATTAAACCTGAAATCGGAATGTACAACTATTGTTAGAAGCTTATCTAAAATCTCCTTCTCATGGAATTTTCTTTCCAATTGAATACCAATTGGATCATAGAAATCTGGATGGATTTCTATTAAAGATTGGGAAATGTTCACAGGAAGAGATGACAGGCCAGATTGTGGATATGAGCTTTTAAATTCAAAGGCCTGGAAGAAACTGTTAGTGTTATGTGTTAATGTTAAGTTATTAAAAATCTTCCATGATGAAAAAGTTTCCAAATATTTTTCAAATGAATTAATGAAAAATGGATGGAAATCTTTCAAATGAAATGGAAAATTATTAATTAAATTGGATTGCTGGCAGATTTCTAAAAATACATTCTCTTGTTGATATTGCCTTTGAGAAGATAGAAACTTTTGATAAAATATTAGCATTGATTGAAATTGAAAGTGAAATAGCTTTTGATTCTTTTGATTATAATATAAAACTTCAATTTTCCAACGGGGAAATGTATCAATTGAGTGTTTGATAATAAAGTGCTCAATATGCTAGCGTAATGTATCAAAAATCTGAAAAATAAAATATGAAAATAAATCTTATTTAATACAAAATAAGTGAGGAAACAAAAATAAAATGAAATCAATATTGTTACAACTAATGTTACAGCACAATTGGGATTGTTTTGAAATAATTTCCTTTTCACAAGGATTGGCCAGAATTATGGAATTTGAGTAATTTCGAATTCCAACTTGTGAATTAGAAAGAGATTTATGATTATGAACAGGAATGAAAGCTTGATCATGATATGAATCATAAATTGGAATATTTTCTTGAATAGTGAAATCATGAAGATGATTATCTGCTTTAGAGTGAGGATTAGTTGGAATAATTTCTAAATTGAAATGTTCCTCATTCTCAGATGTTATTTGAATTTTCTCATGAGGACTCTCTTTAGAAGAATAGAAATCAACATCCTCAATGTCAGAGTAATTATCATAAATCACTTCACAAGATTCTCTAGAATTCCCTTCAATCTTATCAAATATATCCAAACACGGAGGAACAAGAATTTCATGTTCATTAATGGCAAAATAATGATCATTAATTGCTTCTTTATCTTGATAAAAACTTAATGGTAATTCATTTAGATCAGCCTCTGTATTTTCTGAAATATCATTAACACCAAGAGGAGAAAAATTACCATCATTAAAAATATCAGGATAAAGGGAAAAATGTGAATCTGAAATAATGCATTTAAAAATGTTTCTGTTTGAGAATTCTTGTACATTATGCTCATTGTAAATTTCAGATTCTAAATCATTCCTTTGCGTGCGCATGCTTTTTTGAAGAAGATTACGTTGCTGCTCTGATTTCAGCATTTGCTCATCATGAAAAGATTCAGAAATTTGTACAACAGTTTGCATTTTATTATTTACTTTGATTGTTTCTTGCACTTGTTGATTTGCAATATGATTTTCTGAATTTAATGCAGAGAAACTTTCAGATTCCAATGCAGGTCTTTCTCCAAAATTGCTGTTTTTGTCTTCTTGCATTTGATTAGAAATTTTTTCCAAGCTTTTTGAAACCTCTTCATCACAATTTATTTGCGCATCCATATTGGAATTCTCATTTATATTGGAAGGGGATGGAACAAAGCTTGAACTAATTTCATATGGATCGGGAATAGGAGGAAGAGAATAATTATGTTCAAACTAATCTAGTGATTCTTCTTTCATAGGTTGATCTTTGACATCAAATTTTAAACAATTTAAATGAAGTCGAATATTAAAATCTCTAACAGACTCATTTTCATTTCGAAGATATTCAATTTCATCACATACCTGATCATAATCATAGTGGTCAAATTTACAAATGAAAATTGTAACAAATTGATCCCAGCTGTGAATTGAGGCAACCAGAAGAGTTCTACACCAGTTTCTGGCTTTTGCCGCAAATGTGAGAGTAAAAATTCTGCATAAAATGCCTTCATCAATTCCTTGAAAATCATATTTTGAAACATTTTGAATAAATTGAAGGACATGATTAAAAGCAGAAGAATTTCTCTCACCATTAAACTTTACCTGAGACAAGAGTCTTACCACTTTGGGTGGAGTATTGGAAGATGCACGTCCATGGATACAACTCCAAATTGGAAGTTTTAAAGGAGCCATCGTGATTAAATAAAATGTTAAAATTGAAAAGACTCTAATAGACAACAAGTTTCAGGCCCTCCTTCTAGCGCCAAAAATGTTGAAGCCTCGAAAATCGCTGCTACAACATTGGGGGATAACCACCCGGTCTGGACCTTAATACAACTCCTTTTCCGTTTATGATAGTGGCTCCGACTAGTTTAACTAGGTCCAGTTACCTTTTCCCTATCGCTATTGGTTTATGATGTATCCTTAACTACCAATAGACAGGGATATCAGATCAATTCTTCTTGCTGATCAGGCAAGAGAATGACCCTTAAGCTGATTTGGGTTCAGCCAAACCACAACTAAGATTTTGCCTCTTTGAGAAGAGGACTTAAAAGAATGTAGAAATTAATCTAAATGCAAACTTATTCTATAATGCAAGCAAAAGAAACTAATCTAAATCCTATCTCAATCAGGTAGATGAAAATCTAACCCAACTAAGAGCAAGATAATTAAGTGATGAGAATTAAAATATGTCTGGCTTTTAATTAATGTCAAACTAATGAAGAAATTCAATTAGTTCACATCTGTGAGTACCAAAACACATTCTATTGAGACCATTCGACTAAAATAATAAATCAACAACACTCCGGAAGAAATTCACAAAAATGATATCGATTATCATATCAATCAAACTAATAATTAAACAATAACATGTGGAAGAAATTCACAACACATTACTATTTAATAAAATCAGTGTTATAAGATAGATTTCTGAGTAATGGTTACTTAGAAATCAGAGTTTAATTCATAAGAGCAGAGATACTTAACATTTTGAGACAAATTATCCATATCAACAAAAATGCCAAAACATGAATAAAATGAAACAACAATTTTATTAAAATAAAAATGAAATTGGTATTTGATACAGAAATGCCAAAAATACCAGTTAATTGAATCTTCTTCTCTGATCCTGGCCTCTAAAAGTACTTTACATTACTTGAATTTCTGCTTTCAAGACAAGAGCTGCAGAAATGCAAACTCTGCCCATCATGCATAATTCAAGATATAAAGAATAAACCCTCAATAATGTTCAGATCTGAAACTTTCTCTCCTCCCCATCTACAACTCTAAATTCCTATAACAGAAATGCTTTTAGAAGTCTGGAATTGCAGAGGAGAGCAGCCCTTATTCCATTCTGCAATCCGCTATTTATAATATTTGCAAAGGAATTCTTGAGATGAAAGTTTGTTGAAGAAAATCTGCCCAATCACTTTTATTTGCTCAAAAATTCCAATCTTTTAATTGCTGGAGCTTTCTCATTGATTGAGATCTTTTTCTTCATATATCTTCTACTGTTTTCCTGCAAAAAGAAATCAAAATGAATTAAAATGTAACAATAAAATAAAAAAATACCATTTCTGGCATTAAAACAAATCCAATCAAATTTAATTTAAATAAATAATTGAAAATAAAATATAAACTCTCTATTGATGCCTAAGATAGTTTAATTGGCCAAGGATAATATTGATGAGCGAATCTGTAATTAGAAGAGGTTTAGGACAAATGAAAATGCAGAAAACAAAATCAGAAAATTGATTTTGTTTTAGAAATTCGGAGCTTGATTTTCTGCATG
This sequence comes from Pinus albicaulis, assembly GCA_034641835.2. Taxonomy (NCBI): domain Eukaryota; kingdom Viridiplantae; phylum Streptophyta; class Pinopsida; order Pinales; family Pinaceae; genus Pinus; species Pinus albicaulis. Next base: position 1,708,608,642 of record CM076578.1, read on the forward strand.
ATTTTTGACCCAATTAATGACCAAATCTATTAGTGGAACCTCCTCAGAAATGTTCTCCTTGATTTTATCTTTCCAATGAGCCGTCCTGGGCCTTATTTGGCCAAGTATAACTCAATCTATGAGCCTCCAAAGTTGATGAGTCAAAACTGGCATAATTCTGTAAATTCTGTTGCTGGGCTAAAAATCAGAATTTTTAATTAGAAATTTAATCCTAAATTAGATTCTAATTATATAATAATTAATTCTAAATTAATTGTTAACTAACTAAAATATATAATTAATTCTAATTAATTATTATCTAATTAAAAATTAATTAAGTTACAAAATTAAATTAATATACAAATGATTTAAAAAAAATTAATTTAAATATAATTAATATTATAATTCAAATTATATTAAAATTACAATATAATTATTATAATATAAAAATATAAAAATTAATTTACAAACCATTGGAATCAATCCACACCCATTAATTTATAAAACAAACCATTGAAATCAACCATAAAACAAACCATTGAAATCAATCATAAAACATATTACTTCATCCATATGAGTTTATGGAGGGATATGGTGAGTGGAGTGTGAGGTGAGGGTGACGTGAGGGTGAGTGAGGTGGAGGTACGGGAGGCATAAGGGGAAAACAAAAAACTTTATATTAAAAACTTTTAACACATCGCATATCACCTTATCGCAATATCGCATTTTGTCAAATGTGCATTATATAAAAATTGTGATGTGTTTCGATATTGCAATATTGCGATATGCGATGTAAATTTTATTTTTTATTTTTATTTATTTATTTGTTATATATATTTTTTTAATATTAAGTTTTAATTTTAATTAAATTAATTATATTTTATTATAATAATTAATTTAATTAATGTTTAAAATTTAATGTTAAATATCAGTTTTTTATTTTTATTTTTTTATTTTGGTTTTATTTTGATGATGTTTAGTTTAGTTATGAAATTTTCTAAACTACAGCCACTCTGAAAATAAATAAAAAGAATAAAAATAACATTTTTAACCCAGACTAGATAAATGATGGGACTTCAAAGGAGTGCCATTTTCAAACCAGTTAACCAAATGAGGCGAAACAAGCGTCAATGGGAGGCTTATAAAAAATCGATTCTAACAAAGCAATCAAAACAAGAATCCAAAGAAAATGAAAAATTAACAAAAGCGTAGGATAATCAGCTAAATAAAATCCTAAAAGGTGCTTAGCCAAAATTTTATAGAAAGGGTCCCCATTATTTGAAGTGAACAAGTCAAAAATGGGGGGTTAATATTTTACCACAACGAAACTTACTTCATTGAGTTCCCAGCATGCCAATTGGCCTAGAATTCCTCTTCCCGAGCTCTGTTTGGGTGAAAATTGGATGAGTTATGACCAAAACTGCTTTTCCCCCAATTTCTCCACTAAACTTGGATTGTGAGTTAGATTTCTCAATTTGGAAGCTTCGCCATAAATGGTGCGCTTCCTAAACCTCCACCAGTTTAAACCAGATTTTAATTAGTGGATAAGCACGTCTTAATTATAAGATAAGTTTTGTTTTAAGTATTAGCGCATTTTAGCGCTAATCATGTTTAAATGTGGTTAAACCACATTTTAAAACTAATTAAACATGTTTTAAAATTATGCCGGTTCATTCGTTGAAGTGCTTGGTTCTTGGATCGTCGCCATATGGGAAGGGGGTTGTCCCCCTCCAACCCCCAACTGTCCGATTGAAAAACTATAAGATGTAGTGGGGTCCCTATACAGTTAAGAACCACCGAGTAGAGGAGTTGGTAACGCGTGCGGGTGGTAGGCGTGAGGTCAAGGGTTCGAGCCTTGATCCGACCAAATATTTTACACAAATTTACAAAGGGCTTTACCACCAACTTTAGAGCTCGCCTCCAGATTTAACCTCCGTCATTTTAGTTGGAGGCTCCTCCAAATTTAGTTAATTCCACTGAGAGTGGGTTTTAAACCATAGGTTATATATATATATATATATATATATATAATTCCACCATTTCAACCTTAGTGTCCAACCTTAATGTGAAATAATAATTCAACCCAAGGGTTGGAGAGGGCCCACCAAAGAGGACACATGGCACCCTCTGGCTGGGTTGTGCTCCAACCTAAAAAAAATTCAAATTCAAACTTAGGAAGAATATTGGAGGTCATTGGGCAATTTATCCCTTCACAAACCCATTTAGCGAATCTAGAGATGACACTTGTCATAGTGCCACTGGCTACAATCTAGAACTGTACCTGTTCTACTCTACTCCTTTTTTGCCTATTTCGGAAAACGAATAGCAGATGATAACTCAGTGATACGAACTCAGATTTCGATGAAACGAGTTGTGCCAGAATCCTGGCAATGAACTCTATCTGGTCGTTCAGGTTCGAAGAAATTTTGAGCACTTTCAATTTTTAGCTAAAACTTGAGCCTTAGATCAGTTAAGTGAGTTAAACTTGGTTGTGTTAATTGTAACTGAAGATACACTAGTGAGATATCAAGTGAATTAAATATTAATTATTTCATAATCAATTATCTCACATGCAACTGAGGATTTACTATTATTTGCTGCATGCATGTCAGATCCATTGGAGACCTAGTTGCATTTTAGGGGAAAGGGAAGTTGACTATCAATTGTAGGATTATTGGGTTGCACACATGCAACCAAACATCTATTGGAGTGCCCATGATACTTGCGCAGTCAAGGAAGGTCAAAATTCATATCTTTTATGAATTTCATTCATCAGGGATTGCACAAGCAAGGCAAGTTGTCTAGAGGCTAAGAATTGGTTGTGTTGGTAAGTTTTGTTCATGACAGTGTGAGACAATTAGTTGAGTACTGGAGGGCTCTTATGAGAAGAGTTTTGTATGTAATTGTTTCATGATCTATGCTAAATATATAATAGAAGATAGTGGGGTTTTTAGCTATAATATTTCCCCAGACAATTATCTATGTTGTGTGTGATTTGATTCTTCTTTACTTCATGTGATTGGCGATTGTGTTTTAATTCTAAAAAAGATTTATAGAAGCGATTCAATATTTAAATTTAGTACATTGTTAAATTGGGTTCAAATCCAAGATATACATGCATGTTGTATTATTTCTACACTATTAATAGTAAATCATCAGTTGCATGGCATATTACTGCATGTGAATTAAATCTGATTTAATTCACTTGATCTCTCACTAGTGCAACAAATAGTTACAACTAGTTCAAATGAATTTAAGTCAATTAATTGAGTTAATTGATTTCTCATGCATTAAACTAATGCACTAAATGAAACTCAAACTCCATAACTAATAGAATCACTCTGCATGCCTCACCAACCACCCGCAACTCGAAATTCATGAGCTAGCTGAGTCTATCACACTTAGTTAACTATTACAAGTGTTTATGAGATAAGATTACAATTTATTGTCCAATTTAATTAATGGATAATTAAATTAGACACATTTCCAATTTATTTAATAAATTGATTTGCACACTAATGTATCGCTAGGACCCATCACTACATGACCAGTGATCCCACACTAGTGTGTGTGTTGTCATGTTGTTTCTGGATGCCAATTTCACTGTTTCTTGTTGCAAATTTCAACACTCCCTCTCAACAAGAAAGGAATAAATATGTCTCGATCTAGTACCTTGGAATGTCGTTGCATGCGCACATGCACCTCTTGCATGCGACACAACTCTTTCATTCAACACTTCTCTAGTTTTGTTCTCACATGCAACTCTTGCATGCAACACTTCTCTAGTGTTGTTCACACATGCAACTTTTGCATGCAACACTTCTCCAGTGTTGTTCGCACATGCAACTCTTGCATGCAAAACCTCTGAAACTAAATAGCCTCCAAAAAAATAAATAAGTATATTGAATCTGTCATCAGAGTCTTCTGATTGCTGCTAGCTACTGCACATGCCTACTAGAATTTATGTGTTGTTGACATCTGCATCCATGCACTCTGCACTACTGCCAACTCTGATCTACGATCCTCTATCTGACACCTGTCATTATGATTTTTGTCTTCCTGACATTTGACTGCATAAATATAACCAAACCTTCCCGCTACTATTGTACCATGGGCTCCTCGTAGCCAGGTTCAATCCATGAGACACACCATCTCTAGGACTCTGCCCAAATTTCTTCTTGGGATTAATTATACACATCACCCCACCTCACACCTGGAGTTATAGTTGCATGTACTCCCTTTGCCCATATGGCTCAAAATTCCCCCCTCCTAGAGGTCTCTTCTTGAGTGGTTTCTACCACTCCATGATCCTCATCTTATGGTTGCTCCACATCTTGAGGTTTATCCTTAGGAACCAAGAGTTCCTCATCTACATGCAAATCAAGCTCCCTCTCAAGGGACAATCACATGGCTTTCTCATACTTCCCCATGGTACATCCCTTGCATGTGTCTATCTACGCAATATTACCCTTTGGAAGCCCCATATAAATATTCCGCATGAACTTCAAAGCTCTGTGGTGTATATGGCTCAATCTCTTATGCCATAACTCACCGTCATCCCGTCTCACCACTTTGTCTACTTTACCCATCAATGTTGTGCAACCATCTACATCAAGTTTGTAGATATTCTTCACAGGAATCCCAATATTCTTGGCTTGTCCTATGGATTTGTGTTGAAGGAAGGCTTTCCCTTCACTGAAAACCACATCATAACCTCTATCCTCCAAAATTGTGACTAAAAATAAATTCTTTTTCAAGCTGGGTACACGCATTACATATTTTAATAAGAAGGGTTTACCTGACTGTCTCTAGAAGGTAACTGTGCCAATCCCGATAGCACTATACCGCCTGTCATCACCCATTTCGATATGCATCTAGAGGTCCTTCTCCTCCAAGCTATTGAAAAGTTCGTTGTCTCCCGTTATGTGGAAAGATGCACCACTATCTAAGTACCACACTAATCCGATCGCACTTGACACCATGCATGCAATGAATGAGAAGTACAACTAAAATTGCGAGGCGAAAGCCTCACTAGCTGTAGATCCTGAAGCCTTCTTGTTGTTTTTCTTTTGTGGACAATTAGTGGCATAGTGTCCATGCTCGTGACAGTGAAAAAACTTCACTCTAGACATGTCACACTCCTTGCCTTCTTCGTCGGTCTTAGATTTGGAATAGGATATCTTTCCCTTCCCCTTCTTCGCCTTACCAGTCAAGGCACAATTTTCTTCATCATATGTCTTAGATGAAGATCCATCCTTGGTATTCCACCTGAATTCTTCTTGCATCAAATCAAACCAAAGTCGTTCCCAATCTGGCAACTTCTCCCTCCCATTGACAAAGTACTAATAACTATGCCAACGCTTGGGAAGGCCTAGAAGAGCTAGGCTCACCAATTCGTCATTCATGATAGTAATTTTGACGCTCCCAAGATCATCTAGACATTGGAAAAACTTGGTTAAATATTTCAGAATAGTGTCATCTTTCTCCATTTTGATTTTCTTGAGCTTGCCCTTCAGTGCCAATTTTTTGTGGTCACTGCTACTCTGAAACAAATCTGTCAAAGCCTTCCACATTGCATATGGAGTCACTTTTCCATAGAGACTTGACACAATGTGGTCTCGTACTCCCTCCAATAATATCCTCCTTGCCCTTGCTACCTTATTTTTCGAAGCATCAAGAAGAGCGGCATCTGCGGCTACGGGCTTGGGAATATCATTCTCAATGAATTATTTCAACCCGTTTTCCTCCAGAAATACCTCCATCCTGTATTTCCACGCAATATAATTAGAGTTGCCCTCAAGTGCATACTCGAATCTCAAGCCATTGAAAGCCATCTTGATCTGCCTATCGCACCAACGAAAGTATCTGCAAGTTTGAATATTGTTCAACACAAAGTCAATTTATTCTCCACTATAGTGATTTCCTATGCCTAGATACCATGTAGAAATCATACAAACAATATGTATATCGATGGATTCAATCTGATTATGCAATCTACTAAAGAAATATATTGAATCCTTTTACAAATCAATTGTGGAAAATAAACACGATCGCCAATCACAACAAGTAAAGAAGGAAGAAAATCAAACCACAACACATATATTTTCTCAAGGAAATCTTGCTACTCAAAACACCTCTATGTTCTATTTTATATTCACCATGGAATCATGAAACAATTACAATGCACTCTTCTTACAAGAGTCTCGTTCATTCTCACAAGTGTCTCACACTGACCCGGACAAAATCGACCAACACTTAGACAATTTTTTGCCTCTAATAAGTTTTCCTTGCTTGTAAAATTCATGAGGAATGCAATCCACATTCCTTAGGAATTTCAACCTTTCTCAACTATGAAATTCTCATGGGAAATCCAATGGTTGTCTTATTGCATGTGGGCAGCCTACTAATGATACAACTGATAGTTAACATCCCTTTAACCTTTGTCTCAACTGGGTCTCTACTGGAACTGAAATGCATGCAACTATTAATAGTAAATCATCAGTTGCATGGAATATCACTGCATGTGAATTAAATTTGATTTGATTCACTTGATCTCTCACTAGTGCAACAAACAGTTACAACTAGTTCAACTGACTTTAACTCAATTAATTGAGTAACTGATTTCTCATGCATTAAAATAATGCACTAACTGCAACTTGAACTCCATAACTAATAGAATCACTCTGCATGCCTCACCAACCACCCTCAACTCGAAATTCATGAGCTAACTAAGTCTACCATACTCAGTTAACTATTACAAGTGTTTATGAGATAAGATTACAATTTATTGTCCAATTTAATTAAGGGATAATTAAATTAGACACATTTCCAATTTATTAAATAAATTGGTTTGCACACTAATGTATTGCTAGGACCCATCACTACATGACTTGTGGTCCCACACTAGTGTGTGTGCTTTCATGTTGTTTCTTGATGCTAATTTCACTGTTTCTTGTTGCAAATTTCAACAGTGGTGGCTAAAAATTTTACTATATTGGTTAAAACAATCACTAAGGACGTGGTACCAAAAATTTGATACTTATATATTGGGGTCTGGGTTCACAAGGAGCAAAGTGGATCATTGTGTGTATTTCAAATTAGTTAGAGTTCATCTTATTTATTTGATCTTATATGTGGACAATATGTTTCTTATCATAAATGACAGGTAAATCATCCATGAAGTGAAAACTTAGTTGTCCTCTATATTTGACATAAAGGATCTTGGTGCTACCAATTTCATTTTGGACGTGGAAACTAAAATAGATCAGAAAAATATAAAACTCATTACTCCGTAGGAAATATTTCCATACAATATTGACAATGTATAATATGCAAGAATGTAAACTAGTAAAGGTATATATTCCTATAGGTGTGAATTTATCTACATATCAATGTCCCACAAAACAAGAAGAGAAAGAGGGAATGTCCCATGTTTCATATTCTAGTGCAGTTTAAATTTTGATGTATGCAACAATTTGTACTAGATTAGAAATTGCATATATGGGAGTATTGAGCATGTATATGTCAAAATTGGGGAAGGGGAATTAGATAGTAGTAAAGAGGGATTTTAGATATTTGTGTGGCACTATTGGTTATAGATTGTGCTACCAAGGAAGATGGAACAGTGTTGAACATATATGTTTTTGTTGATGCAGACTGGGTAAGAGATTTGGATCACATAAGATGTCCAAATGGGAATGTACTTACCCTATTTGGAAGAGAAGTCCATTGGATGATAAAGAGACATTTTGTAGTGGCACTCTCAACTACATAAGTTAAATACATGGCGACATATCGTGTAAGCAAGAAAATAGTATGCTTACAGATATTGTGTTCAAGTATTAAGCTGTTGACTCGGAAAACTGTCTGTACTCATTAGCAAAAGATCTCCCGTTAGTAAAAGTCCCAATTAGACCTTGAACTGTTTGGAATAGGGATCCCATCTGGGGTGTGGGTCCAGCTACCGTTGATTTCTCCTTTCCTTAGGTCTCACTTAAACTCTATAGAACAGTGGATACACACTTAATAAAATGATACAAGACATATGATTGATGCATTAAATGTACATATAACACTATGAGTAGCAAGAGGAAATAGTAAAACATGAGTACCGAAGGAGGTGTTGTTAACAACACATCATTCGGGTCATGCTTGTAAACTATTCTGACCACAAAAGAAACAATTCCTCATGGCAAGAACACCCTTCACTTCCTAAAAGTTTTAAATGATAACACAAATGCTAATAAACAAAGTCATCAACATTCGCTAAGAAAGTGAAATGAACTCAACCACCATTAACATACTCAGCAAACTGTTATGCAATTGTGATATGAATTGAAGATACAGTTCCCTTAATCTAAAGATGTTCAAAAACTGAAAATATAATACTCAATAGCGCTCATACATATGACAACACCAGATCCAAAAAGGGATTTTTCAAAATGCTTGTATTCATGCTCAAATGTATAATCCTCTGGTAATACAATGTACTTAGCTTGAGTCCCAAATAAAAGATCCCCCAACAAGTTCTCGAAGGAAGTATTTATAGAACAAAGCTTTCCCTCTGGGGTCCCTGACTTTTCAACTTCCCGATGGTTGGGCTTCCTTGCGACCCAGTCTTGGGCCATCCGCAACTTGCGACCTCGGCAGATATGCGACCTGCGACCTCGAAAAATTTGCGACCCGCGACCTCAACAGATGTGCGACCTGCGACCTCAACAAATATGCGACCTGCGACCTTGGTAAATTTGCGACTTGCGACCTGCGACCTAGAAAAATTTGCGACCTGCGACCTCAGCAGATGTGCGACCTGCGACCTCTGCAAATATGCGACTTGCGACCTCAACAGATGTGCGACCTGCGACCTCAACAGTTGTGCGACTTGCGACCTCAAAAAATATGCGACCTGTGACCTTGGTAAATTTGCGACATGCGAACTCGGAAAATTTGCGACCTGCGACCTTAGCAAATTTGCGACCTGCGACCTCAGCAGATGTGCGATCTGCGACCTTGGAAAATTTGCGACCTGCGACCTCAGCAGATGTGCGACTTGTGACCTCAGCAAATATGCGACCTGCGACCTCAGCAGATGTGCGACCTGCAACCTTCTTGTATTTTGTGACTTGCGACCTAGTCGTTGGGTCGTTGGGCCGCGTTGTCGAGCGTTTGGCATGGAACATGACTCCGCGACCTGGCGACCTGAAGAAATCTGCGACCTGGGGTTTTATCCCTTCTACATTTCTCCTGTTGAGATAGTCTTAGCTCCCGCCACATGAACCTGCATTTTCTGGGTAAGCGACAAACTTCCTTGTCTGGGTCATCATCATAATCTCCTCATGTTACCTGCATGTAAGCATATTATATTAGCCATTAGCCTCGCCCACATAAATATGTTTATGCATGTTGAATAAAAAATAAAGATACAATAAAAATAAAACGCAGATGCATAAGAAGCATATTGACAAATAACATCAAGGGATTTTAACGATTAGCTTGGACCCCTGTATAGTCCCGTTCTGTAGGAAATATATGAACGATTGTGCATATATTTCATGGGTCGCAGCCTCTAGTGGACACACAATTTGTGACCTTGCGACCTCAGAGAGGTCACATAGTCGGCAAGTCGCACTATCTGGACTCTTCTCTAACTTCCCACGACGGTCGACTTCCAAAATATCTCGATCTAGGTAGGAGTCAAATCTTGCAACCTTTCAACCTCATCAGGCTTTAGATTTAGCTTTTCGGTAAGCACTTCCACTGTAATCCCGACCATGTATTCATGTTGTACTGCTTCTGCCGCGCTGATTCTCTTCCATGGATTAAATACAAGAATTCCCTCTACCAAATCCACAGCCCGTTTTTCTGCTACGTCCACAAATATTGCGCTCAACGGAAGCAGAGGAATAGGAGGAAACCGACCTTTTTTACCAACTGGCGGGTCTCTGCATCGGAAATCATTTGTGAAAGATCTTCATCGTTAGGGCCAGTAATTGTGTGAGCGATCTTCGCTATAACGTCTCTATGCCGCTTGACATTTGCGAAACCAACGACGATGCTGGTGTTTGGAGCAACAAGTCTGCAAAAATGCAACCCATCGACCATGCATCAAGAGCGGGGCTGTAATGAAACTGATTGCCCATGCATCTCAGAAAAAACTTCGGAGGCCTATATTTTTTGGCAATGACCCTATGACTCATTCCAAGTTCTCGTATTATTCCAGCAAGACCAAAGTCACATATTTTTACGGTCTGGTTCTCCGTTATGAGAATATTTTGGGGCTTCAAATCGCCATGCAACACATTCCCAGAGTGAAAATACTGAAGGGTCCTCAATAACTGGTTCATAATCAACTGAACATTCAAGGGAGCCGCCGATTGGTGGCTGCAACCTTTGTATGCTCGATTTCTAGACTTTATAGAGTCTGCCAAATCCTCATGCACCATTTCCATCACAATATAAATATCGTCAAGATTATGTTCACTAATAGGTCGCATGATCTCCTTCAACGTCACGAGCATAGGTTTCTGATTTATGTGAGATGGCATCCGGTACGGACATTTCCAAACGAAGCGTTTTAGGTATTTGGTGCGCACTATTGAAGGACGCCTTTTGCATGAGTGACATAAAGGTTCTTTCTCTGCTCAACATGTATCGCAACTTTGGCCTTGTTGTTGAGCTCCATTTTATTTCCCTTGATGTCGTGACAAGATTGAGGATTTTGTCACCTGTGGGGTCGACCTGTGTGGAACATTACAACATCGAAATTACTCTTTGATAATGGTGTCCCTAGATAAAACATATGAGACTAATGAGCTTAGGAGAAGTATTCAAACAACATGCTTAATGACCCATGGTAAGAGGGCTGCTACTGTACATCCTCAATGCATAGAAAAGTACTTATTCGAGCGTATGCTGGATGATCCCTCCCTCACACGGCGTGATTGTAGCAACAATATCTGATCATGATGGTGAGAAAGCTCATGAGGGGTTGGGGATAGGTCGCTGGGATGTCACTGACTGCAAGTTGGGTGAAAGACTTTAACGACCAAGCGAGCAGAGGGGGACCCGAAATTTCGAATATACCCAAATTTTGAGTGGTGCTAGTAACAAGAACAACGGTGTTGGTACAATAATTGTAAGGATATATTGCGATAGTCATAGTGAAATATTCTTAGTGAACACCCTAGCTTATCATTCTAAGACAAAGCATATTAATGTTCAGTATCACTTTGTGAAAGACATGATTGAAGACAAGGTGTTATTGGTAAACATGAGAAAATTGAATAATGTGGCAAATTCATTAAAAAAATTCATAAGCATTAAAAAATTATCTAGGTGTAGAGAAACAATGGCATTATTACCCTATATTATTTATCTTTTACACTTGTAACTCTCTATATGAAAAGAAAAATCAAGTGAGAGAATGTTGAGTATGTGTTATATTATATGCATGAAAAAACCCACGTGTAGGGTGGTCATAGAGAGGCGAAAGCTCCCTTATATGGAGTTTTGGGGGAGGTTCCCCTGAAAAAAACAAAAAAAATGGGTGGTTGTTTTCGTCCATTTTCAGTAGTTTCCGGCATAGGGTTTTCACTTTTAGCAGTTTTGTGGCACATGGTACTTCAACTATGGTTTTGGAATTTTGGTTAAGGAATTGCGGTTGTGTTCTAATCCAAGATAAATGGATTGGTGGTTCATGGATGCCATGGGTATACATACTGTATTGTAATACTATAAAGAAGAATATACTATAAAATATTTTGGTTTTCCTAGTTTAGGTATCCAAAGTAAAATATTTATGTTAATGTGTGTGTACCATTGCATATTTTCCATTTTATTAAGAATTTATTTGTAGAAATTAATTCTAGATGGTTAAAACCTACATAAATATTCATTATATTTTTTTTCACTTGCTCAGAATTTAACGAGCCATAATCTAACAAACCACTTTGATGTGAGCATTGTATCTCAAGAAACAATCCCTTAGCTGTGGTAAGGAATTAATGCTTAAAATATTTTGTAAATGTATGTCACAATTATAATATCAAATGGCCTTTTCTTAACACCTTTAGAATATAATTATTTAATACACTCTATAATCTAATATAATGAAAGCCTTCACAATGCCATAAACTGCTGATATCCAAATGAAATGAAAAGAATAACTATAAAGGAAACTTGAAGTGATATGCTGAGACACAAAATCTATCTCTTTTATGTTTCAGAGGAAATTCATGGAGAGAGGGGAAACTCCAAATAATATGCTGCAAGAAAAAATCTGTTACTTTAAAGTATCATCAGGATTTTGTGAATAAAGAAGAGATGAGGTGAAGGAGCGCAAATTAAGGTTGTTTAACTCTTACTCATAGATGTAATTAAGAGACCGGCTGCTACATTACTTCACTTCATTCAAAGAGGAATAAAAACAGAGCGAAATTGGAAAGACATATCAACATCAACAACTACAGGAAACTTGATCTTCTTTCATTTATTTCTTAAAAAATTCAGTACCAAATTAACAATTCTCTAGAGGTCCAAAACTCAGAACCTCTTTTCTTTATTTCTATCTACTTAAATACATCACAGTGGTTCGTAACTCCTGAAATTCTTGAAACTATTCGACTACCTAAATTGTTAAGCATACTTCTGCAATCATACTTGAGAAAAAAATTAAAACTGGAAATATTGTTCATTTTGTTGAATCTGATGTTGTTGATGCATCCTCCCGAAGTGTCGAGGTGTCCTTTCTGGTTATGATGCAGCGCTGCACAACTCTGTAATGATGCCTCAGTGCCTAAATCTGCCTATGCCCATGTGCTTCAAACACTGTCAATCATATCACCTGCTACCCGACTCTACCTCTTCTCCTTTGATCTGCGTCAGGTCACTTACCTGAGTTTTTCTGCTGCATTCTGAAACAACCCATAACCGCATAAGCCTGGACTTGAAATACTTTAGGTTTCATCTTGGAACCACATCACGTCCGTGCCAACATCGGAGTTCACATTTTGTTGTCTTAAAATTTTCCTTAGCGTTTATCTTTTAAAAATTGCGCTATGCGATTGGGTCCCACCTGGCATCGCACATCGCACTTTGGAGACCTTATCACTTACCTCCCGCGGTGATCCTTTAAAACTTGCGATTCATGATTTTCGATCGGGCCCCACCGCATTGCACATCGCACTTCGACGATTACAACACTTAACCTTCACCCTTAACTTTTAAAACTTGCGCTATGCGGTATGCGGGCCAGGGCCACATTGTCTACCATGTCAGCTTGCCATGTCGCACTTTGCATTTCGTTGACTTTAACCTTTTCCTTAACACTTATATTTTAAAACCTGCGATGTGCGCTACGCTATCAGGTCCCACCTGGCATTGCACGTCGCACTTCAACAACTTTATCACTTACCTCCCATGCCTATCCTTTGAAGCTTGCAATTTAATCTTCGCCATCTATCTCTCCACTCCAGTTCTGCCCTTTGATCCCCGAACATCCGTTTTTCCCTTTACGACACCTCCAAAACTCTCAAGTGTTTAAGGGAAATGTGCCCTTTCCCTGCCATTGGGAAATTAATTTGTTTGCTTCACAGTGTAACCCTCCTGAGCTTATTTGGTGTTCTGCCATGCTAGTCCCTGTTGAGCTTGCAAATGAGCCCGACTTGACCCTGTTCGGCGTGCAGTGTTCTGAACGTGCCCATCAGTCCAGCTCTTGAAATGTTCTACACATGAATGGGCCCGACTTGACCCACCTTCACGTCTCATCACATAATGTTAATATACCAATATATAAATCAAAATTCTTCTATGACAAAAGATTTTACATTTTCTATCATATATGGTTTTTTGGTGTTTTGAAAAATATTTCAAAGGTAAATTCAAATGAGCCACAATATCTGGCTCCACCTGGGAATAGTGCTTTTTTCCACGAAAGCACTAAGAACTGAAGATTAGTGCCTTATCCATTGGGCATGGAGTCAAATATTTCTTGGTGACATATGAACAATGAGAAATCCGGTATTTACAATGGTGGAATGCTGACTTTTAATGCTGGAAATAATGCTTCAGATACTACCCATTCATAGGCAAATGCACTGTCTCTCCATCTATATCTTCCAAAATGAATGTGTTATTCGACCTTGCCTCAGAGATCTTGTATGGACCATACCAGAGAGGGTCAAATTTACCATGCTTCCCCTTTTATTATCGTCTCGTGTCCCATCTTAGTACCAAGTATCCTGCTTGAAAGAGAACTTGTTTTTCTTTTCTGTCAAATATAAACTTCATCTTTTCCTGATAAGTAATCAAGTTATCCCTAACTTTGTTTCTATTTTCACTTGATTCAATGATTTTGTTCAATATTCTTACCAGAGCATTCGGTTCTTCCCGAGATTCTTGAAGGAAATAAATCAGTAGTTTGGCCATCTGAGTAGGAAATAATGCTTGAGTTCCATAAACGAGTTCATAGGGAGACTTCCCAGTAGATCTCTTGGTAGTGACTCGAACTACCGAGAGGGAAAACTTCAACTTCATATCCCAATCCTTTTGATTCTCGGTGATTGTTTTCTTCAAGATTCTGACCAATGTCTTATTTGAAGACTCTAACAATCCATTCCTTTGGAGATGATACACTATGGAATGTGATAAAATCACATTATATGTTTGACAGAAATTAATGAAACGAGTAGAGTTGAATACCTGAACATTATCAAGGCTTTGACCCGCCCCAAAACCCCTATGCTAGACTAAATATAATAAAAAATATTCATGAGGGACTAGTTCCTTGACTTGTCAATGAACCTCGTATTTTCGATATACGAATACGATGAAAATGTTTTCCTCCAGAAAATTCTTCACCACTTGGTCATTCGCCTTCTTATTGGGTATTTCTTCAACCCATTTTGTAAAATAATCAGTGGCAGTCAGAATCCACTTGAATTGTGTGCTTGATGGTGTATTGATCTCTCCAATAAAATCCAATCCCCATTTCTTGAAAGGTTCTTCAATAAATAATGGGATGAGAGGTAATGGAGCAAGTTTTTTCTTTTCAGAAAACAATTGACACTTATGACAACTTCTAACCAGGCTATAAACATATGCAAATAGGGTTAGCCAATAGAAGCCTGACTTAAGAATTTTATGAGCAGGTGACCTTCCAACTATAATGTCCTCCACTAGAATTTTATGATATTGTTTGGTGACTTCAATAGATTCTCCTTCGGTCAAACATAACAACAAAATACCAGCAGGATATTTCCAGTATAGCTTCACTTCTATGATAACATATGGCTAAGACTTGAGCTTGAGAGCTCTGTATTTTGTTCTATTAAGTGAAGTTGGACAGGAAAATAAACACAGGTAATGCAAAATATCTTTATACCAATCAGAGCACAAAAATTTGTATTGGATACATATTTTGAACATGCTTTGACCCTCTTCATTTACAGCTCCATTTTTTGAACATGCTTTGATAATCTTCATTTACAGCTCCATCCACTGGTGCCAAAAAATTAATTCCCAAGGGTTGAAAATTTGTCTCTGTCAACAAATTCGCTAACCCATGTCCCTTGACCAGCTTGGTGGGTTTGATGTCCAAATCATACTCTTGGATTTTTGATATCCACTTCCCCCTATTTCTTTCAACATCACTTTGGATCAGCACGTCCTTCACAGTAGAATTAGGAACATAAGCAGTTATTTGTGACTGCAACACATAAGTCCTGAAGGCTTTTAGTGCTTTGACCAAAGCATATATTTGTTTCTCCATAGTATTGTATTTGAGCTCAAAATATTTGAGAACTTTGATAAAAAATGCAACTGGTTGCTCCTTATTGTCTTCATTTTTCTGCAACAACACAACAACAATAGTAGTGGGGGATGCAAATGAGAATACCTGAAAGGATTTTTGATAGTCTGGGCTAATAAAAAATAGGGCATCCTACAATGCTTCCTTTATTCTAGCAAATGAATCTCTTGCTTCCTTATCCCATTTCACTTCTGCATTTTTCTTATCATATATGTTATACTTCTCATGATCTCAACATAATTGGGCACAAACCTCCTCAGAAAGTTTATTTTTCCCAGGAATCTCTGGATATCCTTCTTGCTTCTGGGTAAAGGAATAGTTTGAATGGCTTCCACCCTTGCTGGGTCAATCTTTACTCCTTGTTTAGAGACTATGTGACCCAATAATTTACCTTCTTCTAAGGCAAATAAAGATTTCTTGGTATTTAATGACAGACCAAACTTTCTGCACTTTTGAATTTTTTTTTCAAATGCTCCAAGTGTTCATCATTTGACCTTGAGAAAATAGTTCCATCATCCAAATATATAACTACAAACCTGTCACCAACGAAGGCTATGTCCATGGCCCTCTAAAATGTTGCACAAGCGTTCATAAGGCCAAATGGCATCCTTGTGTACATGAAGGTGCCCCAGGGCGTAGTGAAAGCAGTCTTCTTCTGATCTTCTTTTTCTACTGCTACCTGATTATACCCAGAAAATTCATCAACCATAGACAACTTGTTAGCTCCTGTCACCTTCTATAAGACATAATAAATTTTTGGCAAAGAATAATTATCTTTTAGAGATGCTTGGCCCAAGTTCCTCAAGTCTACACATAGTATTGTCTCTCCATTCTTCTTTCTTACAGGGACCAGATTATAAACCCAGTCTGAATATCTGAAAGGGACTATAATTTTCGCTTGGAATGGTTTCTTCACTTATTTTTTGTTTGGAGCTAACAACAATGGATTGATATGTCTGAGCTTATGTCTATGTGGTTTGAGTCCTTCATTCAATGGAATATTATGTTGAATAATGCTTTTGTCATATGTTTTCAGGTCTTCATACGACTAACAAAACAAATCCATATATTTCTTAAAAAGATCAATGTATCTTTCTTTGTATTTTTGGGGAACACCTTTGAACAATTTCACTATTTTGGGTTCCTGCCGAGTTCCCAAATTAAAATCTTCCATCTCTTCTTCTTGATGTGTTTCCTTTGAATCAACAACAACATCATTAGCATAGAATAATATTTCAAGGGGAACCAACCCTTTGGGAAGCACATTATCTTTCAATTGGATAATCTTCTGTTCACCTATTGACTGCTTAAGGTTTCTTATTTATGTTTTCTGTTCTGTTTGTTCTTCCTCTTGGTCTATCTCAACGTCTTCAAAGTTTCCAATCATGGTCAGGAACTGACTTATCTGTTCATCATCGTCAAACACCCTTTCAATGTTTCACATTATCAAGGATAGAATGTCTATGCCTAATTTTAATCTCATACCGTAACCTTGGATTTATTAGAGGTTTGAAGGTGTTGGCTGCAACTACTAAAGAATATGCCAAAATATTTTCTCCTCCCTCAGAATATATTGAAGATTGAATGCTTCAAAATAGTTTTCTACCAGATCCCACACTTCATTCCTATATGATCTCAATCTCAGATGCTTGGTTTGACAATGATTTTTAATCTGCCTTATTATCAATTCAGGGTCACCAAAAATTGAAATACGTTAAACTCCCATCTGTTTAGAAACTTGAAGACTTGAGATTAAGGCCTCATACTCAGCCACATTGTTTGTTGAATCAAATTATAGTTTAAAAGAGGAATACATGAGGTTACCTTTTGGTGATATCAACAATAATCCAACACCTGCACCCTCCTTGGAGTAGGCACCATCAAAGTAGCACTTCCAAATATTCCTTGAGTGCAGCTCATTATTTACAACTGCTGAAGAGAGCTTCTTCCCTATGTCATCAAAAAAATTTGCATCTTCATTCAGCATGAAACAAGAAAGGTCTTATGTTTCTTGAATATAAATGGGGGACTTTCCTGCATCTTTCTCGGAGGTAGTTTGCACAAACCTTGTTTTCATTTACAACCTCCTTTCTTCCCCATTAAAAACTAGAATGATAACATAAGTGAAATCTGATTTTAGTACACCTCCCAACTTTTCTCCCCAAGATCTTGCAGGAGCATTCCAAACCTGGCTGGGATGTCAGCAACCACTACATCCATGACTATACTCTTTGCTGGAATTTGTGCCAACGAAAATTCTACATATTTAATTAACCCAAAACATTTCACCCTTTTGGAATCAAATGAATATAGATCCATATAAGGTTTGGTAATCTACAAGTTAAGTTCCTTCATAATAGACAATGGCATGAGATTATGGAACGCTCCTGAGTCTAGCATGCAATTATGTAGAGTATAATCATGAAGAAACAGAGAAATATAGAAGGGTGAAACAGAGGGATCTATTTCTTCTACATGAGGACCAAAGGTGACCATTGGCTTTTCTTCTTGTAAGTTCACTGTCACTTATGTCTTCCACCTGTGTGAGATTAATAAATTCTGAAATTTACTTCTTGTAAGCTGGTATTTTGGCTAATTCTAGAAGAGGCACCTAAATTTTGACCTTCTCCAACTCTTTTGTCAAATTGAAAGAATGAGTTTTCTTAACGTTATTTTCAGGTTCTTCTTCAATCTTTCTAGAATTTTCTGCTTATTCAGGTACAGGAACAACTCTCTCCAAGATATTAGTGTCAACTGATTTGTTTTGGGAAGATTCACCCTGCTGCACATTTGTTCTATTAAGTGTATTTACAGGTTGTTTCTTATTACTGACCTGTTTTGTAGGGTCCTTTTGTAGTGGAGTCGCCATTGGAGGAGGAATGGAACCTTGTTGTTTACCTTCATTATATTGCACTTTAGATCTCTTTCTAGACCTCAAATCATACTTTTTATGTAACTCAGCTTCCATGAAATTTGTGAATTGCCTACAGTATTCATCCATTTCATCTTGATCAAAAGAGACTTAAGCTTCAACATATTCTCCCTCACAATCTTCCTCTTCATCCTATTCTATTGCATACATAGAAGATACCTGATCCTTGGCCTCCCTTCGGTCATCTTCTGTTGACTCTCTAGGTGCTGCTTCTATATACAATGGAGCTTGAACCTGGTCTTGACATCTTCTTTCCCTCTGCAAGATTTACAGGGGATGTCTTCTAAATTGAGGGTTAAACGCCCCTCGGTTTTGTTGTACTTGTCTTTGGGAGTTTTTATTTTCCAATTCCATCTTAGCTAGCTTATTTTTCAGATTTTTTATCACCTTTGTCATATCTTCAATTCTTAGATCTTGTGATGATTCTTCTTTTACCTTCCCCTTCTCTTGGACTGGATGTTTCCCTTTCGCATTTCCAACTGTAATCATATTAGCTTCAATCTCTAAATCATCTGTTTGTATTTTCTCAAGAGTAGGGGCTCTTCTCTCTCTCAATGTAAAGCTAAAATCAGCCTCAAAAGCCCCAGCAAAAACTACCTTTTCTCCTACAGGGGGGGATTCATCTCTATAGGTAAACTATTGTACAATTTGTCGAATATTTTTACAAACTCAGAAATGTTTTCATTATGCTTTCTTTTAATTTCATTGAACTCTATCAATGAGTAACCATAATCTCTCTTCTCTCCCCATCTCTGAGTGAATTGAGTTTCTAACTCTTCCCAGTCATTTATGGAATCATTTGGTAAACCTTTGAACCATTTCCTAGCCTCTCCACTTAGAGACTACACAAATAGTCTCTTCACAACATTAATATGTTCTACATTTAAATTCTTAGCAAAAGTACAAAACAAGGGTAAATGTTGTTTAGCAATTACTTCATCTTCTCCAGTTGAAATGAGGAAGTAATTTGAGGTATTCTTGGGGCATGGTATTCATTGGTTGCAGAAGATTTAGTGGTGCATATCTATCCATTAAGAAAGATGGTGTTGCCATATTAACAACTTGGTTAACTGCTCCTTGGGTGGTTGAGGTTGATGACCCTGTTGTGAAAGTGAATGAAGGTGGAGGAAAAATTGATATGGGGGTGGGTTGATGGACAATAGTAGAAGGACCAACAACTATATTTTGTTGAGCTTGAGTGGAGGTAAAAGAAACAAACTCAAAATAATTTTCTTCTAACTGAGGTTCTTGAAAATAAATGGTTGTGGAAGGAGTATCTTGTTCTAAGAAAGGGATTTCCTTGAAATATCTTCAAACATAGGTTTATGAGAACTGTTGTTAGGAGCATGAAATGGAGGATCAGGTATTGAAGGAGTTTTGGGTTTCTGAGCCTTTTTAGAAACCAATCATTCTGGATATGGAAAAGAAGGGACTATCTGCTGTGAGATATTTGACCTTGTGCGAGCCCTTTTGAAAGCCATAATTTTGAAAATAACAAACACAGCTGAATATTTACTCCTCACTTACAAACTAGAGGAAATAATGTGAAAACCCTAAGGAAAATAAACTTTGTTTCTTCATCCCCGACAACGGCGCCAGAAAATGTTGTATCTCAAGAAACAATCCCTTGGCTATGGTAAGGAATCAGTGCTTAAGAAATTTTTAAAATGTATGTCACAATTATAATAACAAATGGCCTCTACTTAACACCTTTGGAATCTAATTATTTAATACACTTAATAATCTGATATAATGAAAGCCTTCACAATGCCATAAACTGCTAATATACGAATGAAATGAAAAGAAGAATTGTAAAGGAAAATTGAAGTGATATGCTATGCTGAGAAACATAATCTATCACTTTTAAGTTTTAGAGGAAATCCATGGAGAGAGAGGAAACTCGAAATAATATGCTGCAAACACATAATATATTACTTTAAAGTTTCAATAGGATTTTGTGAAGAAAGAAGAGATGAGGTGAAGGAGCGCAAATTAAGGTTGTTTAACTCTTACTCATAGATGTGATTAAGAGACCAGTTGCTACATTACTTCACTTCATTCAAAGAGGAATAAACACAGAGCGAAACTGGAAATACATATCAACATCAAAAGCTTCTAGAAACTTGATCTTCTTTCATCTATTTCTCAGAAAATTCAGTACCAAATTAACAATCCTCCAAAGGTCCAAAAATCAGAACCTATTTTCTTTATTTCTATCTACCTAAATACATCACAGTGGTTTGTAGCTCCTAAAATTCTTGAAACTATTTGACTACCTAAACTGTTAAGATTACTTCTGCAATCATACTTGAGAAAAAAAATTAAAATTGGAAATATTATTCATTTTGCTGAATCTGATGTTGCTGATGCATCCTTTCGAAGTGTTGAGATGTCCTTTCTGGTTATGATGCAGCGGATGCATAGCTCTATAACAACACCTCAATGCCCAACTTTGCCTATGCCCCTATGCTTCAAACGCTTTCAATCATATCTCCTGCTACCCGACTCTGCCCCTTCTCCTTTGATCTAGGTCGGGTCACTTACTTGAGTTTTTCTGCCGCATTCTACCTATTTATTCATAAAATGGCGCTTAACCGCATAAGCCCGGACTCGAAATCCTTTATATTTCATCTTGGAACCACATCGCGTCCGTGTGAACATCACATTTCACATTTCGTAGTCTTTAAATTTTCCTTTGCATTTATCTTTTAAAACTTGCGATGTGCGCTATGCAATTGGGTCCCACCTGGCATCACACATCACACTTCAACGACCTTATTAGTTACCTCCCGTGGTGATCCCTTAAAACTTGCGATTCACGATTTGCAATTGGGCCCCACCGCATCGCACATCTCACTTTGGTGATTGTAACACTTACCCTTCCCCTTAAATTTTAAAAATTGCACTATGCGGTATGCGGGCCAGGGCCATGTCATCTACCACATCATCTTTCCATGTCGCACTTCACATTTCACTGACTTTAACCTTTTCCTTAACACTTATCTTTTAAAACCTGCGATGTGCACTATGCAGTCAGGTCCCACCTGGCATTGCACGTCACACTTCGATGACATTATCACTTACCTGCCGTGCCTATCCTTTGAAAATTGTGATTTGTGGTTTGTGATTTAATCTCCACCGTCTATCTCTCTGCTCCAGTTCTGCGCTTTAATCCCCGACCATCCATTTTTCCCTTTGCGCCTCCTCCAAAACTCTTAAGTGTTTAAGGGAAATGCACCCTTTCTCCGCTTTTAGGAAATTAGTTTGTTTGTTGCACAATGTAACCCTCCTGAGCTTATCCAGTGTTCTACCGCACTGGTCCCTCCTGAGCTTGCGAATGAGCCTGACTTGACCCTGTTCAGCGTGTAATGTTCTGAACATGCCCATCGATCTGGCTCTTGAACTGTTTTGCATGTGAATGAGCCCGACTCGAACCACCTTCACATCTCATCACGTAATGTAATGTACCAATGTATAAATCAAAATTATTCTATGACACACAAATTTTAGATTTTATATCATATATGCTTTTTTAGTGTTTTGAAAAATATTTCAAAGGCAAATGAAAATGAGCCACAACAGTGAGTATGGATTATTTTTTACTCCTATTATTCATGTGGTGCCATACTTTTTGTACATATTTTCCTCATCATATTTTACCCATCACTTGCTAGGTCCCTAGAAACCATTTGTAACCTCCTCAAATTCCATCAAGAGGCTCATGATTTAATGAATAGGTTGAATGGTGATGGGGTGAGGCTTGTCAATTTATAAATAGTTGTGATGACCTTGAATGATAAGAAATTGAAAAAACGTAACCATTTCCCCTATGTTTCCAAAATTAGGAACCTCCAATGTGTCAAGAAAGTGGATTCTTTCAAGTCATAGAACTCTTCTCCGTACACCAATTGGATTTCACCAAGGTCGGGCTACTTGTTTCATGTATACAACTAGTATTTCACCACTAGCTATGGCTACTTCTTGTTTCTCGTATTATTAGGTAAGGATATGTAAAATCATGGTCATTTCCCAAAAATGAATTATTATTATGTAGACCCACTCATTTAACAACTTACCATTGAGATGATCCATATTCATAGCTCTTGATTCTCTAACCTTTGCAAATAGAAAAGTGTCCATCCAATGCATTTTCAATTACCTAGATTATTCAAGAACTTGATTTCATTCTAACAAACCATAGCCGATTTATTGAATGTCTTATTATTATTTTGTAGGTTGTTCCAAGCCTTATCCCTTTCTTTGATAACACTCTAATTAACAATACCAATAGAAATGACCATAAAATTTGGAAGAATAAATCCATGAATTTTCTTAAAAAATATAAACCACGATTCCATTGAGGAAATGCCACTAAAACATAGTACAACATAGCCACGTTTTTTCTAGGTAAGTAGCCATTAAATTGTAGCAGATGGGCTCTTGAAATTGTATATTTTATGCCACAAATTGAAAGTGAAAAGAAAGGCTAAATCGTTTAGAAATTAGAATATGATTTGGTAAAAAAAAAAATTATATAAATCATTTGAAATTTGCTCGGTGGTCCTAGGATTCGGCGGTGAGGATTGGCTTTGATTCAAAAATTGGTTTTTATTTGTGACTTAATTACAAGAAATCCTAGTAATCCAATGTCTAATTAATGGGAGGTTTTAACAGAAACATTGTTGTACAGGTTAAAGGTGAAGTCCTTATTCCACCATGAGTGAAGAAATAGACGACACAGAGCTATAAGGACATGTTATATTATTTATTTTGTTAAATTTGTATTTTTCAATTATTATGGTTCCCTTTACTTTTGCACATATTCATATAATATTACTAATTATTGATTTGAAATTATATAGGTTTTCATATATATATATATAAAGTCTTTCCAATGGCCAAGCATATGTTCTTTATTCATATTAGATTCTAAAACAATTTATCGTCTTTTAATTTCTTTCTCAAAAATTTGTATGGAAGGAGATAAATACAACATAAGGACAAATATTTTTCAAGCAAGCAAATTCAATTGACGAAAATCTAAAAATCTGGCTATAATCTAACATTTCTCCCAAATATGAGGCGCTCCCCCTCTTGGTAGCATGGGGTATATGGTTAGAAACTCAATTTTTGTGACAAAAGTCCCTTGCTGATCAGATCTGTTATAAACAACCTACCTATTGTACACAATCTGGAGACTCCTCAAGAAAACTCATCTCAAACTATAAAACCATAAACTCAGATTGAGACTAACGATTTTTTGGATGGGGCAGCACAAGGCTCCCTCGCTATAGGAGGATATGGAGGCATTTTGAATGTGATTCTTCTTTAACATTTCATATTTCAGCCAACATTAGATAGACAACAAATAACTATGTTGAGTTTTTTCCTTTAAAATTAATACTTCAACTAGCAAGAGAGAAAGGAATACAAACATTACGTGTATAAGGGGACTCAATGATCATTATCAAATGGATTGGGGGAATTGTGCATCTTCAAAACTATACACTTATCCCTTTATATAAAAAAAATGTCTCCTAAAATTAACATTTACTGACATTTCCTTTGAACATGTCTATCGTCATAGGAACACTAAAGCAAACTCCCTCTCAAAGGTTGGGACTAGATATGGACAGGAGAACGTACAAGGTTATTAAAAAAGAAGCGAACCAACTCCAATAATATCGTCTTGACCCTTGGTCATAACGAATTGAATTAGTCTCCCCGGATGCGGGTAACAGTGGAAGCATGTATGAAAATAGTCTCTCCCACGTTCGAGATGATGATTATTTTCAATGCAGGCCTTCACTTGAAGTGGATCCTCACTCCTGCAATAATTCGCATGAGGTGATAGAGGCAAGGCATCATGAAGATACACAATGCGAGCAACCACCCCTCGGTGGTAACCCTTAGCTGCAATCATTTGAATGATCTCCCAGATGGATATGACGCTCTGCCATAACTCGAAGTGCATGCTTCCACATGAAAAATGTTGTAGCATGCATCTGCGAGTGAGTCATAATAATGCTCATCATCTTCGCATGTGCCATAGGCCTACAAAAGGGGAGGCCCTTCCACGTAAAGCTACTCACAGTTTTCTCCTTCTGGCTTTTTTGTTTCAGTTTCAACCCTCCTGCGCACCCCGCCTGCTGCGCAACCTCCCCCTAGAGCAGCGTTGCGCATTATCCTCCTAGTTGCACACCCCCCTGAATGTGCTCCTCATCTCAAATCCATTTTCCTTGCTAGTTTCACCAGCCTGTGTGCTCCCATCACCAATCTCCCCCTACTATGCATCCTCCATCAGTGCACCTCCCTGTCCAATAGCACCTCGCTATGCACCCCCCGTCTTTGGTCAAAGTCGCTCCTCTATACCTCTTAGCCCCCCATCTACCCAATGCTTCACCTAACCATCTCTCCAAGGCTACGCCAAAGAACAATTAGAGGAGACCAGAGAGGAGCATTCCCTAGACGCTACCAGCGAGGGCCTGATAACCGCTTGGAGTCCTTTGAGGGATCTTCTTCGGGCAGTCATGCTAGGGAGGCCCCCCAGAGCCCTGCGCACGACCAAGAGGAGGAGGCCCCCACTCATGAAATGCAGAGAGGTAGAAGAGGACCAATAAAACATACCATTGTGCACCAGGAGCACCCCATACCCCGCAAAACCGACCCTCTTCTGGCACAGGAGGTAGAAGGGGAAGACACTGATGTTTGGATAATGGACTTGGAGGGCACCTGGACGCGAGTCCCGGATGCTAAGTACCTAGTTGCTCCCATCTTCTGCGCACTTGCATCCAGGCCTCCGCATCAACCAAATACTGAAGAGGAAGCCGTTGTGCAAGAGTATGTCTACCGCATCATGGAGGTAGATCCAAATATCGAGGATGATGCAGAAGACCCATGACTGCGTAGCAGCTCAACTCTTTTTAGTTTTTTGTTATGCCAGTTATTATCACATAACCTTTACTTTCACTAGTGCTATGACACATTTGTAATATTCTGTTTGATGTTTTTTCAGGGTTGGTTTCCTCCAAGGAGGCAACTCCATACATGCACAACTATGAAGGCAACAAAGGTTGGGATTGGTTAAGCCCAACTTACCAACTCAGCCTGTAGCATATGTAATGTTTTATTTTCAAATTAATATAGTTTAGCCTCAATTACTAAAAAAAAAACAAATTGAATTAGTCTACAGTCATTGTCATATGATTTCTCTATTTTAACAAGGCTAGTAGCCTTATGATAGCTAACTAGAATGCTACTTTTGTTGATGAATGGTCCAAGTATTTTGAAGAAAGGAAATAAATCTCTCCAAAAATAAAATATTACTAGTTATTTTATATGAACCTTATGAGGTATATCCCATAGGGCTGACATGGCCAAAAAAAGCCAATAGGCATATATACACGTAAATTTTTTTTTATATTATTATAAATATAATTTCCTATTTTTTTCCTAGAAAAAAATGTGTGTGTGTGTGTGTGTGGTGGAGAAAAGAAACATCAATATGTTTAGAAAAGCAAAGAAAGATGTCATAGCTCAAGGAAAAGGTCCCTCAATCCAAGCAAAAGAATATTCCACTCAATCGATAAAATGAGCAACCAATTTTATATTTAGAGAATTTTTTCAGAAGAAAAAGGAGGAAAGGCATGTCGATTTGAGTCTTTTGTATTATAAATGTAATTTATTTTGGAGATATGGGGGGTTGGAAAATCCAAAATTGGGACTAGTATATTTCTACCCAGATTAAAGGAAGGATTGAATATTTGAGGGCTTGAGGATCTTGAATTGACATGTGTTTATCGAGAAAAAAATATTTAAAAGTTGATGATTAGTGAAAGAATTCTTAGTTGTGTTAATATTTTTCTTTGAATCTAATATGAATGTTTATGGAAAATCAATGTTTCTATCTGAAATTATTTTCATTATTTAATTGAACCATCATTAATCCTTTTACTGATTACAATTAGATTATGTAATATCCCATTTTTTGGTTTCCCTTATTATTTCTTTAGGATGGGTGGATGGGTTTCCATGGATTAAAAGCGACTTTAATTAGTCATTTTATTAAAATAGGGAAAAATTCTTAATTGGAGAAAAAGGAAAAAGGGGAAAAGTAACTTAAAATAAAATAAAAGGGAGAAGCTTCTAGAATGGATATAAAATAATAAAATTAAAGTGCTTCTAGAAGGTTAGAGAGAGATCCATCAGAACTTCAAAAAGGGGGGCAAGCAAGTCATTTGGGATATCTTGGATTTGGATATTTTCTCTTGGAGAGCTTTTGAGAACTTGGTTTTCAGGTTTAGAGAGCTCTAGGATGGAAAACCTTGAATTTCTTGGTGTGTTGGATGAAACCCCAAATCACTATTATGGAGATTCCATTCAAAAATATGATTAGGCTTCATTTCTAGTATTTTTAGGAGTTATTGTCAACTATTTGTCATTGTTTGTAACAGGTTCATATAATATAATAAGCCTGAATTTAGCCGAGTTTGCGGCTATTTCTCATGTTTATTTTGAGTTGTTGTATTTATGGGTTTTCTTACTGCTTGTTGTGCCGAAAATTTAATGGTGTAAATTGTGTTATTGGATTGGTTTTAAATAAAGAATTTTTTGGTGCAAAATTCCAGAGATTTTAGTCTTTCTTTTTGGAATATTACAATGGTATCATAGTTTTGCATCCTACTAGCCTAAGGGTTTTAGTGCGGCTTGAGCCAAGTTTGTCATATTGATTAAATTTCATTGCAATGGAGGCCAAATTTTGAATTTTGTTCCTGGAGATCATTCACTACACGACATTTTGATGGCCAAGTTTGTGATGAATTGGGTCGAAATCTTCATTGCTAAAGATTGAAATTGCTTGCAGAGAGCCAGTGAAAATAATGTTGAAAATGTAACTAGTTTCAGTCTCCATAATTGTTGTTGTACTCATTTCAATATGTATCCTATGTAACAAACAAGAGAAGAAAAGAGAAATTTATTATTATTAAAGCATGGGTTTCATGCAATTTATTGATGGTATTCTAGGTAAAAGCATGTTCTTTGTGCTTCTAGGGTTTGTTAGGTCTTAGGATTTATTTTCATGAGTCAAAAGAGTCAACATCATATTTATAAGACCCTTTTGGGAAAAATGTAATTTTAAAAAGAATTATATTTTAGTCTAGAAAGTCCTGGAAAATCCAAAAATACAAGTCAGCCCTAACAAATACAAGTCTGCCTAAAGAATGGAATTCGAACCCTTGAGAATGATATATAAAGAGGCAGTTCGATCTCATTTGGCACTCACTCATCCACAAGTTTTATATATCAAGAATGAAGTTTGATCTGAATTTGGGAGAAGAAGAAAATAAGAGTGAAGGTCTTGAAGAAGAAATAAGGATGAAATATATTGTTTTTGGGCTTTATATCTCTCACACATGCGAATTTCTAGGGTTTCTGGTGCTGCAAAAGGATGTCTAAATTTCAAGTCCAAGTTGTAAGAGGACAAAGTGCAGAACCTTGTAGTTGTAAGGAATAAGACACTATCTTGACCACATTAACCTTGGGAAGACTTGTCTTGCTCTAGGAAGGTCTAAGGAGGAGGCTAAATTAGGGTTTCCACATAAGCTGCAAGGCCGAAATTGCAAGATCGAAGTAACAATACAAATTGTAGTATTGAAGTTGGAAATTTGAAGTTACAGGTTGAATTTGGTTGGTGCAGAATTAGGAAAAGACTTGTTGGAGGGTTGACTTGGTACTTGGAGAAGGACTTGATCTAGGGTTTGGGTCTTTATGTCTCAATTTAATCAGGTTTTATAATAAGAGAAGAGTTTTATGGGTTTTCCCCTTGGATGGGTTTTTTCCTAGCTGAGATCCTAATTTTTTTGTCCTCTATTGTTGCTATTTCATTCTTGATATTTGGTTGATGAAAATATCTAACTAAAGAACATTAGAAGAATAACTAAGTTCACAAGAAAGTATCAAGGAAAAGGAAAATAAGATTTAATAAGTTATCACTTTGTATTTTCCAACGTGGCATCAAAGCTTAGGTGAACAAGGAAGGAAGTTGGAAGGACATTAGAAGGAATTACCTGTCAAGGGGAAGGGAAAAGGAAACTCTCAAGGAAATCTTGAAGAAGGAAACTTCACGAAGTCTCTTCAAAGATCTTGAAGGCGTCAAGAAGATTGAAAAAATCATCAAGGAGAATCTTGGTCATCAAGTAAGTATCATATTATTACATCATGTTTGAATCTACAAGTCATATGGATTATTTCTACAATTATATCAATAAGTTTGTTGGAGCATCAAACTATCAAGCATGGAAGAAAACAGATGACCCGATACTGATAGAACAAGAAGTAATGGAATGGGTTACTGGGAAATTATTGAAACTAGAAAATAAAATACACAATAACTATAAAATTACAATAAAGGGTAAGTAAGGGCTCAAAGGATCATATTTGAATCCATTAAATATTCTCTTGTTCCATTTGTTGTAAACTTAAAAAATTCCAAGGCTATGTATGACAAGTTAGTGAACTTGTACTTCGTAAGCACATCAGGACAAAATATGTCTTTGTGAAATAAGTTATATAGAATTAAGAAATATAGGATGAGGGTATGGCATCCTTTCTCACGAAAATATCTCAGCTAAGAGACCATCTGCAAGGACTTGGGGAAACAATTTCTAATTTGGAAGTAACTATTTGTGTACTAAATGCATTGCCACCAGAATGGAGCAACTTTGCAACAAACATCTAATCCAAGAAAGATTAAACTCCATTTGATGAACTGTGGGCTCAATTCATATTGGAAGAATCAAGGATCAGGGTGAAATATGGCATTGGATCAGATGAGCAGTCTCAAGCCTTTCTAGCCTAAGTCAAAAATTTGAAGAAGGCAAAGTTTGGAAAGTCCAAGAATAAAGACATGTCCAAGGTTCAATGCTTTAAGTGCAATGAGTTTGGACACTTTAAGAGATATTTTCCAATCTAAAATAACAACAATAGAAAGGAAATCAGTGAAGCTCATGTAGCCAAGGCAGTGGGAGAACCTGAGAAAAAGTCAAAGAGGGAAGAAGTGAAGGATATTTACTATTAAAAAAGGCACTTTATTTGGAAAGTTCTCTATATAGAATGCTCTTTCCTTTAGATAGTATGATTATGTATAGCATCATAGAGAGAAACATATGATAGTATCATGTCTATAATTTACACGATTAAGTTTCTTTGTAGAGATCACGCATATAGAAGGATCGATAAACCACTTTTGCATAATGTTCATCTATGTATTCTAACATTATGTTAGATGTTATCATCCTACTTAGTTGAATTATCATGATTTAGAAAGGACCATCATTTTTGTAGGTTCTTATTTAAATTATCATGTCAAGGTTAGTATACATTCCATGTAATGTGGAACCAATATTGTTAAAGGGATGAAAGAATGCAATGGGTCAGTTTGAAAACTCATTTTAGGACAAATAACTACATGATCAAGTGAAAGAATAAGAATGAATGTTAGATTTAAAACTTTGGATAAGATGCATATGTATCGAATCTTGAGAAAATAAAAAATATGCTTAAGAATATAATATGATGTTTGAAAATAAATAATTTGACTTACTCTAGGATGAACATAAAATTATGATTTTCTCTAGAATATACATCATTGATTAACATCTAGTAATATACATCATTGATTAACATCTGGTATAATATATGAAAGAAAATTTTTAACTTGGTAATCAAGTTCGATCCTTGGTAACTTTGATGCATGAATGAAAATTCGTATGGATATATGGACCATGAGGATGTTGGTGGAATTAGAAGTTCATCATGACGAGGTAAGTATGATTTTAATTATTAATGGTTATCTAGTTAACATTTTGTTTTTCTACCTAAAAAGGATGTTGCGGGAACACATAATAACAGTTGAGGCAAGTTCAACTATATGGATGGAGAGTATTGAAGGAAGCTCAATATCTTGTACCTGGAAACTATGAAGTCAAGATATGTTCATATTGGAAGGTAGCAGTGTGAGAATATCGCTTTCATAAGGAATCCATGATCATCTTGAAGTGTGGAAAGGCTCAATGCAATGCCTTCATATCGAAAATGAAAGTGATGAGCAAGAGAGATGACCTAGATCCTGTCACAAGAACGAAGAGTGAATATGGATCCATGATACCTCGGAAAGAAATTAAGTGATTCTGAAGAAAGAGGAGCCATTCAGCTATGAAGATCACTTAGTTGGTACTCTCATGAAGACAAGCTATAAGGCTTATAGTGTTGGCTTCCATTATTGAAAGGAAATCTTGAATTTCCTCTAGATTTGAGAGGTAGCAAAGGAGTATCCTTGAAATAAGGAGCAAGTTTCTATTCTTAAGATTAAAGGAGAATTGGGATATCCTCTCTAATTGAGAGGGAGTGATGTTGGAAATCACACGTGCATTCTCTTTTTCGGGTGATGAAGAGAAAATGGCAGAGGATTGGATAAGCATTTGTGGTTTCCTTTGTTGAAAAGTGTAACTAGAATCGATCTTCATAATGACTTGTAATTATGAATTTATGTAATGAAGAAGACACATATAATAAAATGTATTTTGTAAATGATTGTCTCATGGGTTTCATGAGCAAGGAGTTTTTATTATAGGTCAAAGACTTCTTCTTGATGCCTTTAGGGGTTTGTTATCTTGAAATAAATGTATAATTTAGAGTCATGTATATGAAGTGTTGTTACACTTGCAAATACAATTATTGATGTAATTTGTATGCTCCAAGAACTTGTAAAAAGTGCTCCTTGAAGTCGACTCAAATGAGTTGGATACACTCCTTTTCAAGTCAGCCCACGGACAGATGTACAAGTTGGCTCACCCACAGAGTTGTCATGTCAACCTAGGATATTAACACCAACTCTATATATAATAGGTATGTGACCTCACTTCATCACCAAAAATTCGGACAAGATTCAGATGAGCTATGAAGTTTAAGGATGAGTTAAGGGTACCGTTGGTGTGTTGAAAAGAACACAGAACAAAAAATGAAAGAAGGGATAAACTACCTGTTTTTTGGGTCCAATATTCCACGTCATGTTCTGAGATTACAGTGCGAGAAAGAGTGTGTTCATGGGTGTGTAATAAGGGTCAATTCAACAAATAAGGATCACAATATAACACAGCAATAAGGGCTCTTTGTTTTGGAGTATATACCTACCTTGCATCACTGTGGTCACTTCAGGAAGGCCGAGGAGATAGGAATGTAATCAAGTGTGTGGAACAATACGTAGAATAAAGATAAGCCAACAAGGATAAGAAGAGTTACAAAGTGGGAAAGCCATTTCGGTCTTGAGATCAACAGTATAGTAAGAATACTATGGAAGAGTCTCTAGGAGGTTGAGGCTAGAAGGAAAGGAGTTCACTAGGAACCGAGCTTTCCTAAGGCCAATGCAAAGGAGTGAAGAAAAGAAGATCAGTACAAGGAGACTAGTGGAGCTGTGACAAGGCCTTGGAGGCGTATTGAAGTCAAGGGTCTAGGTGAGCATGGTAATGGTACTTGTCAATTGAAGATCTATAGAAGAACTACTTTTGGGTTTTCCTCTCCAAGAGGGAGAGGTTTTGGTCCTACCTTGAAGAGCCTAAACTTTGTGTCTCTTGTGTTTTGATAATTGTCTTGATTAAAGACATAATAAGCTCACGAAGATAAGATCTAAGTGAAAGAAGCATAAAGAAATAAAAAGTAATTATCAAGAAGATAAATTTAAATTAAACGCTATTTCTCAACATGGTATCATAAAACAGGTGTTGAAGATAAGAAAGGGCAGTTTTGCGAAAGATATAGAAAGGGTCAGAAGTTTGGGAAGGAGGTCGAAAATCAGGTTTCAAGGAAAGATTCAAAAGAAAAGTATCTACATTAAAGGTCAAAACCCTGATCCAAGGTGAAGACCTTTGTTTAAAGAAGGCATTTTGTAAAAAGCATTAGTGAAAAACATCACGAAGAATCTAGAGGATCTATACATCAAGGACACCATGTTGAAGCCATCACCATCAACAACTATCTGGTGTTAAAATCAAATCAACATTGTTGACATCATCAAGCCACCTTGTTGAAGTCATCATCCTTGATCATCATCATCATCAAGGATTCAACGTGATTTAGCTCTCTTTACATCTCTTGAAGAAGCTGATCCAAGAGGGAGCTCCTACTGTCATCTACATCATCATCAACAAGGAAGCTGATAGGAGAAGAAAGCATCTACTCAAGTAAGTATCTACATGTCTTCATCTAAATCTGTCAAAATGACTTTTTGCAAGGAAAGCAACAAATTGTCTGGGGCTACAAACTTTCTTGCATGGAAGATAAGGACAGATTTAATCTTGATTGAAAATGAAGTAATGGACTATGTCAAAGGATCAATAATTGAACGTTCAAAGAAGATACTCAAGCTCATGCCAAATACATGAAGGGAAATATAAGAGCTCGAAGGATTCTTATAGAATCAATAAAGGACTCTCTCATTCCCTATGTATCAAATCTAGAATCCTCAAAAGAAATATGCAATAAATTGGTGGAGCTATTCTCGGTAAATACTGCAGGGAAAATAATGTCTCTAAGACAAGAACTATACAAGTTGAAGATGTCAAGAGAGGAAGGAATAACTTCATATTTTATGAAGATTTTCGAAATACGAGATCATCTGCAAATATTGGTAGAAGAAATGTTTGATGGAGAAATACTTACTATGGTACTAAATGCTCTACCAAAGGAATGGGGAAGCTTCAATTCAAGCATCTATGGGAAGAAAGAAGCAATGCCATTCCAGGATCTATGGTTTTTATGCAAGGGAGAAGAAACTAGATCAAATAAAGCCTATACTACTATGTCAAGAAGGAAAGGAAAATTTGGTAAGTTCTGTGCTCAAAAGAAATGAAGGTACATGGATAAAATCCAATTCTACAAATGTTATGACCTTGGGCACTATAAAAGTGATTGTCCCAAATCTAATAAGGACAAGAGGAAAAGGGAAGAAGCCCATGACACTTCAGAAATAAAAGGGCCTGATTCAAAGAAACCTAAGAAAGAAGAAGTGAAAATTTCATACCTTGATTGAGATGCATTCCATCTTCCTCTTTAAGAGGTAAGAAGTATTTGTTGGTTGTAAAATAGTATGTTCGGATGCATTGTAGATAGATGCATCATTTTAAAATTATCATCATGATAGAAGCATCAAAAGTAAGAGTACTTGTCATAGGAGGATGTCTGGAAAAACATTTATGAGATATCTATGTTATGAGATAAGTGGCTCATGGGAACTTCACTAAAAATAATATTTATAGAAGGCAATCATCTAAATCAAGGTTCATCATTCATTAATCATATGGAAATAGGTGTTGACATTTTCTAATGGAATCCTCTTTGGATTCACTGATTAGAAAGAAAGCAAAAGGTTTCATCGAGAATTCTAACTTGCAAATTTATGGGATTAGGATATGATGACATATTGATAAAGCATATCAAGGGAATGAAACTCTTCACTCCAAGGAAAATTGATACAAAATGACTCAAAGTAAGGAAATGAGGTCCACATATATTTATGTTGATAATGGATGCTATCTAGACAGGTCATATGGTTGCAAGTAGAAGAATTATGATCAAAGAAACATAAACCCTTCTGATGCACAGGTTACTAATAGGCATGATCCACACCCGATGAAATAAACATAATATGTTATCATATGGAATATGAGGTGATTGTAAATTATGAAGGAGATACACATTGGAAATTACTAGGAATAAAATAAAATTGTGTGGAGAAATAAAGGGGAAGAGATCAACCATGGAAAGACGGTAGTCAACATCCGAGAAATCCAAGAAGACTTGACTAGGAATCTCCTGGGAAGATATGTAGACTCTGATAAGAAGTCCAGTAAATATGGAGACCTTTGACAATACATATCTTTTGGAGATGTGTTAATCTGTACGAACGATGCAGATGCCTACAAGAAGGATGTCATGGTGAAAGACCATCACTAAGGTAAATTTTGATTTAAGTATTTATATTTATAATTGAATAATATATGATGAGCTTAGGTAGGGCTTTCAAATGGAAGTATATGTCTTCCATATTTGATAACCATATGGCAGGATAAAATATCCTTGAAATAAATATGGTCTAAAGGAGAGTAGCATAACATGAAGCTAGACTAGATGAGAAGATTGATAGATCACTTTCTAAAGACATGACTCATGGATGAAAGTGATGGGTGATCTATGCCCTGATGAAGAGATCCCAAATATGTGAACAAAAAATAAATTCATGACATCGAAGAAATGAGCTATTCATGAGTAGATTTGTGTTTTCGTCATTGCTGCTACAGGTCCCTGATTAAGAGGGAGCCTGGTAATATGTTTCTTACTTGGAAGAAAATTTATAATTCCTAAGCCAAGAGAGAACTTAGGTACATTCCTTGTATAGGAATGAGTACATTAATTTGTGGAATATTTCCTCCCTAGTTGAGAGGGAGAGATAGACACATCATTATGGTGTTCACCTAGAAGACAAAATGCGGGATTGAGTAATCATATAGAATATGATACTCTTTTGGGGTTGTATTAGGGAATCCAAGGAAAGATTAGTCATGGAATGACAAATATTCTTTGAGGAATGGGAATTCAACAATAAGAATATTCCTAGTGGACATATCCTGAATGAACCTGGGTGGGATATGATCCAAGAGAGACAATGATAAGGGTGTGTACTCATCATTGGTCTCGTCAGCATTGTAGCTCATGGTGTCATGGAGAGATGGAGTTGTTAATCAAGGTCATGCATTATGACAATGTTGGTTGATATGATGCTATACAGATGAGATTACCAATCAAATTATTCTTATGGGATTATTTAGATTGAAAGTGACCATGTACCATTATGAACACCTCCCTAGTTAAGAGGGAGTGTTGAAAAGTGTAACTAGGATTGGTATTCATAATGAATTGTAATTATGAATTTATGTAATGAAGAATACAAAGATAATAAAATGTATTTTGTAAATGCTTGACTCATGGGTTTCATGAACAAGGAGATTTTATTATAGGTCAAATACTTCTTCTTGATGTCTTTAGGGGTTTTTCGTCCTATCATAAATGTATAATTTACAGTCATGTATATGAAGTGTTGTTACACTTGTTAAGAAAATTATTAATGCAATTTGTTTGTTCCAAGACCTTGTCAAAATTTCTCCTTGAAGTCAGCTCAAATGAGTTGGATACACTCCTTGTCAAGTTGGCCCACAAACAGATGTGCAAGTTGGCTCACACACATAATTGTCATGTCGGCCTAGGAAAATAACATCACCTCTATATATAAGAGGTATGCGGCCTCACTTCATCACCAACAGTTAAGAGAAGATTTAGATGAGATCTGAAGTTTAAGGATGAGTTAAGGGTAGAATTGGTGCGTTGAAAATAAGATATAATAACATAGGAAAGGAGGGATAAACTGCCTCTGTTTTGGGTCCAATCTACCACGTCATGTTCTGAGATTATAGAGCGAGAAAGAGTGTGTTTCTGGGTGCATAAGAGGGAGGAAATTCAGTGAAGAAGGATCACAATATAACACAGTAATAAGGACTCTCTATTTTGGAGTATATACCTAACTCACATCTCTATGGTCACTTCAGGAAGGCCGAGGAGGTAGGACTATAATCAAGTGTGTGGAACAATGCGTAGAATAAAGACAAGCCAACAAGGATAAGAAGAGTTACAAAGTGGGCAAGCAATTTTTCTCTTGAGATCAAGAGTATAGTAAGAATATTGTGGAAGAGTCTCTAGGAGGCTGAGGCTAGAAGGAAAGGAGTTCACTAGAAACCAAGCTTTCCTAGGGCCAGTGCAAAGGAGTGAAGAAAAGAAGATCAGTATAAGGAGACTAATGGAGCTATGACAAGGTCTTGGAGGCATACTAAAGTCAAGGGTCTAGGTGACCATGGTAATGGTACTTGTCAATTGAAGATATATAAGAATAACTACTTTTGGGTTTTCCTCTCTAAGAGGGGGGGATTTTCACCCTGCCTTGAAGAGCCTAGACTTTGTGTCTATTGTGTTTTTATAATTGACTTGATGAAATACATAATAAGCTAATGAAGATAAGATCTAAGTGAAAGAAGCATCATGAAATCACAAGTAATTATCAAGAAGAGAAATTTAAATTAAATGCCCTAGTTTCTCAACATCCTTGAGGATAAAGCATCTAAGAAAGGAAAGGTATCGACACTCTTTGAGGATGGGACAAGAACCCAAGAGAAGAGTGGTTGAAGAGGACTGATATTCTTTGAGAACTCAAGTATGGAGATCCAAGATAATAATAGTTCGAAAAGGACATATTTTGTGTACATTCGGATGGGATATGTGACTTGTCGAGGTAGTGCAGTATCACACATAAATCCTCTTAGCATAATGCTCTTAAATAAAGTATAACTTGTCTAGTTAGGCCTCAGAGACATATCTTGTCATAATGATGATGCTTACATTATGGATTATCAATCTAATTCTTATTATGTGAACTCTTCAATTTGAGAATGATTTTGTACAATTATAAATATCTCCCTAGTTAGGATGGACTGTGGAAAATGTAACTAGTTTCAGTCTTCATAATTGTTGTTGTACTCATTTCAATATGTATCCTATATAAAAAACAAGAGAAGAAAAGAAAAAGTTATTATTATTAAATAATGGGTTTCATTTTCTTTATTGATGGTCTT
This sequence comes from Pinus albicaulis, assembly GCA_034641835.2. Lineage (NCBI taxonomy): Eukaryota > Viridiplantae > Streptophyta > Pinopsida > Pinales > Pinaceae > Pinus > Pinus albicaulis. The sequence goes on from CM076578.1 coordinate 1,708,646,089, forward strand.
CCAGGTAAAGGCATGTTCTTCGTGCTTCTAGGGTTTGTTAGGTCAGGATTTATTGTCACGAGTCAAAGGAGTCAACATCATGTTATAAGACCCTTTTGAGAAAAATGTAATTGTAAAAAGAATTAATTTTTAGTCTAAAAAGTCCTTGAAACTCCAAAAGTACAAGTCGGCCTAAAGGAGGGAATTTGACCCCTTGAGAAGGATATATAAAGAAGCAATTCAACCTCATTTTGCACTCACTCATCCATAAGTTTGATCTATCAAGAAAGAAGTTTGATCTAGAAGTTGGGAGAAGCAGAAAAGAAGAGTGAAGGTCTTGAAGAAGAAAGAAGGATGAAATATCTTGTTTTTGGGATCTATATCTCTCACACATTTGAAGTTATAGGGTTTCAGGTGTTGCAGAAGGAGGTCGAAGTTGTAAGTCCAAGTTGTAGGAGGACGACGTGCAGAACCTTGTAGCTAGAAGGAAGAATACCTTACCTTGACCTCATTGACCTTCATAATAGTTCTCTTGCTCTAGGAAGGTCTAAGGAGGAGGTTGAAATAGGGTTTCCATAGAAGTTGCAAGGCTGAAATTGCAAAATTGAAGTAGCGATATGGGTTTCAGTATTGAAGCTTCCAAGTCGAAGTTGCAGGTTGAAGTTGGTTGGTGTAGAATCAGGACAAGACTTTCTCGAGGGATAACATGGTACTTGGATAAGGACTTGATCTAAGGTTTGGGTCTTTTTGTCTCAATTGAAGCAGATTTTATAAGAAGAGAAGAGTTTTCCAAGGCTTCCCTCAATGAGAGCCTAATTTATGTGTCCTTTTTTGTTGCTATTTCATTCTTGATATTTGGTTGATGAAAATATCTAACTAAAAAACACAAGAAGAATAACTAAACTCACAAGCAAGTATCAAGGAAAATGAAAATAATAATTAATAAACTGCCACTTTGTATTTTCCAACAAATAGGAGGGTCACCTTAGAAACCCTAGGGCGAAAATTTCTCTTGGTCAAGTGCGGATTGATTCACATGCAGGGTCGAATTGTTGGCCAAAACCCAAGTGAATTTACGAAGGTCGAATTATCACCTTATTTGCAAATTTAATTTGTGCACTGGGAGTGGCGAACTAGTGGTCTCGACTAAGCCAAAATTATTGATTTTTCATCGAGCTAAACTATTATGCAAGCTAGGATGAATCCATTAATGGAAGGGGGTCGAATTTCATGGTTTTTAGGAACCGCATCCATTAAGTTTTGGAAGGCCAAATCGCTATGCAGATTGATGGATCCTTAGAGGCTAAATCGTTGGACAAATTTGTGGGTTCAATCGTTGTGAAAATTTGTGGGTTCAAAGTTGCCAAAGATTCTTTCCTAGGCAGAGAGTCGAGCTGTTGAGGCCGCGTTTGAAAACTCTGGTATATCGTCGGATAATTCCGAGTCGAGCTGTGAAGTAGTAATTGGTTAGTTAAGTCAAAGGTGGTTGAATGTTGATATTTCTCGTATCACTGGAAACAATCTAAATTTTCTAATTTTGATTTTTTGGGGACCGAGGTAGAAGTTTCATGCAAGATCAAGCGTTCTATCACGATCGAATATGTAATTATGAAGGCCAATGTTATTGTCATGGTGGTGTTCATGTATTCTCGTGAAGTGTAAAGAAAACAATAACATTATATTGATGTTATCGTGAACTGAACCGCATGGACAATAAGATTATATTGATGTGTTCATGTATGTTGATGTGAGTTACATTGGTTGAACGGCAGAGCTAGAGGATATCACAAGTGCTGCTTGTAGATTAGTTCAATTGAGCAATCATTTTGATGGAGTAAGTTGGAGCAGTCATTTTGTAGATTAGTAGATTTCAGTATGCAGGTGCATTTGAACTGAGGTAAGAATGCCTATGGTGCATGTGATCTGAAGCATTGAGTCAAGTGTGCATGGCGAGTTTTTGGTGGTATGTAGGGTATGATAAGCATGGCATGGTGCGTGGAGATAAGAGGATAGAATTGTAGCTGTTATTTTTTGGGCGGAGAGGCTTTTTATAATTTAGTATAAGGTATATGTGTAAGTTTAAGATGTAATGTAAGAAAAATTGTAGGTTAGTATTTTTAATGTTGGCTATATTATAACTAATAATAATAATTTAAAAGAGTAACACAAGCTTCAAGATTTTTTTAGTTATTCTTAATGCAATAATGGGTTTGAGTGAAATAATAAAATTTAATTTGTTATATTTTAATTTTGTTTTTATTAATAAAATTATTATTTTTTAGATAAAAGAAAAATCATAATATCATAGGCTAATAACATGGTTTATCAATACCATGGGTCATCTAAGCTTTTGGTTGTATGTTATGGATCTAAGATTTGTTACAATACTATGGGCCAATACCATGGCTTATCAATACCACATGCTCAAAAACCATAACTTATTTCACAATCAAAATATTTTATAAATATTTTGTTTTAATTTAATTTTATGACATTTTTTAATTAAATCTAAAAGCAAAAAGGTTATAATTATGTAGAGAAAGAAATTTGGGTAGTAATCACATAGGCAAAGATTATGTCCACGTGTTTGGAACCAACCAGTGTGGTTCATCTATCTTCAAGATATATGAGAACACAGATTCTAGCATTCCATTAAAAATTTTGAGTATATCTAAACTTTTGAGTATTAACAATATTTTCATAGAGATTAAATAGAGGTTTTAGTAAAATTAAAAATTAGAATACTTTTATATATACATATGTGAAATTTATATAATATAAATAATATTAACTGGGATAGATGCATCTTAACTAAGGATCCAAGCAAAGAGAGAGAGAAAAGTGACTAACAATGATAGAGAAAAAATAATGCATAATTATTTTAAGTTTTTTATTACTGTATTTTCTTTGACATGATTGATCCAAAATATAGGTTTAACATTTTACAACCAAGTGTGTGTTTTTTTTTAATTTAGATACTTTCTTAAATACAATGCAATTGGATTGGATTTAAGAGACAAAGAGAGAGTGAGATGGAGGGGGAATATAGTGGAGGAGAGAGAGCCAAAGGTGGGAGAGAGAGGAAGGAAGAGAGAGAGGAGGGGGGGAGAGAAGGAGAGAGGGAGGGAAAGAGAGATAGATTTGGAGGGGGAAAGAGAGGGAGGGAAGAACAAAGACATTGAGAGATGGAGGAGGAGAGAGAGGGAGTGAGAAGGGACATATGAAGATGGAACAAGGGAGAGAGGATACAAGGGAAGAGAGAGAAAAGGAGAGGATAGAGATAGGGGAAGAAGGGGGGAGAGAGAGAGAGAGAGAGAGAGAGAGGAGGGAGGGAGGGAGATAATGATAGAGTTAGGGAGTGGAGAGAGAGAGAGAGATTTTGATGGGGGGAGAGACAAAGAGAGGTGGGAGACAAAGGAAGATAGAGAGGACTTGAGAGAGAGAGGGAGAGAGAGATGGAGTTGGAGGGGGTGAGAGAGGGAGGGAAGAAGAAATACATATAGAGATAAAGATAGAGAGGGAGAGGGAGTGAGATGGAGAGACAATGAGGGAGAGAGGAGAGCGGAAGGGAATATATAGAGAGAAGGAGAGAGAGAGGGATAGAAGGGGAAGAGAGAGAGAGAGAAGGGCAAGAGATGAAGGGAGAGGAAGAGGGAAGGAGATAGAGATATATAGATATGGAGAGAGAGCGTGTATGTTTTGGGGGTGAGAAGGAGAGACAAAGGAGGAGAGACAGGGGGAGATAGAGATATAGATGGAGGGGGGAGAGAGGGAAGAAGAGAGAGGAAGAGAGATAGATATAGAGAGATAAGTGGAAGAGAGAGAGAGAGAGAGAGAGAGAGAGAGAGTATGTTTGGTGGTGAGATGGACAAAGGAGATACAATGGGAGATAGAGATATAGATCAAGGGGGCAGAGAGGGAAGAAGAGAGAGACAAAGAGAGGGAGGTAGGAAGAGAGATAGATATGGAGAGAGGGAGAGAGATATGAAGATGGAGCGATAGATAGATAGATATGGAGAGAGAGTGTGTGTATGTTTACGAGCTGATATAGAGAGATAAATAAGGAGAGACATAGGGAGATAGATATATAGATAGAGGGGGTCAGAGGGAAGAAGAGAGAGGAAAAGAGAGGAAGGGAGGAAGAGAGATAGATATGGAGAGAGAGTGTGTGTATGACATGTGTTTAGGGGGTGAGATAGAGAGATAAATAAGGAGAGATGGAGGGAGGTATAGATATAGATGGCAGGGGGAGAGAGGGAAGAAGAGAGAGATAAAGAGAGGGATAAAGAGGTGGAGAGAGATATATGGGGGGGAGAGAGAGGGACAGATGGAGGGAGATAGTAGTTACATTGGCGGGGTGTTGGAAAGAGAGGGAAGAAAGCATATGTAGAGACAAATACAAACATAGAGTTAGATATATAAATTCAATATTTTGTTTTTCACTAAAATAGATGCATTGATTTCAGTGTAGATGTCGATTTCTAATCCTATTTGATACCTTGTACTAGATGCATTGGTTTCAGTGTAGATGTCGATTTCTAATCCTATTTTATACCTTGTAATAGATGCATTGATTTCAGTGTAGATGTTGATTTCTACTTCTATTTGATTGCTTGGACTAGATGCATTGGTTTCAGCGTATATATTGATTTCTAATCCTATTTGATTGCTTGCACTAGATGCATTGATTTTAATATAGATGTTGATTTCTAATCATGTTTGATTGTTCGCACTAGATGCATTGATTTCAGTGTAAGCACATAAAAATTGCTGATGACGTGCATTGACTTCGATGTTACAGTAATTCAACGATAAATACAATACTTGAATTTTCATCCTAAATAAAATGTTCACTTACCTTAAATGCTTGCTTCCTGAAATTTTAAACTATTTGTACTTGGATTTTTTCTTATTATTCCCATTTTCCATCATTCAACATTGTTAATTGCTTTGCATTCAAATGAGGTAATAGAAAACAACTATCGTTGAAAATTATTTGGGGTTTAGCACTCCATAAGTCACAATGATTGACTTTGGATAAAGCTACTATTAATATTGGAGAGAAATAGAGACAAGGTATGATGTTTACTAGAGTAACTTGAGTTAAATATTTGAATGGTCAATGATTTCAAGTGCCATTTTCATATGTTTGATATGAAAATATGGAAAAACTAATAGGTTCGACAATAAGAATAGTATAAGAAAACAGTTTGATATTGATCACAATGAAGATTGTTTGTAATTGACTAGATTCTTATTATTCAAATTTTCTATCATTCAACATTGTTACGCCGTCACTTTACATTCAAAATTTTTTATTTTATCATTTTTCATCATTCAAGTTACTAACAGTCTCTCTCGTCTCAACAAACTAAGGTAATTAAGAAAATTTAAAATTAAATTGACCAAATTAATCTTAAACATATATAGAATATTTAAAATGATAAGAATAATTAGATGTTCAAAAATTTTGTATGATTGTGCATGACTGAAACCATCGTAGATCCATCTTAACATCGAATCTATCAAGCGTCGAGAGGGATCAAAACTCTCGAGGTGCAAACCTTTCCTCAAGTTTTTCACTCAAAAAAGAGGTTTTCACCTCAAGATATTTGATCCCTCTCAGTGCTTGATAGATCTGGGGTTAAGATGAATCTAGGCTGGTCTATTATGTCGATATGATTGAAAAGGTTGTATGTGTTATGTACAAAGCGTCGCAGCTTGGCATAGTGTAGCAAAATCCATATGGAGTAAGATTGAGTTATTGTGTGTTTGATGGGAAAATTGTGTTTCTAGTATATTTTGTTTCCATATTCTCAATAAGAGTTGAGGTCATTTGATTTGATGGGAAACAGGTTTATTGTTCTTACCATAGCTCGAGTGACAATGAATCAACGAGGTTATATAATGGGCATATTACCAATCTAGGAAGGATGTACTTTGGGCATTTCCACTTATATTTGCAACAATAAGAAAGGTTGCTAATGAGTAAGGAAATCTATCAAGTTTTCTCTCTGAACTTTATTTCTCCAATTAAATGTATTATTAAGTTTCATCACTTTCCATTCATAAGTTTGCATTTTTTGCTAGTGAATTACACTATGTAAATTCTGAGTGAATTTTGTGTTGATCTTGTTGCTGAGTCTTTGGAGTATGGATAGAGTACATGGTCTTACATATTTTTTGTAGCCATGGGAGTGATTCTATGTATTATTTGTATGTGTTTCTAGCAATAATGTATAGGGCTAATCAATGACAATATGTATGGCACTATCATATATTGTATATTGTCTTGTACCTTGTGTTAAACCCTTGTAAATCTGTGAGTGAGTCTTGTGAGGGAAATGCTTGCTTAATATGTATACATCTATCCATTATATGGTGTGATATGGTTGTCTGTTGCCATGAGGGTTTACAAGTAAGGATAAAGCATTAATAGTTATTCTTGGAAGTTGATGGTTGTGTTCTAGCCGCTATAATAACCTCAAATTTCGACCATTTCAAAAGTTTGAGTCCCCCTTTACTCAACTATTTTTCACAATTTCCTATTATTTCTTAAGCCTTGACTCCTCATTTGACCTAACTATACTTTCATTACATCCAAGCAAGTTAAGCATTTAAGCTTTTAAAACTCATATTTTCTACAATTATCGCAAGTCGTAATCACAACTTGCAGTTTTAGTCTGCCTATCCTCTAGAAGTGTGATTTGTGACTTACATAATGAATCCCATCCTCTTAAGTTGCAAGTCACACTTCTAGATCCCAATGACTTATGAATTCCTTCTAAAAGTGTGATTTATAACTAGGAATTCTTCCATTGCATGTGACAGAGTCGAGTCACACTTTCAAATCATGACTTCTTCGCAAGTGTCCCTCACTTATATAATAAACCCCTCTCCTCCTTATATTATGCACTTCAATGCTAGATGAACAAGCCTCCTCTCTTGATAGGATTTGTAATTGTGAATCTCTTGGTAAGTAACAAAACCCCTCTATCATGAAATTGTGTCTTATTATGTCTGGTACCCAACTGATTCATCTTCCCTTACATTGAGTACTTATACTCCCATATGCTTGTCCTATTGCTCCTCTTTATGCCTAGCCTTGACACACAATTTCTTTCTCAACTAAACCCTTGTGCAAATGCATTGATCTCTCCTAAATTTTCAGACTGGTCATTTTCACCCCTAAACCCTAGCCCCTTATCTCCTGTTTTAGTGATTTCTTCCTCAAATTGAACCAACATTTCATCATTTCAATGCCCCAACTTCGTGAATTCATACTCATATGCATTTTTTATGAAATTGTATGAATGTGATGACTGAAATCACACAATTTATTTTTTTTCATTCATTAATGGGTGAAATCATGTGGGTTTGTGGCATGAATATCTATGATTTTATTTGAGAGGAATTGTATCTGTTTTGGCTTAATTCATATGATGCATTGGATGAAACCATCTTGGAGTCGTATCAGTTCATTTCATTAGCACTCCTAATTCTAACAAGTTTTCCATTCAATCCTTGTAATTCACAAGCAAAAAAAGCCTCTTCTTCCCAAATCGTACATCACAATTTTATCTTCTAGTCACATCCACTATGGTTTGAAGATGAAATAAGTGATTTATCTTGGAATACTTTCCTTTGGTCGCAAATCGAAGTTACAGGCTCCATTGAAACTGTAAATCAGATCTGCAACTAGAGAAGGAGGCTCCTCTTCTTAAGTCACAGGTCACAATTTTAGTCTCTAGTGCATCTAGAAATCAATTCTGCAACTAGCATGGGAGACCCTTACCTTCAAGTCGCAAGTCGCACTTTTCAGCCTGTAGTGACACTAGCACATGAAAATGTAACTTCTCGTGCACCTTCCTTCTCTAAAATCACAAATTGTACTTATAGTTTTGTAGTGTGACTAGCACTTGAAAGTGAGACTTAGAGTAGGACTTTGAACTCGCAAGTCGCACTTGTAGTCCTCAGTATTACTGTAATTCAAAAATGTGCCTTGCTATACAATTTGAAATTTTTATTTGCAAAAAACCATATTTTCTGACAAGCATATGTGACCTAACCCTACCATCCTAAAACATGAACTAAAACATGGTATTTTTATTTGCAATTATTGATTAGAATTGACATAATCTAACACATTGATTTGCTAACGAATATTTTTGAGATGTGAGGTAAAATTGATTTAGATTTCTTTAGCATATCCTCTTCTTCTAAAGAAATAGTTCATCTCATAATAAGAGGATCACACAGAAGTTTTGGAAGAGTGGAAATTAACGTAGAGCGTTTTGTGAACATGCCTTATAAATTTCCCATTTATGGTGATATTGCTTACTACAATTATAAGAGGTCAGAGCTTACATGGGGCGATATTTATTCAAATTTCTCCAAAAAGGAAATCCCATGGGATGAAGAGGACTTTCAAGTATATATCAATGTGAATAATTCTTGGTTGCAAAAAGTTGTTGCACACCCACTAGTCTTCATGTGTGCCAATACTATAAAATGGATTCCTTAGCACATAGATGAGGAGCATTTTGCAATTAAAAGTGATAAGGGAGAACTTGTGGCATAATTTACAATAGTTGAAATTGCAAATTATTATAAGTTTCCTAGGCACTAGAAGACTTTCAATACCATATGGTTTTCTAGCTTTGATGGATCAACCAAGGATATGCTGAAGTCTTGGTGGCAAGTTTGAGCACAGAGAAGATGGGATTTACAAGACCAATTCACCTAGAAAAATTTATCAAATATTATTTTGATCCAGATTTATGTAGGAACACAATGAAATACAAAAATACACATAAATGCAAAGATGCAGCAGAAATAAAACTTCGTTCCATTAATAAAAAATAACAGAAATATGCTTACAGAAATAATGGAAATAAATTAGCCAGGACGCTGGTAGCTTATCTCTGAGAAGCGATGTGGTGGCTACAGGCCTCTGAAATGTGTTAAAATGAGGCTAGAAGGCCTATTTATTATTGATAAAAAATGGAAAATGATAAACATCCAAATACCTAACCCTAGGAGATGAAACACCGAAACTATGGGCCCCATTTGGGTAAATTGGTACATCAACTTCCTGGGGATGTAACTTTGGCATATGATCTTCGTTTGATGTTCTCAATGCATCATTAGAAAGATCTATCTGAGGACTAAAATTTTTTATGTGATAAACATTGAAGGAACCTCCATGTTTCTCCCAGTTTTCCCGAAAAATGCCGTTTAGGGCCTCAAGGTTCTGGAAATTCAAGACCCGAAAAATTGCTAAAAATAGTTAATTGTGCTATAATTAAGGAAATTGAAAAAATAAAAGAACAATGGTGGGGGTCCAAGTGGAAAAGGAAAGTGGCCACCAATATCCTCCTGGATAATTCCTCCCCTCTTAGGAAGCAATGGTCTGCATTGCATTTAGTTCCCCCATGAGATGAGGATACTTTTGTTGAACTTGGTCCCAAGTGAGCCACTTTCCTTGGTTAAGGATTTGGTCTGCTTTGACAACTTGATATAGCGAGATCCTTTGATGTCAAGTGTGCTTGATATATGTATCCATCATTTAATCAGTTTTGGCTTGTTCCATGCTGTCTAGGTTTAACTCTATTGGTGTGAGTTTTTCTATCATGTCGAATGTGTCTGGTAGAGGCAGAAAGTAGGGCCGAAGGTGGTCCACATTGAACACTGGGTGTAGACCAAGGAATGGTGGAATATTGAGCTCAAAGGAATTATCCCCTACAGTCTTGGTGATGGTGTATGGCCCATATCAGAGCGGGTGAAGCTTGCGGTGGGGTCCAATGAGGCGCTCCTTATACAAATGTAGCCACACTTTGTCGCCCTCCTAGAAGTTGTGTGGCACCCGATGTTGATCATGTTGTTGCTTGTACTTAGCATTGGCTTTGTCAAATAAGTCATGAACCTGTTGGAAAATGTGTTGAATGCACCCAATGAATTTTTTCGCCTTGTCAGCCTCTTATTGGACATGAGATGAATCTGCCTAAGTAGCCGCAAATGGCATGGCTATGTCAATGGGACATAGTGGTTGGAATCCCAACCCCACCTGAAAGGGGTTATGGCTAGTTGAGCTATGGAGATCCTGGTTATATGTGTGTTATACATAGGGAGGCTCTCATCCCATGTGTTTGGATGCTTTGAGTTGTACATGCACATAATTTGTACAATCATTCGATTGATGACCTCTGTTTGGCCATCAGTTTGCGGATGGAAAGTTGTGGACTTGGTGAGCTTGGTATCCAGAATCGACCAGAGTTTAGACCAAAATGTACTGAGGTACCTATTGTCCTAATATGAGATGATATATTGTGAGATCCCAAAGTGTACCCACACTCTTTTAAAGAAGAGTTCAGCAGTGGCTTATGTTGTGATATTCTTTTTACAGGCTGTCATAATGGCCATCTTCGAAAATATGTCGACGACCACAAAAAGACAGTCATTGCCATGCTTAGTAGAAGGAAGGCCTAACATGTAATCCATGCATATGGATTCCCAAGGTCAACTAGGGGTAGGAAACATAGTATAGAGGCCTTGCTTCTTGATGGTCGGTTTGGAAATGGTGCAGGCAATGAAGGACTTGATGTACTTCCTGACATCCTATCGAAGGTTTGGCCAATAGAAATAATTCTGAAGTACTGCCAGTAGGGCATCCTAGAGGTGAAATTTTGGAACTTAACTACCCTCCAAGAGTGTACTATATGTGTGGCCGAATTCTAGATTGCTTTAGTAGAGAAGTGGCCAATTGGAAGTATCGTTCCCACAAGAGTTAAGCATAGTGGTTAGCACCACAATTGGTAGTTGGCTGAGGCATTCTGAAACAGTATTGGTGCTTCCCTTCTTGTACTCGATGTTCAAATGAAAATTTTTCGGGTATTTGGACCACTTTTGATGTTGATCATTCTACAACTTCCCTTGTGTCTGTATGAACTACAGGGGTCGGTGGTCTGTGTGGATGACCGTTTCCTTTCCCAAAATATAATGCTTCCATTGTCAGCAAGCTTGCACAATAGAATATATCTCTTTGTCATAAGTGGGATACTACCGAAGTTTTTCGAAAAGTGTCTCACTGTGATATGCCACCGGATGCCTCTGTTGAGTAAGGACTGTCCCAATAGCAGAATCAGAGGCATCTGACTCCATCTCAAATGGTTGTTGCAAGTCTGGTAATGTGAGCACTTGATCCGGATTTATGCAGGAACACAATAATTTACATACATAAAAATAAACACAAAGATGCAGCGAAAATAGTACTTCATTTCATTAATATCAAATAACATAAATATGCTTACAAACATAATGGAAATAAACTAGCTAGGGCGTTGGTAGCTTATCTCTGAGAAGAGATGTGGCAGCTACAGGCCTCTAAACTATGTTACAATGAGGCTCGAGGGCCTATTTATCATTGAAAAACAATGGAAAATTCTAAACATCCAAAAACCTAACCCTAAGAGATGAAGTGCCAAAACTATGGGCCCCGTTTGGGTAAATTGGTGTTTCAACTTCCCATGGACGTAACTTTGGCATATGATCTCCGATTGACACGCTCAATAGATCGTTAGAAATATATATCCAAGGAGTAAAACTTTTAGTGTGAGAAAAATCAATCCATGTATCCATGTTGCTCTTGGTTTTCCCAAAAAATGTTGTTTAGGGCCTCAAAACGGCTCCGGAAGTTCACGACCCGAAAACCTATTAAAAATAGTAAGATGTGTTGAAAGTGAAAAACTAAAAGAATTGATGGTGGGTGTCCAAATGGAATAAGTGGGTGGCCACCAATATCCACCTGGATCATTCCTCCCCCCTTAGGAAGCAATGGTCCCCATTGCGTTGAGATCCTCCATGAGATGAGGCAAATTCTGTTGAACTAGTTATTAGATTTGTCAAAGATTTCATGGACCTGTGGGTACACATGCTAGATGCGTTCAATAAATTTAGTTTCTTTATTAGCCTCAAACAGTGCATGTGTGGATTGTGTCTGTGTAATCACATGAGGAATGGAAAAATCAGGCAGTGATGCGTTGGGGGTCAGATCAATGGAGTGATTGTCCTGATACTGTAGAGGAACCTCAGTGAGTGAGGAGAAAATGTCAGCTGCAGAGGAGCCCTGTTTTGAGGCTGTGGCCACATTCTTCTTCTTTCCCCGCGAGTGAGTTGTAAGGAAAATAAATTTCCTGGTTTGGGAAACAATCTTACTGCATTTTTTTCAATAATTAAGAAGATGGCAGGAGGTTGTACTACCTCTAGTATCCTATACAATTTATTTCTCAAAGTAATAACAACAGAACGAGGTCTAGACTCATACACATCATGTCGCCTCCACAAGTATGGTTGGCCCAATAATACATCTACTACATAAAGAGGAGCAACATCACACAATACCTGATCAGTGAATGGCTTGATGCTGTACGAAAGGCGGCACTACTGACGGCCGTGGAGATCTCTCCCTTGGTGAAGCCACCTGATGGTATATGGCTACGGGTGTGCTATGGTTAGTAGGCCGAGTCGCTTAACGACCTCTACTGAAATGAGGTTCTTTTGGCTTCTGCTATCGATAAGGAATTGAAGTGGAGAACCCTTTACCCACATCTGCGAATGGAAGAGGCGCTCCCCCTCCTTTGGATCCTCGGGATCCTCCCTCTAGAGCTTGGTGGTGGCAACAATGGCACTAGGGTTCACATCAATGATATTCTTCCCTTTGTGATATCCCTTTTTTGGTTTTGGCTTAGGATTAGAACATGCATCTAATTCGGGTGCCTTCAGTTCGGCCACCAGCGACTGTTTGGCCCGACACTCATTTGTGCTGTGAGTGGGACTATTATGAAATTCACGCCACATCCCCGTGTCCTTCTTTGGATTTGTGGTGGTGTTTTGAGTTGCCTCGCTTTGGCTCTGCCCCCTATTCTGTGGTTCAAGGGCGCCTTTACATGACTTCAAATTCAGTGATCCATAGTCTCACTTCTTCTACTTAAATTTCTGTTTGATCTTTGCAGCATAGCGATATGTCGTGCCAAGCGAGGTAATGTTGTGGAACTCCATTTCCTCCTAAATGTTTCTATGCAGACAGTTGTGGTACTTGAGCACCAAATGTCTCTCTGAATATTTAAAACCCAACTTTGCACACAGGGTATGGAACAAATTCGTCAGTTCATGCACATCTTGATCCTTTTGCTGCCGTAGCGTGGTCCATTGGATGTACTTGTCCTCATAGATCCCCATGGGGTAATATTGTTCCTTGATGTCATCTCGAAATGAATTCCAAGTGGGTGCGACCGAGAACAAAGAGGGTTCCCTCTGTCCTTTTTCTCATAGTAGGTTTTCCACCAGTCTTTGACATGGGGGGTGGCTTTGAGGAGTGAAAAAATAATCTTTTCTCGGTTGGAGAAACCATGGACCGAGAAATACCCTTCTAGCAAATTCAACCATCTATCTACATCGTTTGCATCTATCTATCCTTCAAATACAAGAATGTCAAATTTTACTTGTACCTTGAAGGGAGTGGCACCTCTAGAGTGGTTTTTGGATGCAGATGCATCGTAGGTGGGCAGCCATTGAAGGATCTAAGCAAAGTTATCCATCATCGCGTTCCTTTTTTTCTCAAGGGCCTCCTCGAGCAATATTTTGATAGGATCTCCTACTCCCTCTTCTTTCTTTTCTTCTACCATGGGAGGTCGCCAGGGTTTGTGAGGCTGATCTTGCAGGGGTTCAACCAGATCGAGCCCGAACTCCTTATACCCTGACCTCGTTGGGGACATGCAAAGAAAAAAAGAGAAATAGCAGACTGCTCTGATACCACTGATCCATATTTATGCAAGAACACAATAATATACATAAATAAAAATAAACACAGAGATGCAATGGAAATAATACTTCATTTCATTAATATAAAATAACATAAATATGCTTACAGACATAATGGAAATAAACTAGCTAGGGCGTTGGTAGCTTATCTCTGAGAAGATATGTGGCAGCTACAAGCCTCTGAATTGTGTTACAATGAGGCTCAAGGGCCTATTTATTATTGAGAAACAACGAAAAATGCTAAACATCCAAAAACCTAACCCTAGGATATGAAGAGCCAAAACTATGGGCCCCGTTTGGGTAAATTGGTGTTTCAACTTCCCAAGGATGTAACTTTGGTATATGATCTCTGTTTGATGCGCTCAATACCTTGTCACCGTAATATTCCAAAAATGTTGCCTTCATCTAAATGGAATATTATAGTTGGATTTATCACTAGGTAGGTGAATAAATGGGTAGGGAGGCCCACTAACCTCTTTTGAAGCACTAAAGACACTCCTAATGTGAAAGGAGGAAGAATAGGCAGCTAATTTGAGCACCCTTGGGTGTGAACAAAGACGGGATCATGTTGATTCAGCCAACTTTGACCAAGTCAACAAAGTTGTCTAGATACATTGAATCTCCTTAATGAATAGCACGATTTTGGTGGAGGACAACTTGCATGAGCTTGATGGTACATATGGATGGGACCCAATGTGAAGAGGTTCACTTGCTATATATGGATAGGATGGGAGCCTTTGTTAGGCATGCTTTTGATATGATCATTTGATCTTGGTCTGTTTTGACTTGGCTTCCTCTTGCTGTTTAGTAGGGTTGCAGTGTTGTTTAGCACAGGGTGTTCCCGAGCAGGAATCCCACCTCTTCCCTTGAGAGGCCTCTTGGGAGAGCTCTGTTCTATATTGCTCCACATCCAGGCTTGAGGCCAAGCACCATTCTCCAACCTCAGCATTATTTCTGTAGTAGAATATTTTTGTGTTGCAGAGTGTTGCAGTGGAGGTTTGATAACACACTTCTGGGTTTGTTTCTCAATAGAGGGTGCCTTCCTTCTCTTGAGAGATCAGCTAGGAATTTTTTTTAGCACGTTTCACATCTTGGCAGTTGGCCATACTATTCCTCATCTCCTACAGAGCAGTCCCTTGCAGGAATTGCATCATTTTTCATAGAGCTGCAGCAACAGGGTTAAGACCCTTGTTTTTTAGCTAGCTTCCTAGGGAAAGGGCCAACCCTTCTCCAGAAAGCTAGAGGAAGGGATTCTCATCTATATTTTGTATTATTCAGCTATATTTATTTAATGTTGCAGTAATACTGCATTTTTCAGAGCTGAATATTCAGATCTGCTCTTTTTGTACTTGTGTTCTTAAGAAACCCTTGTCGGGTTATTTCCATAATACATTGAAGAGGCCAGATCTTCACTTTCTTGGAATATTGTTCAATAAAGTTCTAGATCCATGTTTTTCTATCATTATACTGTAGAAACCCTCAGAAAATAATGCTATCATTTTCCTTAGTAAATTTTGCATAGCTTAAGTCATGGGATTTGGCTATTTTTAAGCTGATTTGAGGCCGAAAGGTCTGTTTAACTTATCATAAGTGATTTTTTTCAACCCCTCTTTTGTATTTAAGGGCCTAAGTCTATATGCTAAGGGAAAAAAGCATTAATTCTCCAAGTTAAAACGTAAATCTCCAGAAATAATGTTTTCAGGGTCAAAATGCTGCATTTTCCTCACTTGGGAGGATGTAGAAGTGTTTCTTTTTGCTGTTGATTCATTCATTTGATGGCTATGTGTTTCTCAACACATTTTGTGACTTAATTTCACCCTGATATTCCATTATTGTGCTTATGCACTACTGCATTCCCATTTTGGGAAATTACAGTGGTATCAGAGCATAGTCTTGGCTAAGCCTGTGGAACTCAGCCATGATGCTATCAAGAGAAGGAGAGATGAAAAAAAAGAAAACTCCATTATGTGGAGGAATGAAAGAGGAGAGGCTCTCAAAGCTTCTTCCAAAATCTATGCAGAGCATCAATGAAGATCTTAAGAAGATGAGAGAAGAGATGGAATCTCTAGAGAAGTTTGAATCTAGAGCCAGATCTAGATTAGCACATGATAGGTGTGGGCATGTAGCTACACCCTATTATGCACAGCGTAGTCAAATGCTTAGATCTATCATCAGAGAGATGGAAGAAGGAGGAATGCCTAAGAGGAAAACTCTTAGTGATTTTCTTCAGGAATATGAATCTCAAACTGAAAGGTTTAGAGATCATATCACTTTTCAGAAGTTTTGAAAGATCAAGTTGGACAGGAGTAGGCAACATGACATGGATATATTTTCTCTATTTATTTTTGATGGATCACCAACATGTTCATCCAAAGCTTAGGTGGAAGAGCTACACACTTATTTGCAGCAACACCAAGTTTCTGAAGATGAATCCCTCAGAGTTGTAGCGCTGCACTTTGAAGGTAAGTCCTATGCTTAGTGGATTTTTGAGTCATTTTCATTGAAAAATGTCAATATTTTTTCTTATGCAAAGTTCACTAAGAGATTAGTGGAGAGGTTTGATGGGAGGAATTATAAAACACTCTTGGTTGAGCCAAACAAACCAAAACTTGTGCATGGGTTGGAAGAACTTAGAAACTCAAAACCACTTCATAAAACTGATGGAAAGGCTCACATCTTGCATAACACACTGATAGAGGAAAATTCTCTGTCTCATACCTTTGGACAAGAGGGCATGCAGGTTCCTTTTTAAAAAGAGGATCCTCTTATTGAGCAAGTGCCACCCATTCATATTGAAGATGAAGAGAAGGATGGGGACAACATTGCTGTCACATCTAGAGCACATCCAGTACCTCATGTAGAGGAAGGAGAAGCACATGCTCCAACAGGAGGATTTATTGTAGCATTACAAGAAGTTCCCCAGGATCTCACATATGGAGGTCAAGGCACAATCAATGGACAAAATTATTGTGGAGCATTGCAAATGGAAGGAGAAGATAGGGAGGAAGGTCATTTGATGAGGAGCATGCACCCCTATCCATTTCAAAGAGCTAATGCAAGGAAGAAGCAGACTGATTTGTGTTGTGAGGGTAAGGGCAAGGTTGCCCAACCATATGTACAATCTACTCTTAACATTGATGTCTCACTACATGGAGGCATTCCACCTAGGAGGCCACCATATCTAGAGTTGGTAAGAGGCATCTTGCCATTTGGTTCACCCTTCTTAGATTCTGGAGAGGTGAAGACCTTGGAGGAGTCTAGTACAACGCAGAGATTTTGGGATAGTCTCAAGGAGGAGGGAGACATTCCCCCATTTTCAGCACCACCCACTCTCACTATATGTATTGCGCTGACAAAATTTGCTACAGTGATGGAGGATGGCACCTTCATGGTGCAAGGGAGCTGCTCCATGGATTTGGAGAAATAGAGGGTACTTCCTTGAGGAAGGAATCCTCCATACATTGGAGTAGATGGAGGCCACTCATGCTTACATTGGCCAATATTGGGAGATTATTTTTGGATGAGAGCCATGGGAGGCCAACTTCCAAAGATTCCTACTTATTTTTGAGCATGAGCAATTGCATGATGGGCATAGCAGCAATCTGGAGGATGACTTTGGCATGAGGGATGCCAAAGGAAAAGACAATAGCATGTTGGGAGCTTCACATTGCATATCATCAGCACTGTCTCTTAGGAGGATTGATCCATATTGGAGGTCTCAACTCTTGGTAGAGTACTCCAAGGATCTTAGTTCTTGCATGATTCTTGATGACCCAGATGGAGATGATAGATATATGGTGGATGATGTGGTCATATATTCTTATGGCAGAGCCTTCTTGACTAGAGCTTCTAAGCTCAAGGAGAAGCTGCTACATGCAACACATGAAGACTTCTTTTCCATGCACTTTGATGCATATCTTTCCTTGGAAGAGGAGTTCATTTGGGAGGCCATCCAACATGACATATTTCAACATATGGAGAGATGCATAGCCTAGATGGTGATAGAGAGGATGTCACAGCCACTTCCCTACTCTTTGGAGGTGAGGGAGAATTTTCAGTTGAGCCATTTCAGCTCAAGGTCCCAAGTACATGGTGGAGAATGTATGATTCCACATTATGTTTTGTACTTGTTTACTTTATATGAGCAACATGTTATACCAAGAAGGATTATCCCTTCTTGTATATTGTATGATGATGTACTTGAATCCGTTTGTAGCATTTAGATTTGCTATCTTATTGATGGTTTGTGGGGAAGCCACATGATTTTTGGTGTGCACCATTGACACCACTTTGTACTTTCATGTTTCTATCTTGTAAAATGATTGTGGCAGCAAACAAGTGGCTGGGAAGGCACTTGTTATTGCTTGATTTGATGCAGGCAAAGGATGCACTACGTTGTTTCCATGTGTGGTACCTTGATCCACTTTCCGGTTGTCATATGACAACTTGTTTCTATTGGTTTTTGCTTCCATGTATTGCTGATATTTTTATGTTCATGGGGAGCTTCATTTGGAGAGTGGGATATCAGTTAGAGATGCCAATTGGGAGTATTATTCTCCCTACTTTGCATGATGCATGTTTTAGGAGAAGAAATGGGTAGTCCATGATTTCCAAACTACATCTCTTTTCTTCATGTGGGAGGATCCATTTGAAGAACTTGGTTTTTGGAGGAGGCACTTCATGGTTTATTTGTTAGATGGGGTAGCTTGGGCCACTCTTGGAGGTCATAACATTTCGGCCCAATATCAGCAACAACCCCATACTTACCATAAATGGAGAGAGAAACCACTTGGATGGGAGGATCCAATCTCTCCATGCATCCCCAACACATTGTATGAACCGGGGGTTGAGGATCTTTTTGAGCTACTTAGATTGGCTCATTTCATTTGGATGATAGTATGGGTGTGGGAGTCACTCATTGGGAATAATATTCCCCATTTTTTTCATCACTCGTACCTTTAGGAGGCCATTGGACAACAAGGAGGTTTCCACTTACACCTTCCACCTTTCTATCATGTGAGCCATATGGTTTTGCATGCTTGGGAGGAGACATTGGAGGACAGATTTATAGCAGATCATTTTGAGCAGTGGTGGGGAATTTTGATGAGGAGGCCACAAGAAGAGGAGGGGAGGACTTTTGATCTCCTTATACAGTTTCTTGAGGAAAATAAACATTTTGGAGGGGAGGACTATAATATTCCAAAAATTTAGCCTTCATCTAAATGGAATATTATAGTTGGATTTATCACTAGGTAGGTGAATAAATGGGTAGGGAGGCCCACTAACCTCTTTTGAATAAATAAAGACACTCCTAATGTGAAAGGAGGAAGAATAAGAAGATAATTTGAGCACCTGTGAACAAAGATGGGATCATGTTGATTCAGTCAAATTTGACCAAGTCAACAAAGCTGTCTAGACACATTGAATCTCCTTGATGAGCAACGCAATTTTGGTGGAGGACAACTTGCATGAGCTTGATGGCACATATGGATGGGACCTAATGTGAAGAGGTTCACTTGCTATATATGGAGAGGATGGGAGCCTTTGTTAGGCATGATTTTGATATGATAATTTTATCTTGGTCTGTTTAGACTTGGCTTCCTCTTGCTGTTTAGCAGGGTTGCAATGCTGTTTAGCACAGGGTGTTCCCGAGCGGAATCCCACCTCTTCCCTTGAGAGGCCTCTTGGGAAAGCTCTGTTCTGTATTTCTCCACATCTAGGCTTGAGGCCAAGCACCATTCTCCAGCCTCAGCATTATTTCTGTAGCAGAATATTTCTGTGTTGTAGGGTGTTGCAGTGGAGGTTTGATAACACACTTCTGGGTTTGTTTCTCAATAGACGGTTCCTTCTCTTGAGAGATCGGCTAGGAATATTTTTGAGCAAATTTCACATCTTGGAAGTTTCCCAGACTATTCCTCATCTCCTACAGCGTAGTCCCTTGCAAGAACTACATCATTTTGCATAGAGCTACAGCAGCAGGGTTGAGATCCTCGTTTTTGAGCTAGTTTGCTAGGGAAAGGGCCAACCCTTCTCCGAAAAGCTAGAGGAAGGGATTCTCATCCCTATTTTGTATTATTCATCTATATTTATGTAATTTTGCAGTAATACTACACTTTTCAGAGCTGAATATTCAGATTTTCTCTTTTTGTACTTGTGCTCTCAAGAAACCCTTGTTAGGTTATTTCCATAATACATTGAAGAGGCCGGATCTTCACTTTCTTGGCATATTTTTCAATAAATTTATAGATCCATGTTGTTCTATCATTATACTATAGAAACCCTCAGAAAATAATGCTATCATTTTCCTCAGTAAATTCTGCATAGCTTAAGTCATGGGATTTGGCTATTTTTAAAATGATTTGAGGCCGGGAGGTCTGTTTAACTTATCATAAGTGATTTGTTTCAATCCATATTTTTAATTTAAGGGCCTAAGTCTATATTCTAAGGGAACCAAGCGTTATTTCTCCCAGTTAAAATGTAAATCTCTAGAAATAACGTTTTCAGGGTCAAAATGCTGCATTTTCCCCACTTGGGAGGATGTAAAAGTGTTTATTTTTGTTGTTGATTCATTAATTTGATGGCTATGTGTTTCTAAACACATTTTATGACTTGATTTCACCCTTCTATTCCAGTATTGTGCTTATGCATTGCTGCATTCCCATTTTGGGATATTACAGTTAGAAATATCTATATGAGTAGTATAACTTTTGGTGTGAGAAACATCGATTTGCAGGCCCATGTTGCTCCCTATTTTCCCAAAAAACATTGTTTAGTGCCTCAAAATGGCTTTGGAAGTTCATGACCCAAAAACCTGCTAAAAATAGTAATATGTATTAAAAGTGCAAAACTGAAAGAACCGATGGTGGGGGTCCAAATGGAATAGGTGGGTGGCCACCAATATCCACCTAGATCAGCACTAGGGTGGAGCATAGGTGATGCTTCAATTCTATGAACGCCTTCTGTTGATAGTCAGACCAAAATCATTTTTCTTTCGCCCCTCCCTTGGAGACTTGACTCAAGGGCCAAGTGATATGAGAGAATCCCAACACGAACCTGTGGTAGAAATTGGAAAGACCCAAAAAGTTCTAGAGCTATGTTAGAGTGGTTGGGGCTAGCCAATCCCGAATGAATTGGATCTTATCTGGATCCACATGCACCCCTCGTTCATCAATAATGTATCCAAGATACTAAACTTGGGTTATGCCAAAAGTGAACTTCTCTAAATTGGTACACAACTTGTTTTTCCGCAGTGTTTGGAGAACCTGTCGGATGTGGTGGAGGTGCTCTTACCAATTCTGGCTAAATATTAGGATGTCATCCAAGTACACCACTTCAAATTAGTTGGTTAATGGTTGCAAGATGTCATCCATTAACCTCATAAATGTTGTAGCAGCATTCGTCAAACTGAAAGGCATGACCATCCATTCGAAAAGGCCCTCCTTGGATTTGAAGGAAGTCTTCCACACATCAGAGGGTTAGATTGGTACCTGGAAATAACCAGACATCAAGTCGATCTTACTGAAATATTTTTCCCCGTTGAGTTGGTCTAGAAGGTCATCAATCCGTGGGATCGAGTGCCTATTATTGACAGTGATATTTTTCAACGCCCGATAGTCAATACAGTGTCTCCAAATCCCATCCTTCTTCTACACCAACACGATCAGGCTCCCACTAGGTGATGAACTCGATCGGATGTGACATTTCTACAACAGCTCTTGAATTTTTCTCTCGATTTTGTCATTATTTGTAATAGAGCACCGATAGATTAGTCCATTGGGCAGGAGCGCACCTGGGGTCAGATTGATTGAGTGCTTGACCTAACACTACAGAGGCACCCCTGCGAAGGAGGTGAATATGTCCTCGTACTCCTCCACGACCTTGTCCATCTATTATTTCCATGTGGAGGAGCTCTTTCTAGAGGTCGTGGCTAGATTCTTCTTCTTTCCCTAAGGGCAGACCATTAGGAAAATACTTTTTTGTGTTTTTGAAATGAGCTTTCTGCACTATTTTGTAGTAACCAAAGAGATGGTGATAGGTGATGGTATCCGTTACAATTTATTGTTAAAAGTAACAATAATAGCACGACGTCGTGACTCATACACAACATGTCACTTCCATAAGTATGGTTGTCCTAATAATACATTAGAAACATCAAGAGGAGAAATGCCACATAATACCTCATCCGTGAAGGGCTTGATGTTGTAGGGAAGGCGACATTGCTGGATGATGCAGAGATCCCGTCCTTGGTGAAGCCACCCGATGGTGTACGATTGTGGGTGTGTTATGATAAAAAAGCCTAGCCTCTTCATGAACTCTGCTAAGATGAGGTTATTTTTACTCCTATTGTCGACACTGAACTGCAGCGGGAACCCTTTACCCACATCTGGGAATCGAATAGGAACTCGCCATCCTCTGGATACTCTAGTTCCTCCTTCTGGATCTTCATGGTGGTGATGGTGGCATTGGGATCCGCATCGATAATCTTCTTCCCTTTGTCATTCCCCTTTTTAGGTTCTAATTTAGAGTCGGAGCATGCATCCGATTTAGAAGACTTCAACTTGGCCACCAGTAACTGCTTGGCCCAACAATCACTTGTGTTGTGAGTGGAGCTCTTATGGAACTCACACCACTTTCCCATGTCCTTCTTTGGCTTTGCAGTGTTCTTATTTTCTTATGGACTTGGCGGGTTGTCCTAGGTTTCCCCGCCTTGGCTTTGTCGTTTGTTCTGCAGTTTGGAGGCACATTTCCCTTGCTTCTGATTTTCAAATCCAAAGTCTCGCTTCTTCTGTTTGAAATTTTTCTCAATCTTGGCATCATACCGGTATGTCGCACCAAGCGAGGAGATGTTGAGGAACTCCATTTCCTCCTGAATGTATCTATGCCAAAAACTAAGGTACTTTAGCACCAAATTTTTCTCTGAATATTTGATACCCATATTTGTGCGTAAGGTATGGAACAAATTCGTCAGCTCATGCACATATTGATCCCTTTGTTTTCACATCTTAGTCCATTGTATGTATTTTTTTCTCATAGCTCCCCACGAGATAATATTTTTCCTTGGTGGTGTCTCAGAAAGAATTCCAAGTGGGTGCAGTCAAGAACAGAGAGGGTTCCCCCTCGCCCTTTTTCTCCCAGTAGGTTTCCCACTAGTCCTTAACATGGGGGCAACTTTGAGGAGTGCAAAAGTAATCCTTTCTCGGTCAGAAAATTCATAAAACGAGAAATGTAATTCTAATATATTCAACCATCTATCTACTATGTATGCATATATTTGGCCCTCAAATATGGGATTGTCAAAGTTTATTTTTACCTTAAAAGGAGTGGCACCTCGAGAGTGGATGCTAGATGTAGATGCGTCGCCGGTGGGCAGTTGTTGAAGGATCTGGGAAAAGTTATCCATCATCACGTTCCTTTGTTTCTTGAGGGCCTCCTCGAGAAATATTTTGATAGTATTTCATGCTCCCTCATCTTTCTTTTTCTTCACCCATGGGAGACCATCGGGGTTTGCGAGGTTGATCTTGAAAAGGTTCAACCATATCGAGCCTTAACTTCTTATACCCCAACCTCGTTAAGGACGTGCAAAGAAGGATTGAGAAAGAGAAAAGTGATCTGATACCACTGATCCAAATTTATGCAGGAACAAAATGAAATAAAGAAATACACATATACACAGAGATGAATCAGAAATAAAACTTCGTTTCATTAACAACATATAATTGAAATATGCTTACAGACATAATGGAAATAAACTAGCTAGTGCATTGATAGCTTATCTCTTAGAAGCGATGTGATAGATACAAGCCTATAAACTGTGTTACAATGAGGCTTGAAGGCATATTTATTATTGAGAAATAATGGAAAACCCTAAACATCCAAAGACCTAACCCTAGGAGATGAAACGCTGAAACTATTGGCCCCGTTTGGGTAAATTGGTACATCAACTTCCCGGGTATGTAACTTTGGCATATGATATTCGTTTGACACGCTCAATACCTAGTTAAAAATATATATCCAAGGACTACAAGTTTTGACTTGAGAAACATCAAAGTAATTTCCATGTTGCTCTCGATTTTCCCAAAAAAGGTTGTTTAGGGCCTCAAAACGGGCTCCGAAAGTTCAAGACCCGAAAAGCTACTAAAAATAGTAAATTGTGCCATAATTAAGGAAACTGGAAATTTGAAAGAAACAATGGTGGGGGTCCAAGTGGAACAGGCGAGTGGCCACCAATATCCTCCTGGATCATAGTTGTTATTATAAACAAGCTTTATGGAAAACCAAGCATAGAGACCTTTCAGGAAAGATAGGTTTCCTTGATTCATACATGTTCAAATAAAGGTATGATCTTCAATTAGGCAAGTATGTTGGCATCCTCTATCAAATACAATTCTTTTTTAGCAAATAATCCATCAGAGGGAGAGCAGTGAGAATTTTTTATGGTATCTTACCTATTGGATGCTATGTGTGCAAAGTATGATTTTGAATGGATAGGCTTGAAGTGGAGTACTAAAGAGGAATTATGGCAATGCATATTTAACTTAAAAATTTGTGGAACATAGGGTACATAAGGATGTATGAGAAAATTATAGAGTACTTCATCTCTCCTCTATATAATGTACTCTTAAGCACAAAACCTTCATGCATGTCTGAAAGAGATATGGATTCTATAGATGATATTGTAGATTAGTTTGCTAATGTTGATGCTACTTATGTCAAAGTGTTCATTGCTTATATGCCTCCTCATGCTCTTCTTACATTTCTTTCAAAATAAATGGTGTTGCGGGAGGTGTCTTACCAACTCACCACAGGATTTTCCAAGACCTCGGTTAAAGCCAAGAAATCTTTGTGGCCTATCTTCCTGCTAGATTGGAGATTACTCTATTAAAAAATTTAAGAATCCAAAAATAAGTAGGAAGAAGAAGAGGCTAGACAAAAGCAAGAGAAGGAAGATATGAGAAAGAAGCAAGAAGAATAAGAGAAGATGAAAAAGTAAGAAAAGGAAAGGAAAATAAAATAGGACATAAAGAGAAATAGCACAGAGGCAGAAAGGAAGAAGATAGAGGAAGAAACAAAGAAAATGAAAGAAGATACATAACTAAATAAGAAAGTTGAAGAAGAAGAAAGGAGAAAATAAGAGGAAGAAAGAAAGAGAAAGGAGGAAGAAGAAACGAAGATGCAGGAAGAAGCCTTAGCCAAGCAGCTTGAGCAAGAATTAATGGAAAAGGAACATGCAAACAAGGTAGCCAAAGATAACATGTTGTAAGGTCTAGAACCATAAGTGGAGTTTCCTACCTTCAATGTCCCACCACCTACCCCTATCACTAGAGAAAATTTCTCATCTCAGGAGCTAGACATTGTTACCCATCATCTGTGGATAATGTATATAGGAGAAAAATTTTCTCCTAGATGGTCCTCATACGGCAACCAATAGCCCCTTGTAGCCACCAGATAGATCGATGTGCTATTTTCTCCAACACCTAAGTCAGCCATGTGGTCCCTCAACTACTTGTCATGAATATATGTTTGAATGTGGGCCTCTCTACCCCAAAGGTATGGATTTTCATTGGTATCGTTTATTAAATTTCCTTACTTGTTATGGGAAATTTTTGGCTTGGATTGGTGGGGGAATTCATTAAAAATAGTGGGTTAGGCTTGCATTCCTGTTTCCGCTGCCTGATTTCATGGTTACCCTTGTATCCTAGTCCCGTGGGATCTCCTTTAGTGACCATTTAGCTTTAGGGTTGGCACTACATGGGAAATCCTGATTATGGTTGTGTGGTCCCACTAAAAATACCACCTACATTGGTCCCTTTCCACTCATTTTAGCCCCATTCATGTATTTTTCCATCTAGGTCTATGTGTATTCATTGGGTCCACATAGGGTTACCCTCCCCCTCCCCTTGTCCACACCTTGGGTCGGGCCTAGAACGATGCCCCAGAGGTTGATGCAACTAAAAATAAATAAATAGCATAATTTGACCACTCTCAACAGAAAATGTATCCCAAAATGAAAAATATGGCCAGTACACACAAATTTAGCACATGGGAAAAATCCAAACATGATCTCTACCCCTTATCCATGGCCATCACCCTAGTTCTTAAGGGCCCTAAATGAGCCCCCATTATCATTAAGTAACCAATGATTTTCCCAACCCCTGGTGGGTGGTGAACCGCCCCCCCTTATGGGGTTATTCACTGTTACTATTACACATCATGCTCTCATTCACTGGAGCCCCAAGCAGTTATGAAGAAAAATCAATAAAAGGAAAGAGGCATATGAAGAAGGGTGGAAAAAAAAAGGTCGTGGTAACTCATGTACCATGATTTTCTCCCTCCTATACTCATATACCCAGGTATGGGCTTCCCTTATTTTAGCTACCTATCTCCTTGACATGTGTTCTGGTTTTTTTCCTTGATCCCCACTCTATTCCATCATTATATCATTTTCCACCTGCCAATTGAGGGATGTACCATGTGTACATTTTAACCCTGTACAAAAATTATTTGCAAAAAAATTCTTAAAAATAGACAATAAACAATAGTGAGAGCATAAAACATACAACATATATACAGAGACATTTTTCCCTTGGACCCCAAATCGAGACTACCAGCTTGATTTTTCATTATATTCCTTTTAGTGTTACAACACACACACACACACACATATACATCTTGAAATATTCATTAACCCCAATCCATTAACCCTAGATTAGAACATAGCTGCAGTTCCCTTGACCGGATCTACAAAATACCAGGGGAAAAAAACCATCATGCCCCAAAACCATGTGCAAATCCATGCACAAAACCATAGGTGGGTCTGCCCACCTAAAATAGGGTCCAAAATTTTTTTTCGTTGTGGAAAGAATATGACACAAATCCAACATTCCACCACTTTTTTTTTCTTTCCATAGGGGAGCTTACTCATTGGTCCAGCCCTAAAATCCCATTATTTATCTACACCAAGAGAACTTCTTAGTGCTCACAGACTTCACCAATGCATCTGCAACATCCTTCAAAGTGTACACCTTTACCAGCAACACCTTTTTGTCCTCAACCATATCTCTCACAAAGTGATACTGAAAATTAATGTGCTTTTTATTTGAATGATAAGCAGGGTTCTTATCCAGGAAAATTTCACTTTGGCTATCATAGTCTATCCATATAGCTCACTGCACCAACCCCATACTTGAACACAATCTCTGCAACTAAAATTATTCCTTGCTTGCATGAGTGGTTGCCATGTATTCCGCCTCTGTAGTTGAAAGAGCCACTACAGACTATCTTTTACTCATCCAACTAACTCCACCTCCAAAGAACCTAAACACATACCCACTTGTAGATCGTCTTTGGTCTAGATCACCAACCCAGTTTGCATCAACAAAACCACGGATGTCCAAAACTCTATCCAATCCCGGTCTTCCCTGGTAGCACAAACCATAATCACTAGTGCCACGCAAACATATGAAAACCTGCTTCATTGTTGTCCAATGCTCCTTCTCTGGTTTTGACATAAACCTTCTCAATACTCTCACTACATGTGCAATCTCTGGTTTAGTACATACCATTCCATACATCAGGCTACCCACTACACTTGCATATGGAACATGGGACATATCCTCCTCTTCTTCTTGTGCCTTGGGACATTTTTTAGCAGATAGCTTTACACGTACAAGAATAGGAACCTTCATCGGTTTAATATCATGCATATTGAGCCTCTGTAATATTGTCTCGACATACTTCCTCTGATTTAACCAGAGTTTCCTCTTTTCTCTATCTCTCTTAATTTTCATGCCCAAAATATAGTTTGCAATACCAAGATCCTTCATGTTGAATTTGGAGAAAAATTGGGTCTCCAAATCCTGGATAATTTCTTTGTCATCTTCAACCAACAACATGTCATCCACATACAAGACCAAATAAATAACACGGTCACCAATTAATTTA
Organism: Pinus albicaulis; assembly: GCA_034641835.2. NCBI lineage: Eukaryota > Viridiplantae > Streptophyta > Pinopsida > Pinales > Pinaceae > Pinus > Pinus albicaulis. The sequence continues at coordinate 1,708,673,827 of CM076578.1, forward strand.
AAATACACACAGTGATCCTCTTTGCTTCTGGTGAATCCAAGTCCCCGTATATAGGTATCAAATTTCTGATACCACATCCTTGGTGACCGTTTTAACCCATACAAAGACTTTTTTAACCCACATAACAGTTATTTCTTACCCTTAACCACAAAGCCTTTAGGTTGCTTCATGTATATATCCTCTTCCAGATTCCCCGTGAAGAAATTTTGTCTTCACATCCATCTATTCTAGCTCAAAATAAAATGCAGCAGCAACAAATAAAAGTAATCTAATAGAAGTAACCTTGGAAACATGAGAAAAAATATCACCAAAATCAATTTCCGGCACCTGGGAATAACCTTTTGCTACCAACTGGGATTTTTATTTCTCCACCTTACCTTTTGCATTCATCTTCTTCTTAAACACCCATTTACTCCTGATGGGCTTCCTTCTAGCTGACAACTCCACCAAATCCCATGCCTCATTTTTGTGCAAGGATGTCATTTCATCAACCATGGCCTTCTTCCAGAGTTTTCCATCCTTTGAATCCACTGCCTCCCTGAAAGTTATGGGATCATCATCAGTGATAGTAAAGAAAAAATTGAATAGAAAGAAGATGGACTATACCTTTCTGGCTGCCTTCTTTCCTGAACTAATCTTCTCACAGCTAGAGTTTGTGGAAATTCCTCTTATGAATCTTGCTCTGTTGTAGAGTTTGATTCATCCTCATTTAACTCAAACTCCATCTTCTCGGGTTCCTTTGGTAGGAATTCATGTTTAAAAACATATTTCACCTCTCTAAACACCACATCTCATTTGTACACAGCCTTCCTTGTTTCCGGGTTCAAAAGCTTGTAACCTTTTCAACCATCCTTATACCCAATATAGATGCACCTTTTAGAATTATTATCCAACTTGGTCCTTTTCTCCTTTCGCACATGTACATATGCATCTCATCCAAATACCCTCAGATGTGAAAGAGAGGGTTTCTTACCAGTACATACCTCATGTGGAGTCTTATCCTCCAACACTGATGAAGGTGATCTGTTAACTAGGTAACATTCAGTATCCACTGTCTTTGCCCATAGTTCCTGCCCTAACTTAGTACCACTAAGCATGCTTCTTGCCTTTTCCATCAGTGTTCTGTTCATTCTTTCTACAACTCTATTTTGTTGAGGTGTGTATGGAGTAGTCTTATGTCATTTTATACCACACTTCTTACAAAACCCTTCAAATCACTTCTTGCAGAACTCTCCACCATTATCTATCCTTGGAACCTTTATCTTCTTCTCTATTTGGTTTTCCACTAGAGCCTTAAATTCTTTAAATCTGTCAAAGACTTCAGATTTCTTCCTCGAGAAATATATCCATGTATTCCTTGAGAATTCATCTATGAATGAAACATAGTACACAAACTTACCTAGTGATGGAACTGACACATGTCCAAACACATCATTGTGAAAAAGCTCTAATATATTGTTCGCCCTCTTTGAACCAGAAGGAAAAATCACCCAATTTCTCTTCCCATATACACAATTTTCACATAATTTTGGTTTTTAAACTCATGTGGTGATCATTTTTTAAAAAACTTCCCGGATTATCTACATTGCTAGAAAACGAGTGTCGACGTTTCGAATCCCAACGAAGATCCATCATCAGGCCTTTCTTGAATGAAGAAATTGAGAAAAATACTAAGACCATTAATATAGGTAGAAGTAGCTTTCTAGAAAAGAGCCGACCAAAGTTTATAATCACGAAATTCTTTAAGAAATTTCAGGTCTGCTGCCCTTTTCTCAATCTTCATTCTAGTTTTTTCAAGATAACAAATCTCTTCCCAAGAATCCCCTCCGTGCAGGGACACAATTTTGGTTTTTAAACTCATGTGGTGATCATTTTTTAAAAAACTTCCCGGATTATCCACATTGCTAGAAAACGAGTGTCGACGTTTCGAAACCCAACGGGGATCCATCATCAGGAATTTCTTGAATGAAGAAATTGAGAAAAAGACTTAGACCATTAATATAGGTAGAAGTAGCTTTCTAGAAAAGAGCTAACCAAAGTTTATAATCACAACATTCTTTAAGAAATTCCAGGTCTGTTGCCCTTTTCTCAATCTTCATTCTAGTTTTTTCGTGATAACAAATCTCTTCCCAAGAATCCCCTTCGTGCAAGGACACAATTTTGGTTTTTAAACTCATGTGGTGATCATTTTTGAAAAAACTTCCCAGATTATCCACATTTCTAGAAAACGAGTGTCGACATTTCGAATCCCAACGAGGATCCATCATCAGGACTTTCTTGAATGAAGGAATTGAGAAAAATACTAAGACCATTAATATAGGTAGAAGTAGCTTTCTAGAAAAGAGCTGACCAAAGTTTATAATCACGACATTATTTAAGAAATTTCAGGTTTGCTACCCTTTTCTCAATCTTCATTCTAGTTTTTTTGAGATAACAAATCTCTTCCCAAGAACCCCCTCTATGTAGGGACACAATTTTGGTTTTTAAACTCATGTGGTGATCATTTTTTAAAAAACTTCCCGGATTATCCACATTGCTAGAAAACGAGTGTCGACGTTTCGAATCCCAACCGGGATCCATCATCAGGACTTTCTTGAATGAAGAAATTGAGAAAAAGACTAAGACCATTAATATAGGTAGAAGTAGCTTTCTAGAAAAGAGCCGACCAAAGTTTATAATCACGACATTATTTAAGAAATTTCAGGTCTACTGCCCTTTTCTCAATATTCATTCTAGTTTTTTCGAGATAAAAAATATCTTCCCAAGAATCCCCTCCGTGCAGGGACACAATTTTGGTTTTTAAACTCATGTGGTGATCATTTTTTAAAAAACTTCCCGGATTATCCACATTGCTAGAAAATGAGTGTCGACATTTCGAATCCCAACGGGGATCCATCATTAGGAATTTCTTGAATGAAGAAATTAAGAAAAATACTAAGACCATTAATATAGGTAGAAGTAGCTTTCTAGAAAAGAGTCGACCAAAGTTTATAATCACGAAAACCAAAACTTCGACTTCACTTTTCCACATCCGATGATTCTGGCCTTCCTATCATCCCCTAAGAATACATCACCACCATCATACTTCTCATACTCATAGAACCACTCCCTATGGGAGTGAAGTGAAAGGATGCACCTGATTCAATCAACCATGCCTCATCATCTACATGTTTATTTGAAGAAGAATCCAAATACACATCCCCACCTTAAATTGAGGTGGTTTTCACCTCTATAGAAGGAGCATCATCAGATCCCTTTCCTTTCTTAGGAGCTTTAGATCTGAAGTCCTTTTTGAAGTTCCCTTCCTTTCCAAATTTCCATCACACCTTTACATGATTTCCTGGAGATTTAGATCTCTGACTCAAAAACTTATTTTTGTTTATGTTTTGGGACCTTCCTCATACAGATAAGGCATCTTCATTTTGGCCCTCCATATTTCTCCATCTCATTTCCTCTGACAGCAAGGCTGAGACAATTTCATCAAAATTCAAGGTATTTGTATTGCTACCTATTACAATAACCAGACTATGCCATGAATCTGGTAGAGAACACAACAAATTGGTGCACTTATCTTCATTTGAGATTTTAATATAAACAGATGAAAAATGACTTACCATAGTACTGAAGTCGTTTATTTGCTCTATCACTGAGTCTCCATACTTCATCCTCAAGTTATACAACTTTTTCCGCATGAACAATTTATTCACCAGAGACATAGATTGGTACAAAGTTCCTAACTTGACCCACAAAGTCTTCGTTGTAGATTCCCCAAATACATTCAACAATACCAAATCTTAGAAACACAACCACATTGTTCTCTTTTCCTTCTGATCCAAATTCGCTCAGTCTTCATCTGACATTGTCATTGGTTTAGTACCCAAATCTATCGCGGTCCACTGATCTTTATCCACTAGCAGATCCTCCATCTTGAGCTTCCACAACTCAAAACTCTGACCATTAAATTTCTCGATCTCTATATTTCCACTACTCACCATCTTCTTTCACCGCAAGAATCAATCCAGTGGATCTCCCACTGAATAGGGTCTATCACAAGCCCGAGCAAAAAAACCCTCAATAGCAAAGGCGTCCCCTTGAAGTCGAAACAACTTTGATACCAAATTTAGGTTTTAACCCTATACATAAATTATCTACAAACGAATTCTTAAAAACAGAAAATAAAAAATAGCGAGATCATAAAATATAAAACAAATATACACAGATATTTTTCCCCTAGATCCCAAATCGAGACTACCAACTTGATTTTTCATTATATTCCTTTTAGTGTTACAACACATATATATACATGCCAAAGCATTCATAAACCCCAATCCATTAATTCTGGATTACAACATAATCATAGTTCCCTTGACCGGATCTACAAAATACCAGGGGCAGAAAACCATCATGCCACAAAACCATGTATAAACCCATGCACAAAACCATAGGCAGGTCAGCCCACCTAAAATAGGGTCCAAATTTTTTTTGTTGTTGTGGAAATAATATAACACAAACCCAACACCATGGACATGCCACGCCCTCTAGAGGTTGAAAACCACCTAATAGGGTCCTTGGATAACCCGCTATTTATCTTGGAAACACTTGTGCATACCAAAGCTCACTATGGAAGGGAATGACACCATGAAGTGCCCCATTGGTTCCATGAATTGTAAGCTCGTTTACTTGATTATTCTAATTATTTGTTGTATTGGATGGAAAGGGGACGCATTGGATATTATGTAGGATTGCAGATGGATTTCCATTTGGGGCCTTGTCTCCCTATACATGATCTTAGCCTTCTAGAGGGCCACATTGGTGCTTGTAGGGTGAGTGTTGAGAGCCATGGGCCTCCACCATAGTAGAGATTACTTCATGGGTCCCTAGTAGTGTTCATTGATGGATCCTATTCCACCTTTTGGATAAGAATGATGCACCTAGTTCACCATGCCTAACTGACTCCAATGATGTACCATAGACTTGGTAGATGTTCCAAGATCTAGAAGATTATCTGTAGCAGAAGGAGGCCTTGTGTCATCATTATAGCCCTTGCATTTGGTCTATGGGCACTTTCATCCATTTGGAGACCCATGAGGATGACCTTGTGCCCCCAAACCCACTTGGGAGCACCATAAATTTTTGCTTGGAAAACAAGGGTCCTACCCATTGTCCACTATCTTGGGAATCCATGATTAGAAGTTAGATAGGAATGCAATAGAATACAAATATAACCATAAATACATAGATGTAGCATAAATAACACTTCATTTCATTAATATCAGAGAACTGAAATATGCTTACAGACAGAATGGAAATAAATTAGCTTTGGCGATGGTAGCTTATCGCTGAGAAGAGATGTGGCAGCTACATGCATCTGAACTATGTTACAATGAGGCTCACATGACTATTTATTATTGAGAAACAATGGAAGACCATAAACATCCAAAAAGCTAACCCTAGGAGATGAAGCACTAAAACTATGGGCCCCGTTTGGGTAAATTGGTACATCAACTTCTTGGGGTCATAACTTTGGCATACGATATTTTTTTTACGTGCACAATACCTCGTTAGAAATATCTATCAAAGAACTCCAAATTTCGAGTGTAAAAAATTAGTCAAAGACTCATGTTTTCTCTAGTTTTCCCAAAAAACATTGTTTAGGAGCTCAAAATGGCTCTAGAAGTTTAGGACCCAAAAAACTTCCAAAAATAGTACATTGTGCTACAATTAAGGAAACTGAGAGAAACAATTGTGGGGGTCCAAGTGGAATAGGTGGGTGGCCACCAATATCCACCTGGATCAGTTCTCCCCCCTTAAGAAGCAATTTTCCCCATTGTATTGAGTGCCTCCATGAGATGGGGAAAATTCTGCTGAACTTAGTCCCTGGTGAGCCACTTTCCTTGGTGCAGGAGTTGGTCAGCTTTGAAAACCTGAAATGGTTGGATATTCTACTAGCAAGGCAACTGGGAACTGGATGAACTCTGGTGACTGAAACTGGCTTGGGTCACACCATACGAGCTGGAGCTGGAACTATGATCTGATCAGTGTTTTCCTATTCCATGTTGTTTGGGTTTAACTCTATTGGTGTGAGTTGTTATGTAATGTCAGATGTGTCCAGTAATGATGGAAATTATGGCCAAAGGCAGTCCACATTGAACATTTGGTGCAGGCCAAGGAATGGTGGAATTTTGAGCTCGTAAGCATTTTCCTCTACATCCTTGGTGATGGTGTATGGACCTTATCAGAGCGACTGAAGCTTACGGTGGGACCCAGCGAGGCGCTCCTTCTGTAAATGTAGCCAAACTTTGTCACCCACTTGGAAATTGTGTGGCACTCAATGTTTATCATGTCATTTCTTATACTTAGAATTGGATTTGTCTAATATATCATGGACCTACTGGCATATGTGCTCGATTCGCTCAATGAAGTTGTTATTCCTGTCGGTTTAAAACTGGACATGGGTTGAGGCTGCCTAAGTAGCTGCAAATGATATAGTCACATCGATAGGACAGTGGCTGGAAGCCCAACCCCACCTGAAAGGGGTTGTGGCCAGTTGATCTATGGAGAGCTTTGGTGTAGTTGTGTTGCACATGGGGGAGGGTTTCTTCCCATGTGTGAGGATGCTTTGAGTTATACATGCGTAGAATGTGTATGATCATCCTGTTGACGGCCTCTATTTGGCCATCAATTTGGGGCTGGTAAGTCATGGACTTAGTGAGCTTGGTATCCAGCATCGACCAAAGCTTGAAAAAAATGTATTTAGGAACCCATTTTCTGTCTCGATCTTAGATAATGGACTGTGGGATCCCAAAGAGTACCCACACTCATTCAAAGAAAATATTATCAATGGCTTCAGCTGAGATACTCTTCTTGCAGGCCACCAGAATGGCCTTCTTAGAGAATATGTCGATGACCAAGAAAACACAGTTGTTTCCATGCTTAGTCAAAGGGAGGCTTGACATGTAATCCATGGATATGGATTCCCAAGGTTGAATAGGAGTAGGTAGAGGAGTATATAGGCCTTGCTTCTTGATGGTTGGTTTGGCAGTTTCGCAAGCAGTGTAGGATCTGGTGAACTACCACTATTTTCTCTACTCCGAAGTGTTTAGCGACCCGACTATAGCGCGTCTCCCAAATCATCTTGGAACACTCACTTGAAGGAACACAAAGGTGTGTTAGGTGACATAGCAGTGTATCCTGGAGGTGAAAACTTGGAACTTTCTTGCCTTCCAGGAGTGTCGAGTATGTGTTACCAAATTCTCGATTGCTCATGTACAGATGCCACCACTCTGAAGCCTCATGCGCACAAGAGTCGAGCACAGTGTTGTTACACTAAAAACTGTCACCTTGACATTTTGCTGACTGTATGAGCTCATTAACACTCATACATCCCTCCTCTGCAAGTCTTACAACCTTTAATCCTCATGTCAAGCCCTGAAACAGGAGGAAAACCCTAAAAATCTCTAAAACTTTGGGTACGTAGGTAACATGAGGCCTGCCTGCATTCCTAGCTTGGGTACGCAGGTAATACACTGCTTACCTGTGTTTTAGAATGCAGTTTTCCTTTGCAATGCCTGTGTACCCTCCTCAAATTCAAAAAGGCGAGAAAGTAAAGTCAAAAAAATGGTTTGAGGTCAATTCTAGAAGGTTATAGATGAGAATTTTTGGGGATGAGTACACTTTGATAAGGTGCATGTATCCCTCACCTTAAAGAACTAATCCCTTGATGTGAGGAGTCTATCCCTTTGAAGGAGGATTCTATCCCTACAAAGGTGGAATCCTAACCTCCTCATCTGCTCTATAAAAGGAGGCATTGGGTAGCCTCAAAGGGTTAAGAAGTTTTTTGGAGATTGAAGATTTTGGAGATTGAGACTTAGAGTTCAAGATTTATGTGTGATTGAGTTGAAGTGCTGTTGAGATTTAGTAATATTTTTGCTGAGCCTTTGAGAGGAAAGATCACATACCTCTTTGTGCTCCTGAAGGAAGAGTGCGAGACTTATCAAAGTAGAGGAGACTCCTACTTCGGACCCCGGGAAGGCCTTTCGAACATCAAGGCAAAGGTTGTAAGGTTCTTCTATATATTTTAAGATTAATACAATCAAGTTTTTTTTTTCTCAATAAATTGTCCTTCGATTGTTTATTTCAATAAGCTATTGTTTGATCATTTATTTCATAGATTCCTTGATCACTATGATAGGTATGTTTTATAATTATTTGTTATGCATGTGCTATTTAATATTTGCTTATTTGTGATTGCAGGTCGAAAAAAGACGACACTTTCTTGCGACAAAATAAATCTTGTTGCGATGGGAGGATTATTGTTACGACGAAAGAACTCTTGTTGCGACAAAGGATTATTGATGCGACGGAAGCACTACGACTGCAAATAAGCATTTGGATCTAAGGTAGGATCGATACCTTCATAGAATTTAATTTCAAAACAAATATATTTAGAGAAAGACAAGCTTAGTTGTTCGTTTGTTGCTAGATTGTCTTCTGACACTAGGGAGATCGGTCTTGTCCGCAAGAACGATTTATCCGGCCAACAAGTGCTCAACACCATGATCAATGCTGAGCTGAGGCATTTTGCAAAATTATTGGTGTTTCCCTTCTTGTACTTAATTTTCAAGTGAAACTTTTACAGGTATGTGGACCATTTCTGATGGTGATCGTTCTGCAACTTCCCTTGTGTCTATATGAACTGCAAGGGTCGGTGGTCTGTGTGGATGATCATTTCAATCCCGAGAATGCAATTATTCCATTGTCGATAGACCTGCACAATGGAATACATGTATTTTTCATAGGTGGGACACTTTCGGACTGTGTCTGAAAGTGTCTCACTGTGATATGCCACTAGATGCCCCTGCTGAGTAAGAACTGCACCAATAGCATATTCTGAAGAATCTATTTCGATCTCATATGGTTGTTGCAGTTCTAGTAATGTGAGCACTAGTGCAGAGTAGAGGCGATTGAAAACGCTTTTTGTTGGGATTCAGACCAAAATAATCTTGCTTTCTCTCTGCCCTTGGTGACTTGACTCAAAGGCCAAGTGATATGATAGATCCCAAAAATGAACCTGTGGTAGAAATTGGCAAGACACAGAAATTTGTGGAGCTCTGTTCAAGTGGTTGGAGCTATCCAATCCCGAATGACTTGTATCTTGGCTAGGTCCACATGGAAAACCTGCTCATCAATGATGTACCCCAGATATTGAACCTAGGTCATATCAAAATTGTACTTCTACAAATTGGCACATAGCTTGTGATGTTGTAGATTTTGGAGGACTTATCGATTATGGCAGAGGTGCTATTCCAAACTCTGACTGAAGATCAGGATGTCATCCAAATACACCACCACGAATGAGTTCGTGAAGGGTCACAAGATTTCATCCATCAACATCATGAAGGTTGCGGGGGAATTCATCAACCTGAAATGCATGACTATCAATTCTAAAAGGCCCTACTTAGATTTGAAGGAAGTCTTCCACACATCGGAGGGTTTGATTGGTACCTGATGATACCTAGAATTCAAGTCGATCTTGCTGAAATATTTCCCCCCCTTGATCTGGTCCAAAAGGTCATCAATTTGTGGGTTTGGATACCTATTCTGGAAAGTGATCTTTTTCAACAACCTATATTCAATACATAGTCTCCAGGTTCCATCCTTCTTCTCTACCAACATGATTGGGCTCCCACAGGGTGATGAACTTGGCCTGATGTGCCTTTTCTGCAACAGCTGTTGAATCTGCCTTTTGATTTCATCATTCTTTATAACAAAGTGTTGATAGATCCTTCCATTGGGCAGGGGCACACCTGGGGTAATATAAATGGGGTGCTTGACCTGAAATTGTATAGGTACCCCTGTGGATGAGGTGAATATGTCCTTGTACTCCTCCACGACCTTGTTTATCTGTTGTTTTCATGCAGAGGAGCCCTGTCTGGAGGTCATGGCCACAATATTATTATTTCCATCACGGTGAATCATAAGGGGAAAAAATCCTGATTTGGGAAATGAGCTTACTACATTGCTTCATAGTGATCAAAGATATGGCGATAGATGGTGCTACCTCTAGAATCTTATACAACTTATTTCCCAAAGTAATAGTAACAATGTGAGGCCTAGACTCATACATAGAAATTCACTTCCATAAGTATGGTTGGAATAACAATACATCATAAAATTCAAGAGGAGAAACATCAAAAAGTACCTCATATGTGAAGGGGTTGATGTTGTAGGGAAGGCGACACTCCTGGCTAACAGGGAGATCTCGTCTTTGGTGAAGCCACCCGATGGTGTATGGCTTCGGGGGTGTTGTGGTCGGTAGGCCCAGCCACTTCATGACCTATGCTAAAATGAGGCTCTTCTAGCTTCCATTATCGACAGTGAACTGCAGCAGAGAACCCTTCACCCACATCCGGGAGTGGAAGAGGAGTTCCCCCTCCTCCAGATCTTCAGGCTCATCCTTCTAGATCTTTGTGGTGGCAACGGTGGCACTAGGTTCCGCATAAATAATATGCTTTCTTTTCTCACTCCCCTTGTCGGGTTCTCTCTCAAAGTTGGAGCATGAATCTGATTCAAAAGCCTTTAGCTCTGCCACCAGTGACTACTTGGCCCAACACTCACTTGTGTTGTGAGTGGGGCTCTTATGGAACTCACACCACTTTCCCATGTCCTTCTTTGTCTTCGTGATGTTGTTATTTTCTTGCGAATTCGGTGGATTTTCCTGGGTCACCCCCCCTTGGATTTGTCCTTTTTTTTGTGGTTTGGCGGTGCCTTTCCCTTGCTTCATATTCGCAGATCCAAATTCTCGCTTCTTCTATTTAAATTTTTTCTCGATTTTGGCAACATATCAATATGCTACACCAAGCAAGGAGATCTCAAGGAACTCCATTTCCTCCTGAATGTATCATTGCAAACAACTGCATTACTTAAGCACTGGATGTTTCTTCGAATCTTTGATACCTAACTTTGTGTGTAGGGTATCGGATAAATTCATCAGATCATGCACATCTTGATCCCTTTTCTCTCGTAGCGTAGTCCATTGTATGTACTTGACCTCATAACTCCCCACAAGGTAATGTTTTTCCTTGTTGGCATCTTAGAAAGAATTCCAAGTGGGTTCTATTGAAAATAGTGAGGGTTCTCTCTCGTCCCTCTGTTCGCAATAGGTTTCCCACCAATCCTTGACATGGGGGGTGGCTTTGAGGAGAGCAAAAGTAATATTTTCCTTATTGGAAAAAACATGAACTAAAAAATATCCTTCCAACATATTTAAACATCTATCTATGACATTTTCATCTGTGTGGCCTTCAAATATGGGAATTTCAAATTTTACTTGTACCTTGAAGGTAGTGGCGCCTCCAGAGTGACTGTCGAATGAAGATGTGTCACATGTGGGCATCCGCTGAAGGATTTGGGAAAATTTTTCCATCATCACGTTCCTCTATAGCTCGAGGGATACTTAGAGAAATATTTTGAAAGGATCTCTTGCTCCCTCGTCTTTCTTTTCTTCTTCCATGGGAGGTCATCGGGGCTTGCAAGGTTGTTCTTTCAAAGGTTCAACCAGTTTGATCCCTAACTCATACCCTGACCTCGTTGGGGACATGCAAAGAAAATAGAGAAAGAGAAGACCGATCTGATACCACTGATATGAACTTAGACCAGAACGCAAAAGAATACAAATATAACCATAAATACAAAGATGCAGTATAAATAACACTTCATAAGCTTAATATAAAAGAACTAAAATATGATTACAGACATAATGGAAATAAACTAGCTTGGGCAATGGTAGCTTATCTTCCAAAACAGATGTGGTGGCTACATGCCTCTGAATTGTGTTACAATTAGGCTTGCAGGCCTATTTATTATTGAGAAACAATGGAAAACCATAAACATCCATAAACCTAACCCTAGGAGATGAAGCACCAAAACTATGGGCCCCTTTTGGGTGAATCGGTACATCAACATCCCGGGTTCATAACTTTGGCATACGATCTCCATTTGACACGCACAATACCTCATTAGAAAGATATGTCCATGGACTACAAATTTTGAGTGGTGAACATGAGATTAATGTTTACCACATTTTTCCCAAAAAATGTCGTTTTGGGCCTCAAAACGACTTCGAAAGTTTAGGACCCGAAAATTTTCCAAAAATAGTAGATTGTGCTATAATTAAGTAAACTAAAAACTGAAAGAAACAATGTTGGGGGTCTAATTGGAATGGGCGGGTGCCCACCAATATCCACATGGATCAATGCATTTCTACATTTGGCACCCTTTGGACTTCATTAGGAATCCTCAAAGTCTCAATAACTCACTTTGATGATCATTCGACCCTCTTGAGAGGCTTATGTATGTAATATTGAGATATTTGGTGGGCTTGTCACTAAAATTTATTTTTATTATGCACATTATTTTATTTTAGGGGCTAAATTAGGCCTAATTATCTAAATGGAATTCATTAGGAAGTATATAAATAGAAGTGAGATGAATCATTTGTATCATCATCACTTGGATTGGGTTCTTATCACGTGTGAGTTTTTGCAATCCCTTTTGGAGGACGAGTTTGGATTATATGAATGAATTAATGTTTGGATTTTCTCTTCCTTATCTTAGAGTTTCACTGTTAACATAATATGATGATTAGATATACTCTTTCACATGTAAGTAATATTTTTTCAGGCTAATTCTTGTTATCTACTTTGTCACATGAATGTTACTAGGGTTTTTGTTATACAAGTCTGAAATTTACTGCTTTCTTGTACAAAATTGGGGAAATTTTGATCTTTTATAATGTTGCATCATTGCATGGGCCATGTGTGAATGAGTGAATGTTCCTAGATATTATTCTTTCAAAATATATATTGATAAGTCATCAATTATTTCATATCGAAGTATAAACATCCCAAGTAACTGCTCTCATGCCCTAATTTCCATGAGAAGTTGGTTGGAGACCTCCTTTATTGGGTGAACCTCTTCAAAAAAAAAAAAAAAAAAATTAACTCCATCTCTCTCAAAGGATTAGGAAATTATCCTTCCATAGGTGATCACATTAAAAGCTTATTCTTTTCACCTCCCTCTTTTTCTAGGCCTCACCTAGGGCATCAATTATCTCACAATGTGGCCATCCAAAATTTTCAAATTTTGGTCCACAACTGCGTTGAGATTCACTCTAGAGGACCTCCAAATTTCAAGCAAATCTGGCAGTGGGATTCTGAGATATGTCAAGCCCTAGCTCGGGGACCATTTCTTACCCTAGTTTTCCCTTGGCTAGTGTCCTCATTAGGATCATTGAACTCAAACCTCAAAGAAAAATTTTCCTTTGATCCTCTTCTCCTCTCTAATTAGGTCAAGCCCCTCATTGGGTGATTAAATTCATACCCTTGACCTAATTCTGGGCCCACTTGGTCTTGTATGGTCCTACAACTCATTGAAGCCAATTTCACAGAGACCATTTTGAAACCAAGTTTCCACAAGGATTCTTAGGTCTAGGAATCTCCTTTACAATTCGTACCTTTAAACCATAGCCCTTAAAATCATCCTATCCATTACTAGGGAGGCTTTCACCTTGATTTCCAAGAAATTAAGCCATATATTTGATCCTCTCTTGTGAATAGGATTTTAGGATAACCTTTCATCCTATCATTGATCCATTTATTATCATGATCCTTGTTGTACGAGTCTCTTCCCATCGATGGAATTCCATAAATAGCAGGGATCCTTAGTTGAGGTGACAGTGGGTTATTGCTCCATTGTTTCCCTTGATCTAGTAGTTTCCCTAGAGGACCCTCTCCTAGGACCCCTGCTAGTTTTAGCGGTAACATTTTTGTGCCATTTTTGGGGAAACGAGATGTGCGTATTGTTCGTCATACAAAAATATTGACATATAATTATTGGTGACGGCATTGGAAGAACGAATTTCTTCTTTGAATTTTAAGGTCAATGCTTGTAGGGTGAAGCAAGCATCTCTCTAGCATCTTTAAATTCACCCTAGTGACTCCATATCGAAGATCTTACAAAGTTTTCATGGAAATAAATGGCTTATTAGAGAGGCATGTTTTACATGTTTCAATACAATGATCCTCAATCCAATGATCATGGTGTCATTAGAATCCAAGAGGATCTTGATGCCCCTCTTAATGAATCTCTTGAGGGGCATGAAATTGAGAAGCCTTCTTAATACCCCGAGAGGGGATTGTGGTTCTTCCCAAGATATGATGATTATAGTGCACCTTGTTCTTCCTTTGATGATCAGGAAAATGTAAATGTGGATGTGGATAAGAAATATATCTCATTATGCCATGAGGAGGATATGCTCGATGTTGATATTCATCAAAAGTTTATTCTTGGTGATTGAGATCTCTATATTTTCATTACAAGAAATGCTATGTTCGATTTTCCCTCCTTGTCTATGACCATTGACGCATGGTCCTAAAATTTTCCCACCTCCCACCCTTACCTTTCATTAAGAAAATATTGCAATGGGAAAAGTTATATTTGGGTCCCCTGCCTCACGATGGTTCATAAGGGAAAATGTTTTTATATTGATTTAATAATATGTTGGTTACATTGGCTATATGATTACACATATCCTTTGTGTAATGTAACATCCATGTTAGGGTAGCATGCATTTCATATTGATTTTTGCATTATAACTAACATCATATGATATTTTCATTTCTATTTAAATTTCATTTAAAATCATTTTCGTTTTCTTGTTGATTTTATGACTTAACACTATGCATAGGTGATCAAAAGACACCATAAACACATGTGTACCCATGTGCTTAGTCTTTGTATGTGCAAGAACAGGTCTACAGTACCAAAACATTGTTGGTGTTCTCATGACCTCCCGTCTGAGTAGATTCATACAATTTCCTGAGAGCTCAGGTCCTAGTTAGAGCCAGATGTTACCACCATATGTGGGTAGTGTATATAAGAGAAACTTTTTTTCCTAGATGGTCCTCAGTCAGAAACTAGCATCCCCTTGTAATCACTAGATAGCTTTATTTTCCATTTTCTCTGCAACTTGAGCCATCCATGTGGTCCCTCAACCACTTGTCATGAATGTATGTTTGAAGGTGGGTCTCCTGACCCCAAAGGTATTGCTTTTCATTGGTATAGTTTAGTAATTTTTCTTGCTTGTCATATACACTTTTGGGCATGGATTGGTAGGGGGATTCAGCGGAAAGAGTGGGTTAGGATTGCATTCTTGTCTCCACTTCTTGATTTCATGGTTACCCTTGTATCCTAGTCTGGTGGAATCTCCTTTAGTGACCATTTGACTTTATGGTTCTCAATACATGGGAAATATTGATATTGGTTATGTGGTCCCACTTCCTGGTACCACCTATGTTTCTCCCCTTCCACTCATTTTAGACCCATTCATATATTTTCCCATCTGGGTCCACATTGGTTTATCCTCCCCCTCCCCTTATTCACTCCTTGGGTCAAGCCTGGAACGATTGCTCAAAGGTTGATGCAACTAAAAATAAAATCAAAAGAATAATTCAGCCACTCTCAATAGGAAATGTACC
The DNA here is from genome assembly GCA_034641835.2 of Pinus albicaulis. Taxonomy (NCBI): domain Eukaryota; kingdom Viridiplantae; phylum Streptophyta; class Pinopsida; order Pinales; family Pinaceae; genus Pinus; species Pinus albicaulis. Next base: position 1,708,689,363 of record CM076578.1, read on the forward strand.
CCAAATTTTAAAATATGGTTGGGAAATACGAATTTAGCATGTGGGAGAAAGCCAAACATGAGCTCTACCCCTTATCCATGGCCATCACCTTGGTTCCTATGGGCACTATATGAGCCACCTTTATAATTAAGGAACCCATGATTGTCCCAACCCCTAGTAGGTGATGAAATGCCCCACCTTATGGGGGTATTAACTACTACATATTAAACATCATGCGCTCATTCCCTGGAGCCCCGAGCAGTTATGAAGAAAAATCAATAAAAGGAAAAAGGAATATGAAGAAGGGTGGAAAAACAAAGTTTGGGGTAACTCGTGTACCACAATTTTCCCCCTTATAAACTCATATACCTAGGTGTGGGCTTCACTTATTTTAGCTACCCTGACTCCTTGACATGTGGTCTAGCTGTTTTCCCTGATCTCCACTCCATTCCATCATTATATCATTTTCCACCTACCATTTGAGCGATGTACCATGGACATGTCACCCCCTCTAGAGGTTGAAAACCACCTAATAGTATCCTTGGATAACCCCATATTGATATTGGAGACACTTGTGCATACCGAAGCCCACTATTGGAAGGGCATGCCACCAATAAGAAAACAATCTACCTCAAAAGGGAGAAACTCGCAGAACAATTTCACCCCTTATCTTTTATTAATTTTTAAAATAATCTTTACAACAGTATTTTACAACATGTAAATGGTGTGGAAGTTGTTCGGTTAAGCCAACAAACTCGTCACCCAATCTTTCCAAGTCTTGCAACCTACCCTGCACGTTCTTCCCAAGTCATCAAACCTACCTGCATGGTCTTCCCAAGTCGTGCATCCTACCTACATGGTCTTCCCAAGTCATGCAGACTTTGCCCGCACTATGTTCCAAGTCATGCAACCTATGCCCACACTGTTTACCAATTTGTGCAGCCTTTTCCCTCAATGTCTTCCAAGTCATGCATCCTTTTACCTCTCTTTCTACCAAGTCGATTAGCCTCTACCCACACTATCTGCTAAGTCATGCAGCCTCTGCCCACACTGTGCAACCTATCAAGAAACAAAAAACAAAATTTTTCCCAACCTTTTTTTCATCTAGAGTAGGCACGTGGGCACAACCCGCTACTTTCAGTCTTTCAGCTACTACTTCCTGTTCGCCGACTGCTACTTCCTGTATGTAGGCCGCTACTTCATTCCCGCGTTGCATCAGTACTGCAGTTCCCTCAAATTTCACACTTTTTATTTTTTATGCAAGCTTCCTTGGTTTCCATTCGGTCGAATCCCTCTTCTCAATATATATGTGTCCAACTAATGTTAATTATCATGATCCAACCCTTCACTTCATTTTTGAGCCAAATTTTCAAGTTTGAATGCCCCAGGGCTATCCGTCTTATGGACAGGCAGGTGCCCCTCCGTGGGCGAGCATGCCCCTTGGCCGAGCTATTGATGGGAAGACGAGGGTGCCCCTACCTAGGCACTTATACTTTCCTTAACATTCATGCTATGGCCTTCAATCACTTTCTTTCTATCGCATGTCATGTCTCATCACTACACTGTGCCCCACCCACTTTCCTTTGTCTGTCACGTCACTTACTCGCTAAATCATTGAAGCGCCCCATGGTGTGGGTGCGCTTATGGGCATAGGCCATTATACTATGCATGCATGTTTTCCCTAAGTTTTTTTGGCACCATCTAGTATAGATCACCCGAGACCCACGTGTGTCGCCCTCATGCAACTTGGGCATGTCTTGCCCCCAACTTGTCCCAACTTCGGTTTTTCGACTCTCCAAGTGAGCATGACTCATCATGGGAACATGTTAGCCTTGGTGCCAAATTAGGGCCCTGACATCCTATTGTCAATATAAATCCCCTCTGTGGATGGAGGCGATCTCTCTAGCCCTAGAGTGGATCTAGCAACATGAGATAATTTCTAATGCAAATCTCTCTTAACTAACATTCAAAATACCACAAGGAAAGAGATAAAAGTACCTTTTTCCCAATGCTACGTTTGAATCTGTTGATGATGACCTTGATCCATGATCATTTTAGGCTCACTCCCTGCTACTGATGGCAAATGAATACCTGTGGATGATCAAGAGGAAATAACAAATGTAATCCAGTACATAATAATCGTAAACATTAGCTATCTATCATATCAAGTACTAGAATATTTGCATAAACAATTAGACAAATATAGAAAGAAAACATCACATGTTTTATTGATAAATATAAAAGGAAGAGCTTACAACCCAGGCCTTGATGTTGGAGGCCTCCTTTGGTGAAAATCTGAGTCTTTCACCAAAGCTCTAAAGCATTCCTTCTCCCGAACACTTATTCATTATCACAATGCAAGAATGCAAAGGGAACGAGAGTTCAGACTAGCCTGGCAATGACCAACCAAACTAACATTATTGGAAGGAGGGGCATGAATTTATAAGAAGGGAGAAGAGATTGGGAGCCCATGAAAGGAGGAGGAAGGTCCACTTGCTAACGAGTGCCTCTTTATTTTTTATAGCCAACGTGAAGAGGATAACATATGTTGAGTGTGTAAGTTAATTCTTCGAATGAATCCATCCTAGTAAGCTTAACAAGCCCTAAGAAGGAGGAACTCGGTCTCGTCATGGTGACAAGTCTTCCGTCATTTAATCTTTAACGAGTCCAATGAACGGGTTACTCAGTAACTTTTCATGTTTAAGGAGTTTGAAAAGAAACGAAAAGAAAGCTCCATTATGTCCCTTTTTGTAAATCTTCTCTCGAATATAAAAAGGTAGAAAAAAATATTCAAGAGAACCTCTTGACCATGTTCGATCAAGGTATTCATTTTTCATAAATAGTAAATCTCAGCCCGAAAAAGGGGTAAACTTATGCTAAGGTCACATCAATTCATTCACTTTAACGAGTTAAAAATTAAAAGTACTCGACAATCTTTTCATTTTTTGAGAGTCATAAAAGAGCTGAAAGTTGAATCCAGGGGGGTTCCTCTTTTGTAAATGTTTACCGAGCCCGAAAAAGAGATAAAATACAACTCTTTTACATCAAAAATAATCACCAACAGTGTGAAAGTCCTGTTACTGCATAAAAACGGAAAACATCACTGATAGCGAGGAAAAATAATAAAATAATGGCAAAAAAATTTCAAAAGTTTATAAATAGACCACAAAGTAAATTTATTATCACCTTTCTATTTTGAGAAGAGCATTTTACCCATATTCCCTCCAAACTTCAAATCAGTGGTGCAGCCAATCTAGGACACCATTCAACGATCCGTCAGCGTCAGATAAGAGCTTAAACCTCCTCTTCATTTTAATTCCATTCATTTATCATTTAGCTTTAGAAATAGGGATATGGGGGGAGGATTTCAAACCTAAAAATCACACGTGGCCAACGCATTTTCAAGCTATTGGACCCATGCTAGTCGTGTTTAGCCTGTTAGGGTAGTGCACTGCTAGCACCGAATTAATTCGAATAGTCATGCTAGCCGCAGGGAGGATTTTGAAACAAGAAATCCACCCATCTCTATGGATGATTTCAAAAATTACTCTGATGAAAACTCCTAAAATTCCTTTTAAAAATGTTTTGCAGATGTTTTCCTCAGAGATGGAGATTGAATGGAAAGAACCAGGCCACAAGGTGGAAAACCACCAAGCACTACAAGACCAAAATTGTATAAATTCATTACGCGATTCTGGTTTATTGAAATTTTTCTAGACATCAGTGCTAAGAGCTCAGCAAGAGCTACTCCAATATTTGATTGGTTTATGGGATGTGGAACAAAAAATATTTGTCATCGGGGACCAGGAATTGGAATTAGATGTAATGGACATCTATTTCATTACAGGTTTTTCCAAGAGAGGGGAGAGAATCCAACTCTTTGTAGCTCGCGCAGGGGGTGAGAGTACTAATATGCTCATCTAGAGACACTGTCACGAGGCTTGAAAAACTGAGAGTGGGAAAATTGATATTTCCTCTATCAGAGTGCTTCCCTTGCACACAATTCTTCATTACATAACTATAGTGGTAGAATCCCAGGTGTTGCATGAGGCAACGAAATCTCAATTCTAGTACGTGGTGGACTACGCATAAATTATACAAACACTATGCATTCCAATGGATTCAATCATATCATGTGATATGATAAAGCAAGATAATGAATCCTTCTACAAATCAATTGTGGAAAATAAACACGATCGCTAATCACAACAAGTAAAGAAAGAAGAAAATCAAACCACAACACATATAATTTCCTGAGGAAAGCTTACTGCTCAAAACCTCTCTATATTCTATTTTATATTTACCAAGGAATCATGAAACAATTATAATGTGCTCTTCTCACAAGAGTCTCCTGCACTCTCACAATTGCCTCACACTGATAAGGACAAAATAGACCAACACTTAGCCAATTTTCAGCCTCTCTTCAGCCTGCCTCCCTTGCATAATTCATGTGAAGGACTTAGTTTTTAGAAATCTAGCCTATGGGAAATCCTATGGTTGTCTTAATGCATTCGCAACCTACTAATACAACCGATAGTTAACATCCCTTTAACCTTGTTCTCAATCGTGTCTCCACCGGAACTCGACATGCATGTAGCTAATGAATCAGCAAACTTGCAAGATGGATTGCATGTGAATTAAATCTGATTTAATTCACTTGACCTCTCACTAGTGCAACAAAAAGTCACAACTAGTTCAATTTATTTAAACTCAATAAATTGAGTTAACTGATTTCTCGTGCATTAAACTAATGCACTAACTGCAACTCGAACTCCATAACTAATAGAATAACTCTGAATGCCTCACCAACCACCCTCAACTCGAAATTCATGAGCTAACGGAGTTTATAACAATCAGTTAACTATTACAAGTGATTATGAGAAAAGATTATATTTTATTGTCCAATTTAATTAAGGGAAAATTAAATTAGACACACATTTCTTGTTGATTTTTCAACAAGAAAGGGATTATCAGCTACCCCGATCTTGCCTCTATGGTATTTGAATTTTCTCCTGGAGAGAACCTTCGTCAGAATAACTGCATCCTGATCTTTCGTGGGAATGTACTAAAGTAACATAATGTGCCTCTAAAAACAATCTCTGAGATGGTGGTATCGGATGTCTATATTCTTGGACCTATCATGGAATACCGGATTAATCGAGAGTTTAATGCAACTCTGATTATCACAATGTATCACCGTCGGATCCATCTGAGAACCAAACAAACCAACCAGAATCTTCCTCATCCAGATGACCTCACATGCAGCTTGACTGGTGGCCATGTGCTCTGCCTCAGATGAACTGAGTGCCATAGATCTCTGCTTCATGCTGTACCAAGAAACTGATGTCGATCCTATGCTGAAGATCCCTCCGGATGTTCTCTTTCTATCTAATGGGCTGCCTTCCCAATATACATCGGTGAAGCCTTGAAGCTTCACTCCCTCAGTTCGTACGCACCATAATCCATACTCTGTAGTGCCCCTGAGATATATCAATACATGCCTCCCCACCTTCCAAAAGATCTTGGTCGCCTTAACCATAGCTTGACTCAGTTGTTTAACTGCATAGAAAATGTCTAGTCTGGTATTCACCAAGTAGATCAATGAACCCAAAAGCTGCTAGTAAATAGTAGTGTCCATTACCTCACCTGAAGTAGCATCCTCCTTCCTCCAGTTTCCTGGAAGAGGAGTCTCCATGGGTTTACAACTCTCCATTTGAAACTTACCTAGAATCTCTTTGGCATACTTTCCTTGAAAAAAAATAGCTCACCATCTCGCTGACATATTTCCAAACCAAGGAAATAGTGAAGGAGTCCCATGTCCTTCATCTCAAACTCTCTTGCAATATGCTCTTTGCAATAAATTATGAGTTTCTTATCACCTGTCAAAATTATATCATTAACATAAAGTAAGATAATCAGGAGCTTACCATCAAGCACAATCTGGTACTAGTTTGCATCCGCTTCACTCTTCGTGAAGCCCAACCTGATGAAATAGCTATCAATCCTAGTGTACTAAGCACAAGGTGCTTGCTTCATCCCATACAATGCTCTTTTGACTATGCACACATGCGACTCACTATTAAAGATCTCAAAACCTTCTGGTTTCTCTATGTACACTTCTTCCTCAATAAATCCATTGAGAAAAATACTTTTCACATCCATCTGATGTATAGTCCACAACATCTATGCTGAGAGTTAAAGGATAGATCTAATCTATGAGTATCTAGCTACCGGTGTGAAAGTCTCCTCATAGTAAATCCCCTCAACTTGTGAGAATCCCCAAACTACAAATATAGCCTTGTACTTCTCCACACTCCCATTTGCCGCCTGCTTCACCTTATATATCCATCTATATCCAACCACTGATTTTCCGACTAGTCTTAGGACAACTTCCCATGCACTGTTCTTGACGATGGAGTCATACTCCTCAACCATAGCGTCAACCCAAATTGGTTGCTTCACTACTTCCTCAAAGGAATATGGTTCTGCCACAATACACTTGCTCACAAGATCCATGTATCTAGTTGATCTGAAAATGGGTGGATAACTGGAAATGCTTATGCAAAAGCACCTCCCACTCAGTTAAACAAATAAAGGATCTAGCTTATTCTTGATTGTACGAAATTGAACACTTGAACAAGTGTATGTTTTTAAAAATATTTTAATTATTTAAGTGTGAGGAATTACACATTTGTTTTTTCTGATATTAAGCATGTAAAAAAAACATAAAGTGCAGCAAATAAGCATCAACACATAACAACAAATTTAATAGAGGAGTTCACTCGAACATCGTGGGCTACGTCTCCTTGAGCCAATGTCAACTAACTTGGCTCTTTGGGATTATGATGGAAAATTTATTTTAAAAGTTAATAACTCAAATATAGTGGCTATTTAGACTGTACCATTGGGTTTATAATACCATCATACCCTTGGAATATCTAAAATCTCTTTGAAGAAGAACCTCGGCTCCCTTAGACTTGAATCCTTCTGTCGGTGCCCTTAAGCTTCCCTGAGATGCTTTGTGGCACTAACTCCCTCAAAAATCCTTTTTAAAATTTTTTCTATTTTCTTCAGTATATATCATACATCCAAAATAGGCTATTCATTTGCTCCAAATGAGCTCTGGCTCCCCAATCTAGGCCTCCATCCATTGTTGTCCCTAGGTTGCTTGAAACTTCTCTGTGGCTTCTCAACCTTTAGAAGCCTCCAAATGGTTCTTAAAATCCTTTCATTTGATTCATAATGTCAAAAATAGCTAGAATATACTATTCACTCACTGAAATTGGCCTCTGGCTGCTCCAGTTAAGCCTACAACACCTGGCGGCACCCCCTCTCTCTAGGGTCACTGAAAAAATTATTTGAAGAATATCGGCCTTCAAAAGTCTTCAAAAGATTCTATAAATCCTTCCATTGGATTCAGAAGTCTCAAAATAGTCATAATATACTATTGGTTTGCTGAGAATGGATACCGACTGCTCTGGATAGGCCTCATTCTCCTATTAGAACTTGGTGGCCCTAGTGGCCCTTGGAACTTCTATGAAGAATATCAACCTTCAGAAGTCCCCTACTAGCTCTAAAAACCTCACCATTAGTTCTAGAATTCCTGAAACATCCAAAATTGACTATTGGATTCCTGAGTAAGGCCTCTAGCTGCCCTGGCTAGGCCTCATTCTGTTGCTGGCTCTTGGTGGCCCTGGTGGCCCCTAGCACTTCTCTGAAGAAAAATCTCACTTCGAAATCCTCTGATGGCTCTACAACCCTCACCAATGAGTCTATAATTTTCCACCAAGAATGGTGCGTTGGCCCTAAACCTCGGCCAAGAAAACCACAACAATAAATGTTTGGTTGGGGTGTTGGGCACATGGCCCTAACCCCGCGGTCTTCAAACCGTAACCACCGAGGATTAATCTTTATCTATGGCGAAAGTGTTTTACCATTGGCATGTGATAGGTTGTAACCATTTACATTTGTGATCTAGGGGCTTAAGCCCTTGGCCCAGGGTCACGGGCTGGAGGCCACGTGGGGAAGGGTTAGCCCCTCCGAACCCTAAACACAAAACCAACATTCTTTAAATAAAACCTGAGACATATAGTAGTTAAGAACTACTCATAGGGTACATGGTTAAGACGCAAGCGTGCTATGTGGGAGGTTGCTCGATCGATCCTCCGGCCCTCCACCAAAATTTTAAACAACCTTTCTGGGCCATGTGGCAACCTTCGAGCCTGCCACATGGCAGCTCCTAATTGGCTCAAAATTTGTATGCCCAATAATAAGGTGCCATTTTTCCTTCAACTACTAGTCCGAAAGGAATATTTTGGGGAATATTCTATGAATAGTCCCTGGAATATTCTTTTTTTAATTTTCAAAAAAACCCAGTCAAACCTAGTCAAAGGTCAAAATTTGCAGTTTAATGGACTTTTCAAATTGTGATAACTTCTTCATACAGTGTCGGTTTTTCAAATTTTTTGTGGCACTGCAATCAGGAAGACGAGATCTATCCAGTCACTCATGTTCAATAAACTTTTTAACACTTTGAAAATTGAGCTATCACTTAGGTCCTTGATCCAAATCTGATCACTCCTCCCCATTGGGAATCTTTTGGGCCCCAAAATATTGATTACTTGATTTGTTCAGTAGATGAGAGTACAACACCCCCACTTTTACATCATTCATACCCTTTGCCTTATATGGCTTAGTGCCTTTGAACCCCAACTTGAAGGTAGTCACACTTCCCTTCTTGAATGCTCTTTTCCTCCTGTCAAGAAATTTAGCTTCCTTGAACTCACCCATAAATTTTTGGCAAGAAATTTATAGAAGATCACTGAACATCGTGTCCTTGATCATCGATCAAAGGTGGCTCAAATAAACATGAGATTACAACAGAAATTCATGCATACGTGACTGAAATTTGCATATGTACAAATGAATGTATGTCTTACTGAGTTAAGAAGTCAAACCACTTCTTACCAAGCCACTTCCATGGCTATTTTTGCTCCTGAAAATCTTCTTCATGTGAAACATTTGTTCTCACATCAATGATGGAATCTTTGGTTCCACTTTCGCCAGTCTTTTTGTCCTCTTGCTTCAAATTCGTAGGATGATTAGTTGGATGCAATGTCCAACATTTGGCAACAAAATTTCCCTTCCTCTGGCAATGTGTGCAAGTCTTTTGCACCTTCTTGGCAAGTTGCCTTCATTTCAACTATTTCCTGTATGCCTTCATCCTCTTCCAGCATTTTGAAACTTCATGGTTACATAAACCACAGTAGGAACTACAACTCTTTCTTCCTTTCATACATGCATATGTTCCATGCTTATAAAAAACATAATCAATTTGACTATGGGAATAATTATACCTCAAATGCTGCTTTGCATGTCCATCTTTTTTGCCTTCTTGAGGAGATGAACTTGTAGAGGTTCCAACTTTCCTTTGAAGACTAACATTAATGTTCTTGTCTTGATAGCTATCAGAACTCTCTTACTCACCATCAGCTGCATGTCCATTAACATCTTGCTACAACATAGGCTTCAAACATTGGAAATCAACTTACATGTTTGTTGTTTAGAACTTGGAACAAAATTTATTTTTGGAGTTGTCTCAAATGCCTTCATGGCTGTAGAGTTTTCGCCATAAGATTGAACATAGCCTAGACCAAACTTCTTAGGCCTTTCCTCAACCAAAATAGGATCAATCATGCCTTGTGCATGTTTGCCTAGACCCTTGCCTTCATAGCCCATTTTTAACATCAACTTGGACCCTATACTTCTAGTGTGATTTTCAAATGAACCTACACATCTTTCTGAAGAGGAATTTGAAGACAAACTTGAGTGAATTACCTTTGCTTCAAGCATATATTTGGTTAAGGCCTCTTGGGCTTGATGGAGCTGCATCTCCATCTCATGCATTCTTTGAAGAATTCCTTCTTTCTCTTGCTTCATAGCAACCAATTGGTCATGAATTCTAGTGCTTTCTCTTCTATCTTCATACAGAATTTGCACCATATCCTTCAAGATGTAGAATTCCTTCTTCATCTCTTCATCGAAGAATCTTGTGAAGGAGGAGGATTTTGAAACCTCACTTGATGAAGTTTTCATAATTATTTAAATGAACTAAATAACTTCAACAACAATTCAAAAAGCTTCAAAAACAATTTACAAAGCTTCTAAAAAAAATGGTTGTAGAGTCAAGCTCTTCTTCAAGCAACCTTTTGCAAACAATCCTTCTTGTGCTTCAAGGGTTGCCTCGAGGTCCTTTGGGTAAGGAGAATGCTTTCAGCCCTTCTTCCTTCTTGTAATATTCTAGGCTTAGTTATCAATAGCTTCCCTTCACCTCAAGCAAACTCAAACTTGTAAGCAATAGTCAATTTGCAAACATTCAAATTATTTGCACTGTTAAACACCTTTCAAGTCAAACAAGAAACCTAGTGCTATGTCAAGCAAGCAACTATGCTCTGTCAAGCAAACAAACTAGTGCTTTCTTGAAATTCTTATGCACAAGCACCTCCCACTTAGTTAAACAAATAAAACATCTAGCTTATTCTTGACTGTGTGGAATTGAACAATTGAACAGGTGTATGTTTTTTAAACTATTTTAATGCTTTAAGTGTGAGGAATTACACATTTTTTTTTTCTGATATTAAGCATGTGAAGCAACCATAAAGTGCAACAAATAATCATCAAAACATAACAACAAATTTAATAAATGAGTTCACCCAAATATCGCGGGCTACGTCTCCTTGAACCTATGTCAATTGACTTGGCTCTTTGGGATTATGATGGAAAATTTATTTTCCAAGTTAATAAATCAACTCCAATGGTTATTTGGACTGTACCATTTGGTTTAGAATACCATCATACCCCTGGAATGGTTGAAATCTCTATGAAGAAGAACCTCAGCTCCCTTAGACTTGACTCCTTCTGTCGGTGCCCTTAAGCTTCCCTGAGCTTCTCTGTGGCACTAACTCCCTTAGAAATTATTTTCTATCCTTTAAACCTTTTCTATTATCTCCAGCATATATCAGACATCTAAAATAGGTTGTTCATTTGCTCCAAATGAGCTCTAGCTCCCCAATCTAGGCCTCCATCCACTATTGGCCCTAGGCTTCCCGTAACTTCTATATGGCTTCTTGACCTTCATACGCATCCAAATGGTTCTGAAAATCATTTCATTGGATTAAAAATGTCAAAAATAGTTAGAATAGACTATTCACTCACTGAAATTGGCCTCTGGTTGCTCCAGTTACGCCTACAACACGTGCCGGCACCCCCTAGCTTTGGGGTCACTGAAAACTTCTATGAAGCATATTGACCTTCAAAATTCTTCAAAAGCTTATGAAAATCCTTCCATTGGATTCATAAGGTTAAAAATAGTTAGAAAGGACTACTGGTTTGCTGAGAATGGATACTGGCTGCTCTGGATAGGCCTCATTCTCCTGCTCGCACCTAGTGGCCCTTGGAATTTCTCTAAAACATATCAGAATTCAAAAGTCCTCTAATGGATCTGAAAACCTCACCATTAGTTCCATAATGTCTGAAACATCCAAAATTGACTATTGGATTCCTGAGTAAGGCCTTTAGCTGCCCTGGCTAGGCCTCATTCTGTTGTTGGATCCTAGTGGCCCTAGTGGCCCCTAGAACTTATCTGAAGCAAAATATCACTCAGAAGTCCTATGATGGCTCTAAAACCATCACCAATGTGTCTCAAATGTCCAATAAAGTTGAAATTGACTATTCACACTCCCATAATGGTCGAATCTAGCTCAAGATAGAGCCCAAACAAAATTTGTCCAGTGACCCCTAAATCAGCTCCACTAAAAATGGAGCAACTACAATTAACCCAACTAAAATTATATTTTCCACCAAGAATGGTGCACTGGCCCTAAAAATCTGCCAATAAAACCATGAGAATAAATTTTTGGTTGGGGTGTTGGGCACATGGCCCTAACCCCACGGTCTTCAAACCGTAACCGTCGAGGTTTAATGTTTATCTGCAGGGAAAGCGTTTTACCGTTGGCATGTGACAGGTTGTAACCATTTACGCTAGCGGTCTAGGGGCTTAAGCCCTTAGCCTGGGGCCATGGGCTGGAGGGCATGTGGGAGGGGTTGGACCTCGGGGCTAGCCCCTCCAGATCCCCAAACACAAAACCAACATTCTTTAAATAAAACCCGAGACATATAGTAGTTAAGAACTAATCGTAGCGTACGTGGTTAAGACGCGGGCGTGCTATGCAGGAGATCACCCGATCGATCCTCCAACCCTCTACCAAAATTTTAAACAACCTTTCTGGGCCATGTGCCAGCCTCCGGGCCTGCCACGTGGCAGCTCTTGATTGGCTCAAAATTCATATGCCCAATAATAAGGTGCCACTTATCCTTCAACTACTGGTTCGAAAGGAATATTCCAGGGAATATTTCAAGAATATTTTAGGAATATTCCATATAATATTCCTTTTTTTAATTTTCAAAAAAACCCAATCAAACCTGGTCAAAGGTCGAAATTTGCAGTTTACTGGACTTTTCAAATCGTGATAACTTCTTCATACGGTGTCGATTTTTCGAACCATTCATGGCACCAGAATCAGGAATACGAGATCTATATGGTCACTCAGGTTAGAAAAAATTTCAAACACTTCGAAAATTGAGCTATCACTTAGGTCCTTGATCCAAATATGATCACCAGTAAACCTGTCTGGAGACTGTCTCTGTCTACGTAGTGAATTAGGTGCTCCTACATGTTCTGTTGCATCGAGTCTCAATCTATCAGCTTCTGTGGTGCACCTTCTACCATTTCTGGTGGATGGCTCTCCATGAGTGTTTTCTGCCACTCCATGATCCTCCACATGTGGCTACTCGACATCTTGAGGTTCATTCTTTGGAACCAAGAGTTCCTCCTCTGCATGCAAATCAAGCTCCCTCTCAAGGGACAATCGCATGGATTTCTCCTCATCAAATTTTATATCCCGTCTCACAAAATTCATCCTGTTGTTTGGAAAATACACCTAATAGTTGTGGGGAGTATCAGTATACCCCACAAATATCCAAATCTCAGTTGTTGGTTCGGGCTTCTTCCTGGAATCTTTGGTAAATGAAAATAGATAAATGAGCCAAAAGTTTTAAAATATGAAACATCAAGTTTCTTACCAGAAAAAGCCTCCACTAGTGTACTCATGCCAAGTATTCGATGAGAACTATGGTTTTGCACAAATAATATTTTGTTGCATGCCTCTGCCCATAGATGCAACAATAGGCCCTAATCATGCAACATTTCTCGTGTTGCACCCACAATTTTTCTATTCTTTCTTTCTGTGACCCCATTCTGTTGTGGGTTATGAGGCACAATAAACTCTCTCTGAATTCATTATTTTCCACAAAATTTCTTGAATTAATTGGAGATGTGCTCACCACCATTGTCATTCCTAAGAACCTTCACATGCTTCCCTGTATCTTTCTCCACCAGTGCTTTGAACTCAAAAATTTTGGGAACGTCTGGTCTTTCTTCTACATGAAGTAGATCCAACACTTTCTAGAAAAATCATCAACAAATATCACATAATACCTGTGCTTTGTTGTCGAAGTTGTAAAGAATGGTCCACACACGTCTGAGTGAACTCTCTCAAGGATTTCCGCTGCTCAATTCTCCTTCTCGTGAAAATTGGCCTTTGCATACTTCCCCATGTTACATCCCTTGCATGTGTCTATCTGTGCAAGAGTACCCTTTGTAAGCCCCATATAAATCTGCTGCATGACCTTCAAGGCACCGTGGTGTAGATGGCCCAATATCCTGTGCCATAAGTCACCCTCATCCCGACTCACCACTTTGTTTGCCTTACCCATCAATGTTGCGTAGCCATATACATCAAGTTTGTAGAGATTCTTCATATGAATCCAAATCTTTTGGGCTTGCCTTATGGCTTTGTGTTGAAGGAAGGATTTCCCTTCACTAAAAACCACATCATAACCTCTATCCTCAAACATTGAAACTGAAACTAAATCATTTTTCAAGCTTGGTACATACATTACATATTTTAATAAGAAGGGTTTACTTGACTATCTCTGGAAGGTAGCTGTACCAATCCCGGTAGCACTGTACCTCCCATCATCACCTATTTCGATATGCATCTGGAGGTCCTTCTCCTCCAAGCTATTGAAAAGTTATTTTCCTCCCATCATGTGGAAAGATGCACCACTAACCAAGTACCACATTGATCCCATTGCACTTGACACCATGCATGAAATGAGCGAGAAGTCCAACTAAAATTGCAAGTCCAAAGCCTCACCAGCTTTAGATCCTGAAGCCCTATTGTTCTTCTTCTTTTGTGGACAATTAGTGGCATAATGTCCATACTCGTCATAGTGAAAACACTTCACTCTAGACATGTCGTGCTTCTTGCCTTCTTTTCTGGTCTCAGATTTGGAAGAGGATTTCTTTCCCTTCCCCTTATTCACCTTACCAGCCAAGGCACAATTTTCTTCAACATCTGTCTTAGATGAAGATCCATCCCTGGTATTCTACCTAAATTCCTCTTGCACCAAATCTAACCAAAGTCATTCCCAATCTAGCAACATATCCCTCCCATTGACAGAGTCCTGATAACTATGCCACTCTTGGGAAGGCCTAGAAGAGCTAGGCTCACCAAGTCATCATCCGCGATAGTAATTCCAACGCTCCCAAGCTCATCTCAACATTGGACAAACTTGGTTAAATATTTCGGAATAGTGTTGATTTCTCCATTTGATTTTCCTGAGCTTGTCCTTGAGTGAAAATTTTCTATGATCACCACTACTTTGAAACATATCTTTCAAATCCTTCCACATTTCATATGGAGACGCTTTTCCATGGAGACTCAAGAAAATGTGGTCTCGTAATCCCTCCAATAAGATCATCCTCACCTTTGCAACCTTATTTTGTCAAGCATCAAGAAGAGCAACGTCTACTGTTGCGGGTTTGAGAATGTCATCATCAATGAATTCTTTCAACCCGTTTTCCTCCAGAACTACCTCCATCCTATATTTCTACGCAATATAATTGGAACTTCCCTCGAGTACATACTCCAATCTCAAGCCATTGAAATTCATATTGATCTTGATCCTACTATTGCACCAAAGAATACTTTTTCAAATTCGAATGTTATTCAGTCACAAACTCAATTTATTCTCCACTGTAGTGATTTCCTATGCTCTGATACCATGTAGAAATTGTACAAACGATATGTATTCCGATGGATTCAATCCGATCATGCGATATGCTAAAGTAATATACTAAATCCTTTTACAAATAAATTGCAGAAAAGAAACACAATCGCCAATCACAAGTAAAGAAAGAAGAAAATCAAACCACAACACAGATATTTTCCCGAGGAAATATTACTCCTCAAAACCCTTTTATCTTCTATTGTATATTCACTAAGGAATCATGAAACAATTACAATGAACTCTTCTCACAAGAGTCTCTTGCACTCTCACAACTGTCTCACACTAATCCCGACAAAATCGACCAACACTTAGCCAATTTTCAGCCTCTATTCATCCTTCCTTTCTTGTGCAATTCATGTGGAATGAAATCCCTATTCTTTAGGAAATTCAGCCTTCCAAAATTGTGCAATTCTCATGGGAAATCCTATGGTTTTCTTACCACGTTAGAAAATGATGAAATTAGTGACTAGGTGACTAAAAATGTTAGTCACCACAATTATTCCAAGTAAATTACTACTAAATTTGAGCAATTTAAAGTGACCAAACTAAAAATGACTAACTTAAACGACTAATTAGTCATTTAAGTTAGTCGTTTTTAGTTTAGTCACTTATTATCTAGTCGTATATTTTATCCCTAGACTAAATTAGTCATTTAAGTTAGTCATTTTTAGTTCGGTCACTTAAAATTGCTCAAATTTAGTAGTAATTCAATTGAAATAATTGTGGTGACTAACTTTTTTAGTCACCTAGTCACTAATTTCATCATTTTTTACTACAGGATCACGGCCTCCCACTCACCCAAGAAGGTTTGATTCCTAGGCCTCCCGCACCCCCGTGATACTTTTACGCATCTCCACTGTCTTCAATGCGGCATCTAGAGGGAGTCTAGTATAAATTCAACATCGAACTGCCCCCAACTTTTTCGTAGTTCATGGATCTGGCGGTTTTTCAACATATGTGAATCTCAGTCGAATGTCTCAAATCCTGGTCGTTGAGGTTGTCGTCGAAGTCCCCATCAAGGATCCGGGAAGTGAGAAACAACATGTATATGCTAAAAAAATATTGTAGATCCATGCAGCAAAGAACACTTCTCCCATGCTTCGAAGCCTGATGCCTCCAAAGACCTCAGCAGAATCTTCCATGGCAATGATCGCAGATGCCCGGACACCACCACTGAGGGGCGGCTTAGCGCCTTCTTTACGCCACGCCTTCGCTGGATTTGCACCATCCGACAGAGACCTCGCTATGCTCCAGGCTGACTCTGCCGGCTTTCTTCCAGAAAACTCGTCGCAGGAATGGATCTAAACATGTCCACGAGCGTCCAGGTTCAACCCGAAACCTCCTCTCGAAGCAAGAGAGCCATTGAGATCTTCAAACTACTTATGTCACATAATATCAGCACATAAAATTCACAATGCATCCTTAAATTAGTTTTCTCTGCAGCAAAATTCACAGCGGATCCACAATTCCTCCCACGCGAGCCCAGAAGAGCCCTGTCAGAATGATGCGAGCACAAAAAACTTCAACGCTTTGGCAAGCACAGACAACGCTGTCATGTGGGATCAAACGCTTCCCATCAATCCAAATCAAAACTGGTTATGTGGCTCTTTTGCCGATCGACAATTGTGTAAAGCACTGCAGATCGGCCACCGAGCCTCGAAATCCCAATAGCCATGCAGCCTTTGGAATCCGAGATCCTTAAAAAACGCTCTGCAATCAATTATAACGAACGGCCTTCTCAGAGTACAGAACGGAACAGAGATGCCATGTCGCTGTCATGCTGTATGTGCAACCACTTCTCTGCTACGCACTTTGCAGATTCGTGGAGAAGCCACCCCAGGATGCTCCTCCTCACGACCTCTACCACTGGAACCAGTCGCATAAACACCAATGTTAACAGAGCCGCACCACACCGACTCAGATCTGGCTCTGATCGAGTAGATCGCTTACAACAGTAGTGACTCTTGATGGGAAAACAAATATTAAATAAAACTATACAAATACAGTAATTTATTTCCTTATGCCCAGTAAGGGCCAGAGGCCCTTACGGGCTTTGAAGCTCTGATACCAAGATAAAATATCATACCGCAAAACTCTATCTTGGGTCCTTCATATCAATCAAAGATAAAAAAGTACCATATATTTATACGTAGGCCCCAAGATAGGTGCTCCTATTCCTAGACGTGCAAGGATGTGCTGAGAGATTCTCTCAAACAAACACTAAACTAGGAAAACATCTACTTAGCTATTGACTCTCTATTATGGGGAACAAACTCCTAAAGTAAAGAATTACAACCATAGAGATAATAGAATTAAATATTTTTAACTAAAAAGAAAAAAAAACTTATATAGAAACTTCAATCATTCCAAATAAAAGATTAACAAGATTTTGAGCTAAATCATTGACTCGAATATCATGCTAGTTCTTTGAGAATTTGCGAAAATAATATGCGAATTTATTTGAGACCCGTAGACCACATGCCACCACAATACTTACAAATAAAAATCCTACAGTTTGCAGTTTGAAGAGTAAAGTCAAAAGAAAAAGAAAAAAAGGTAAAATTCTTGGGCTTTTTTTTCCAGAAACCAAGGTTAAAATTCTTTCCTTTTTCTTAGAGAACTCATTGTCCAAAAGTTTTAATGGTTCCTCATAACTTTGTGCAGGAATTGAAAGTTGAAAGGCTCTTTTAATCAGAAGTTTCCACGAAGTGAGATATAACTTCCTCCAAATAAAAGTTCACAGTTTGAAAAAATCATTGAAATACAACGGGACTTCTTTATTTGCATTCAATTTATATAAAAGATCATAGGGTTTGGAAAAATCATGGGGGCATTTTTTTATATTCATTTTATTTAAAAGAAAAATATTTGTATAGAATAATGAAAGAAAAAAATTGAAAATTTTAAAATAAACTTATTGCAAATTTATATTTATTTTAAGTTTTTTTTAAGAAAATTATATTATAAACATTTTTTTATTATTAATTTATTTTTCATTTTATTTTTATGTAATTTGATTAAATTAATATATGTACATAACGCTGTGCCACAATACATTATATTTCTTTTTAATAAACTGAAAGAACATATAATTAAAAGAAATTAGAAAAAAAATAATGAAAAAAGGACACTCTAATAAAGAGAAAAAAAAAGATAACAAGATTTTGAGCTAAATCATTGACTCAAAATAAAAAAGTATTTGCAAAAAACATATGTAAATTTATTTGAAATGGGTAGAACACAACATTTATAAATAAAAATCTTACACATTAAAAAGTAATATCAAAAGAAAAAGAAAAAAACACTTCTAAACAAATCTTACACATTAAAGAGAAAAAGATAAAAACACTATTTTTTTTTAAGAAACCAAGGTTAAAATTCTTTCATTTTTCTTGCATATCCATTGTCCAAAAGTTCTAATGGTTCATCATAACTCTGTGCAGGAATTGGAAGAAGAAAGGTTCTTCTGATTAGAAATTTCTAGGAAGTAAGATATAACTTCCTCCCAATAAAAAATCACAGGGTTTGAAAAAATCATTTAATACAGCGAGACTTTTTTCTGCATTCAATTTATTTAAAAACATCATACGGTTTGATAAAATCATTAAAATATAACGAGATCTCTTTTTCTGCATTCAATTTATTTTAAAACAAAAAGTTTGTAAGGAATAATAAAAATGAAGAAATAAAAATTAAAAATAAATTTATTGCACGTTTATATGTATTTTAATTTCTTTGAATTTTAAGAGAATTTACATTACAAGTTTTTTCTTTTTCTTTTCTTAGAGTAAAAGGAAATAGGATTTTTTTATTTTTTTTTGATAAATTAAGAGTTAATAAATTTTATAAATTTAAAATATATATATATATATATATATATATATATATATATATATATATATATATATATAATTATTAACAAAATTGTGAACAGTTAAAACCTGAAATTTAGTGGTAAAAATTATTATTATTTCAATTTTATTTTATTCATTAATTGATTTTTTATTTTATCTTCCTTATTAAAATGGAGAGCATATAATTGAAAAATAAATTTAAAAAAATAGAAAAAAAACCAATATACAAACTCCAATGATCCAAAAAAGAAGAAGATTTTTTTAGCTAAATCATTGATTCAAATATCATGCTAGTTCTCAAATATCATGCAGTTCTCTTAATATTTGAAAAGAATATGTGAATTTATTTGAGATGGGTAGACCACATGCCACCCCGAATACTTATAAATAAAAATCTTACCAATTGAAAAGCACACCGGAGATGAATGGAAAAGAAAAAGAAAATAACTCTCAAGAAATGAAGGTTTGAATTCTTCCATTTTTCTTGCATAACCCATTGTCTAAAAGTTCTAATGGTTCATCATAACTTGCATTAATTGAAAGATGGAATATTATTTTAAAAATAAATTAAAAAAGATGATAGTTTCTCAAAACATAAAGTCATCGAATTAGGGTAAGAAATTTTTTTGTGAGAAGAGTTGAAATAGAGGCATTATATTTTCCGATAATTACGTGCCCCATTTTCTTGAGTCTTTATAAAAATGCATCAAAGAACTTCAACAATTCCAGGCATGAATTATGGATTGATAAAACCTACAATGCCACGAAGAATTATGAGATAATCTCCCTCTATTCAATGTCTAGAGAATCATAAATCATATGTGCCTTCCTTGCCTGCTTTAGACGGGCAAGATCGTTCACGGGAGGAAGAACGAGACCCTGCAGCAACATTAAAAACCCAGTAAAGATTTGTAAGAGGAAAATGTAAGAGGAAAATAAATTAAAGATACAGGCAACGAGTTAAGGCATCCGGACGAAAATTTGAGACTAATTTTGACCCTATCAACACAGGGATCGGATTTTCGGCCACTCCCAAACCATTTAACTGTGCGTTCTTTTACAAGTCTGCTAAAAGAATGCATGAGCACTATGAAATTGATATATATCGTTGTATTTGCTAGAATATTTAAAGGTGAAGGGAAAAACAAGTTTCTTAACAAAATACATAGAAATATACGACCTATGCTTACATTCTATAGACTTGTGTTGTATTCCAAGCGAAAGAAATAGTTCGGTAACTGTAATGACAGAGACACATGAGTGGGTGTATCGTATTTCATCTTTGGGTGGAAGAGACATTAGTAGGTTTAGTAAGTTAGTTACGTAGTTAGAAGAGCATAAATAAAAGAGAGAGTGGATTTGATGGTTTAAAATATTTCAATTCTCTAATATTAGATTTAATGATACAAACAGAAAAATAATGATAACTATTAAATTTTTTAAAAGAACACGGAAAATTATTTTCCCTCAACATAAGGAGTTCACACAGTGTTGCGGAAATGAATTTAATCAGGATGACACATTTACGGAAGTTTACACCGAGAACAATATCGTGACTAACAAAAATTTAGATTATAATTCAAAAAACACAACATACACATTCATATGGAGGTTGTGGCTTCTTTTAAAACATTTCATTCATGATAGACAAAATTTAATACCTAGCATGGGCAGACATCATTTTCTGAACATTAAAAAAGTTGGGTGAAGTAAAAAACACTTTCGGATTAAATATTTTCCCATGCTCATTTACTAATCATGCGTTAAATTCTATTTGACTTTAACTATTTAACTCTGTTGCAGAATGGGTTATGTATTATGCTCAGAACTTGTCTTTCTCTACAAACGCAGTCCGCAACCTGCAAAACATTTACTGAGGTATGGTTGCTATCAGAAAATTAAACGCGGTGGTTGTGATTAATTTTCCAACACTCCCCCTTAAAGCGACTGTCGCCATTGACCATTCCTAGACAATCTTTGAGATAAACAAATTTTTCACGTGTCAATGGCTTTGTTAAGATGTCTGCAAATTGTTCCTCTGACCTGCAATGTTGCAATACAACTTTACCATTGTTAACTAATTCTCTTATGAAATGATATTTAGCATCAATGTGCTTTGTCCTTTAATGAAGACAAATTTTTTTGATAGTGAAATTGTTGAATTGTTAAAACAGAAAATAGTATTTGCTCCATCTTGTTCATAACATAAATCCCACAACATCCTCCTCATCCAAACTGCTTGACACATTGTTGTCGTTGTGGTGACATACTCAGCTTCTCTATTGACAATGATACTATTGCCTGCTTCTTGGAAGCCCATGAAATGGCTCATGAACCCAAATGAAAAACATACCCTGACGTGCTCTTTCTGTCATCAACACTTCATGCCCAATCTCTATCGGTGTAACCAATCATCCTAAATGAATCGGTTGCGAAGTACAAAATACCATACTCCTTTGTCCCATTGACATACTTTAAAATTCTTGTGGTTGCTTGCCAATGTGTCTCCCTGTGTGTTTCCATGAACCTCGACACCAAACTCACTGCATACATTATGTCAGGCCTAGTTGTGGTCAAATACATTAGGCTGCCCACCATACTTTTGTATAAAGTCGGATTGACATTGCTGCTGCAATATTCCTTGCTCAACTTCAACCTCATGACTGTTGAAGTTGGTGTTGGCTTGTTCTTCTGCATTTTAAACCTCTCTAAAATTTCTGCAACATACCTTGCTTGAGAGATAAAAATACCATTTTTTGTTTGCTTCACTTCTATGCCCAAAAATTATCTTAAAAACCTCAAGTGAGTAATTCCAAACTCACTTTTCATGATTTCTTTGAAACCATTGATAAGGAAATCATCAATCCCTCTAAAAATAAAATGATCTACATATAAACCAATAATCATAATCTTACCATGACTTTATTTGATGTAGAGAGTAGGTTCACCATCACATTTGTCGAACCCATTATCCATCAAGTAGGCATCTATCATGCTATACCTTTCACGTGGTGCTTGCTTCATCCCTTAAAGAGATTTCCGCAACCTACACACCTTGTCTTCTTTGCCTTTTACCTCATATCCAAGAGGTTTCACAACATACACCTCCTCTTTCAGCACTCCATTCAAGAATGCTAAATTTACGTCCATTTGATACACT
Source organism: Pinus albicaulis (assembly GCA_034641835.2). Lineage (NCBI taxonomy): Eukaryota > Viridiplantae > Streptophyta > Pinopsida > Pinales > Pinaceae > Pinus > Pinus albicaulis. Next base: position 1,708,711,548 of record CM076578.1, read on the forward strand.
TTCCATTTTTATTGCATTGTAATTGACAACACTGTACGCATTGTTTCCATCCTCGGGACTAACACAAATGTTTCCACATAGTCTCTTCCATGCCTCTGCTTGTATCCTTTGACAACTAGCTTTTCTTTATGCCTTTCAATCTTGCCTTCAATGTTTCTCTTGGTCTTATATAGCCACTTGACTCCAGTGACTTATTTTCCTTACGGAAGGTCCACTAACTCCCATTTGTCATTCTTTTCTATTGCTCATATTTATTCATTCATTGTCGCAATCCATTTCTCTTCTTTCGCTGCATCTTTAAAGTGTATTTGGTCATCTGTATGAACAAATAATGAAAGTAATTAATTCAGAGCAACGCTGCTATCAACTTCATCTTGCTCATAAATTTCATTTAAATTTCTAAATTTTGGTCTTCCTATGCTTGCAAAAAAGATGGGCTTGTTGTTGCATTTGAGGTAGATGGAGTTTCGAATCTTTGTGGTGTGCTCGGAGAAGCACTTGCTTGGTTGCGCAACGTTGTCCTATTACTTTTTTGCGGTGTTCTTTGTTCAGCTTATGTAGGTGGAGGAGGAGTGATTGTTGAGGAATTACTTATTGCGGTCAATTTCTCTTTGTCTTCATGTGACATAGATGTATTCACAGTCACTGTCTTCTCTAAAATTCCATCCCATGCTTCCTCTTCTATGAACTCAACATCTCTACTGATTATTAGCTTCTTGGTTGATGGATGGTAGAGCTTGTATGCCTTGGATTCTTCATTGTATCCAACAAATATACATTCATCCCCCTTGTTATCCAACTTCTTCCTCAACTCATCCGGGGCATGTGCATAAGCCACACACCCAAACACTCTCATGTGAGTGACACTTGCTTTCTTCTACTCCATGCATCTTCAGGAACTATGTTCGTTACACATTTGGTTGGAAACCTATTTATAATATACGATGCACAAGAGATAGCTTCAACCCAATAATCATTTGGAAAATGCTTTGCCTTCAACATACTCCTTGCCATTTACATGATGTTCCTCTTCTTTCTTTCTGTGACACCATTTTGCTGAGGTGTATACCTTGTTGTAAACTTCTTGTGAATTCCGAGCTCTTTACAAAAACTTAAGAAGTCACTTTAGATATATTCACCACCTCTACCAGTCCTCAACAATTTAATGTAGTGTCCACTTTGCTTCTCAAAAAGAGCTTTGTAGTGGCGGAAGCGGTCAAAAAATTCACTTTTCTGTTTTAGGAAATAAACCTATCTCTTCCTTGTGTAGTCATCTATGAAGGTCAAAATGTAATGGCTGCCACCAATTGATGGTGCATTGGTCCACATAAATCTGAGTGGACAATCTCCAAGGGTGCCTTTTCCCTTATAGAATTTCCTGCTGGAAATGATTCTCTATGTTGTTTGCCCAAGATGCATCCTTCACATAGGCTATCTGGTTTTTCTATGATTGGAATTCCCATCACCATACCTTTTCTATGCAACAAATTCAAATCTCCAACGTTGAGATGACCAAATCTCAAATTCCATAACAATTTTTTCATCTTTAATTTCTTCTAGAAAATTTTCTTGTGTGAAATCTGCTACAACACCTTCTTCCTTAAAATCTGACCTCAACTTGAGAAGAAAAAATCTACTATTTCTCATATGAAATTTTGCAATTAGCTGTCTACTTGGAAGCATATCCAAGATTGTGCATACAACATTCTTGAAAAATACATTGTAGCCCTTTAGCATGAGTTGTCAAATACTTATGAGGTTATGTTTCAAACCGAGAACAAAGTAAACATCTGACATGAACTTCTTATCTCCCTTCTTGGTTAGAATGTCCACTCTTCCTTTTCCCATGACAAATAATTTGCTATCAGTCCCCAATGTCACTTCAGATTTTACACTTTCATTTAGATTGGAAAACATTTCTATGTAAAAACACTTGCAGATTAAATATTTTCCAATACTCATTTACAAATAATGCATTAAATTCTATTTAACTTTAATTATTTAAATCTGTTACAGAATGGGTTATGTACTCTGCTCAAAATTTGTCATTCTATGTAAACGCAATCCACAACCTACAAAAAAATTATTGAGGTATGGTTATCGTGAGAAAATTAAATTATTTTCCCTCAACATGAGGAGTTCACACAGATTTGTGGAAATGAGTTTAACCAAGACAATACATTTACAAAAGTTTACACTGAAATCAAATTATGACAGTCCTATTTTAAATACAAAGTGGCTAAGATTAAAATCACACCTATAGGGGAGAAAATATAATCAACTAGTTTTACTCAAACAAAGTTTAATAGAGTGTTGTGGTAAGAATGATAGGTGAAATATTTCCAGAACAATATGGTGACTAACTAAATTTTAGATTATAATTCAAAAAACACAACATACATATTCATATGGAGGTTGAGGCTCCTTCATGAGTCATAGTCAAAGTATAATAGAGTGTTGTGGTAAGAATGATAGGTGAAATATTTCGAGAACAATATGGCGACTAACCAAACTTTAGATTATAATTCAAAAAACACAACATACACATTCATATGGAGGTTGAGGTTCCTTCATGAGTAAAACTATTGTTCTTACTGAGAATTACATTCACCATGAATTGTGGAGTAACAAACATTAAACGTGTAACTTGTGTTTCCACGCACCACCAAATTCTGCTCCACGATTTTCTCTTTCTTAATCGACCACATTACACAAGAAACACCTTACACCATAAAAGGTAATGTATCAATGTAATTTGTAATATCTAATAGAAATGCTCCTTTGTTGGCTGCATCTCTCAGTTTTTCCACTAATTCTAATTTCTAAATACTATAATTAATTAAATATAAAAAATAATTAAAACTCACAACCAAGTGTTACACAAGACTTCACATGAAACTAACTGCCCACTTTAATTAACAAGGGAGATTATTATAACTACTCACTTTAATTAACGAAGAAGATTATCATACTTTAACATGTAGGCTTACCTTCTTCTCGCGGAGGAGGAGTCTCTCTAGTAGGCTTAGCTTCTCCTTAGCTTCTCCTGCTAGTGGAGAATTGTGAGCAGGCTTAGCTCCTTCGACTAGAGCGGGACACTCTCCAACAACTTTACCTTCTCCAGCTAGAGGAGACTTCTTGGTAGGCTTAGTTTCTTGGGCAGATGGTGCTTCAGCTGGAGAAGCATCAACAGGTGGTAGTGTTGGAATTAATGGAGAAAGTCATAATTAGATTGTTGTTATGATGATGATACGATTGAGATGTTGAGATTAGATCTCAAGTCCTAATATCCAAGGAGTGATCAAAACCATCCCATTAGTTTGAAAGCCTATATAATTAAGGCTCATTTGACTCAATAGTCAGGGGTGTGTATGAGTGTGTATACACTCTCCAGGTTCTCACCTGGAGAGCTATTCAATCTATAGTTAGTATATCCACTTTTTAATATGGTATCGGAGCTATGGTGTTTTTTGAGTCAAAGCCACCGGAGTTTAAAGGCCTACCTGCATGTGTTGTGTGTATGGATTTTTGGATTTGAGGATCACTGCTATTGCATGAAGTGATCTATGACTACGACGTTTGGAGTTTGTCAGAGACTACTGTCACAACAATACGAAGAGCCAAATCTTAATAGGTGTCCACAGCTAGCCAATCAGTCGCCCAAGCTCATCAGATTGGCAGAGATCTTCCTTGACAGTGACGCCCGCTAGAGTTGGGCCTTCAGTGCCTATAGTCTCGCCTATAAGGGCTTGTTCTGCAAAGGATCTATTCAACTGTGGCTGCTGTATTTCAAAGGAGGAACCCATGAGCTCGTGGTGAAGAAAAAATCGCTGCACAGTGGTTTATCACTGACCGTTGTGAATGCAGCATGGGATTTGGTTCAAACGACCTGCTCTAGATTTGTAGCATCTCTCCACGAGGAGGCAATCAGGACACGGTTGCTATCGTTGCCACCTATGAAAAAACAATCTCGTATCTTGTATCATTTCTAAAAAATCCTCATCGTGTTTGGAAACATGATTTTTCTTGACCTTAGAAATGATTCTCCATATCCCATAAAAAGCTTTTTTTCTTTTACGAGTTAAGTCCGCTTTCTTTGAAAAGCTAACTGCTATGAATTTTTCCATCCAAGCTAATCACATCATCTATGTGTTGGATGTGTGAAGCAACAATATTGCACCTTATTTTATTGGCCATGGCTTCTCAAGATAGGAGAAGAAAACACTGAATACTGAGAAGAAAATTAAATTCGTTAATAAGGAGAAGGAGGGGCTGTGTGCACGCAAGTGTACCGTACAGATACCCGTTTAATCCGCATGCAAGCAACCTACTAATAATAAAACTGATAGTTAGCAGATCCTTACATTATTCCCCAACCAGGTCTCCACTGTGAACCGACATGCATGCAACTATTAATAGTAAGTCATCGCTGTATTTATCGTAATTCCGCATTTAAATCTAAATCACTAATTCACTTCGACCTCTCACTAGTGCAACCAACAAGCATAACTAGTTCAATCGATTTTAACTCACTTAATTGAGTTAACTGATTTCTCATGCATTAAACTAATACACTAACTACAACTTGGACTCTAAAACAAATAGAATCACTCTACATGCCTCACCAACCACCCTCAACTCGAATTTCATGAGCTAACTGAGTCTATCACACTCAGTTAACTATTACAAGTGATTATGAGATAAGATTACAATTTATTGTCCAATTTAATTAAGGTGGAAATAATTATATTATTTTTATGAATTTTTCAATGTGACTGTTTTGGCCTTAACGATGTTTATCTGTGCGAGGGGGTTACTGGATAATATGAAGATCCATCTTACCAAGTGTGGTGATAGGCTGATTTTAATATTTGGTGTATCAGACTTTCTTTCTAGAGATAATACCATTGTTTTAGCATTCAACAGCTTGGAGATTCATGATCCAGCCTCAGGGACCCTGGAGGTTGATCATGCCCTTGGGAGCAGGGTGGGAGGCAACAACTTATTTTAAATATTTTTTTTAGTTGGTTATAAATAATAACTGGTCAATTTAGACTATTCATATCCCACATCGACTACGAGATCCGGATCTACCCATTCCACTAGGAACACAATGGATTGATGTAGGTAAAAAAAAAAAATTTAACATTTTTTATTTTATGAATTTTTTTGTTATGTATTCTGAAACATCAACTTATGATGTTTTTACAGATATGGGTCCTAGGAGACTGCCTGGTATGTCACCAGTTTCACAGAGGGTAGCCCTCCCAATAGAGGATGCTCCTTATGAGGAGGGAGCATATACACTAGCCGAGTTAGAGAGAAACTTGGTTGGCCTTATGAGAGGCATCCCAAAGTATGCCATATTTGATGAGATTCCTTTACACCTCCAAAGGCATATGGTCGGGGTTCCAGGCAAGATACATCAGTTACTCTACCGAGTGATTCGAGCAGTCACCTGCTATCGTGAGTAGCATGTGGGTGGATAACAACCCTTTTTTTACATTTTTTGTACTGATGTAGGCTCGGAGATCCATTTTTGTAACATAACGCATATTATTTGAGATTTTCGATGTAACACACTTAACAGACCCGAGTTTCTACAACTATTTGTGTATCATAATGATGTCTTGGATTTTTACATATTGCACAAATGTCTAACTAATACATGATTTGATAATGTATTTATTAATGTGTTTACATGATTTGAATATGTTTATATGTGATAAAATCAAAATGTCTTTCCAAAAATCGAACATGAAAATACATACGCAAAATTTGAGGATTTCGCACAGAATAATGGCCATTTAATTGTAACACAACGAGTTGTGAGTCTAACTTAACAAAAAAATCTCTAATCCCGCGATCAATAGAATCTGATAATAGTTCGATTACTTCACTATATTCACCAATATTTTTAGTTGTTCGACCAAAACAAATACCTTGTAAATTAATCAACTCGCCATCAGGGGAAAAGAGTGCCCTTGCTGCGGAAGACAGGTTCTATGTGCTACGGAAAGCGCCATTATAAAAATTGACATAATGATTCAAAGACATCTAAAAAACAAGTGGAACAGAAGGTGAGCAGAGGAAACATGTCTGCAAAGCAAACAATCACACCAAAAATCAACTCAAAGCACACTAATGAATAAAACACTAATGTGAAAATTATCACACTCATGATTAAGCATAATATTTTTTCATGTAGAGCCCATTCTGGGGCTCATCCAATGGATTGCCTTCGTAATATTCTAGCTCATAGGCTCCACTTTCCAATACTTGTTGAATGATATAGGGCCCATGCCAGCTTGGTCATAAATTAATACCAAGTCACCTTTGGAGAAAATACGAGGGTTGACGGATTTGTCATATTGAGCTTTAGCTCGTCCTTTTTGTGCTTCAATAACCAAAGCAACAAGTCTATGGGTCTCATCAAGATGCTCGAGGTAAAGTAATCGTTCCTCCTCTAGTGCAATACCAGGAAGTAGCTCGACAGATAGTTTCAAAGAAGGGATTTAACACTCGATCAAGAGTGTGGCCTCCATTTCATACACCAATTGGAATGGTGTGAATCCAATGGAACTCTTAGTATAAGTTTAGTAAGCCCACAGAGCTAAGAATAGCATGAGATGCCAATATTGTTTGTGATTTCCAATGGTGCGTTGAAGCATGGTCACCAAAAATTTGTTAACAGCCTCAACTTGGCCATTTTCATTTAGATAATAATGGGTGGAGCTAGTTAGCGGCCAAATACAGGCAGTAATCATAGTGATAATTTAGAGGATGCAATAGAGGAGCACTGATGAGGGCTCGTTTCAATGCATCGAAAGATCTTTCGAAAATTTCATCCCATATGAATGGGATTCCCTTTTTCAGCAAGCGAGTAAAGCCTTTGGAAAGCTTAGCATAATTCAATATGAAACAATGGAGGAAATTAGCTTTCTCCTAAAAACTCTGCAGTTGATAGATAGAAGAGGGAGGAGGAAAATTGATGATTTCCTCAACTTTAAGAGGATCAATGCAGAAACCTTCCTTGGATACCACGAAACCCAAGAGTCACCCAGATTTGATGAAGAAGACACACTTATGAGGATTCAACTGGATATTATATTATCTATAGTGAGTCATTTGAAGAAAAGGATACTTGATACCAATAATCCAGAGCAATAAAAACCACTGAGAGGGTCAGCCTTGATTGCGAACAAACCTAACTTAATCTTGGAGAATATTTTTGAGTTCAGGACAGTAGGATTTGGGAGCACTCAAAAAATGGAGTACTTTGTGTAGTGGAAAGATACACAATAGGAAAGTGATTTGGAGATGGAGGATTCGCTATGGAGTTGGAAAATGAGATTGAAGGTTATTACACAAAGTTGGCTCAAAGTGTGGGATATTTGAGGAATGACTCAAGGTGGGGAAGGATGTCAGGCCCCTGACATAACTTCACCATTGGAAGCCTACGAGTCGGCATAGTGAGTGGGCAGGCCTACATTTTTGGGTAGACGATTGGTGGGTGTGTGGGCTTGTGCACAACATGGGTGAGATGGTAAAGCCATGTGCATCGGGAAGGCAAGTGTGTGGGCAAAACAAGTGAGCAAGCGACCGAGAGAGTGTGTGGGTGAGAAAGTGGGAATGAGAGCGGGTAGAGTGTAGCGACATCAGGAAACTGAGGTGACGATGCACCCATAGGGCGTGCACCAAAAATAAGTGTTGGGTCCACATATCCAACCATTGAGTGAAGTGCATGGAACATCATGGGCAGCAGTGCTACACCTATGTGGAAGGGTCATTTCGGCCAACAAAAGGAGAAGGCATCCGTTCACTTTGGAACACGTTAGCCCAACCAAAATGGCAAGGCGACGAACTGTATAAGTAATAGGTGCACGCAGAGAGACAAGGATAAATCAATTCGGTCACAATACGAGCTCCAGGGTTAAGAGATTTCAGACCTACGGTTTAGGAAATGAAAAAAGGCCCAAGGAAAAAAATAAGAAGTGTTTTTGGTATATGCCCCATCAGAAAGCAGGTTGTCATTTCTGTTTGGTTCATTTAGTTGCAACAAGCCTATTTTTAGGCGCCCACACATTTATGTCATTGAGCCACTCTATTATTTATTTGTAACATATTTTGATATAAAATTTGGGGATATTTTTGGGAGTTTCCCCATCCCGGTTATATTATTGTGTTTTTTTTTCACTTATGTTTATGCAATTAAAGTTGGGGTTTACGGTTTCTTCACATAAACACAATAATAATAAAACTCAAAACACTTAAAGATTATTTAAGGTTCGACGAAGAGGCATAGTCTGGATGGAGGAGCTACCAGTTTTCTTAACTCGGAAACCCGACTTGTCAGTGCCACACACCCTAGTCGATCAGGCCGCTGCAGGGATGTGGAAAATTGTTGAATTATATAAACACTAGAGGAATTTGAATGGGAGTTCCCTCTCCCACATATAACTCATGTAAAATTACTGTTGATTTTTTTTTTTTTCTGCATAATGAAAGTGAAACACTTAAAAAAACTAAAATAAGTGTGTGTGAAGAGTTGTAATCTAGATGATTGAGTTGTTGGTGTTCTTAACCCAACAGTAAAACTTTCCAGTTTCGTGCGTCCCAAGTGGTTGGACCATTGCAGGGCCATGACTGAATTGAAAGAAAATTTGGTTGTTTACGAGTAAAAGAATCTACATCTGCATAATAAGAACCAAAATTTGTTGATCTCACACTCCCAAGGTGAGGACTTGCAGATATACATTCTTGAAGAAGTTAAGGTGATAGAAGAAGCTATGGATCATTTTTATAATGAAATGTTGACTCTGCATCAAGTTATGGATCCATTACCCAACATGAAAAGTGATTCAAAATATCAAGGAATATTAATTAAACTAGCCTCCTCGGAAATTGATCTCATGTATGAATGGAGCATGAATTATCCTAATGCGCTTGAAGAAATTCCAAGGAAAAATTGGATAACAATAGAGAAGGATAAATTTGATGTCAAGACCAATATGCAATCACATGAGAAGTTGAGCAGAGACTTGGCTAAAGTAATGGTATCTTATAATACCTTGTACAATGGGTTGGAATCTCTTGTCAAGGTACACAAAATACCTCCCATTGGTGCACTAGGTGAAACAAGATCAAAAGAAGAGATAAAGTAAGAGATTCAAGGAATTTTGGATCTGATTAAGAAATTTTCTATAAGAGATAATATGGAGGCTACAAAAGAAGTGATTGCACAGTATGTGGTTGAGCCCATGAAGCTACACATAAATCTCACTATGTTTTTGAACCAGGTGCAAGCTAAAAATACAACCTTGATATCGGATGCATTAGAATGCCTCACAAGGTATGGAGATGAGCTACATCACATGATCCTAAGATCCCAATTGAATACAAAATTCGGCAAGAATATTTGGTTCAATATCTACAAGCAAAGGCTCCGGATATTTCCATCACAAATCTAGTTGATTGAGAATGTTTTGTTTCTTCAATTTTGATGTAATTTCTATTTTATTAAAAGTAAATTAGGATATAGAGTAGAAAGTCATATGGAATGAGAAAATTCTTGTGGAAGTTGAAGAGTCATGGGGGTAGGTGAAAGGTCATGGTAGGTGAAAATTCACACTACCTTTTATAAATAAACCCTCATGGCTAGATGTAAATGGAATTTTAATTTTGGACTTGATTTGTGCATATTGTTTGAGAGATCATAGATCTTTTGGGGGATTCAAGTGGTGGCTTTGCATCTCCACTAATGGATTTCATAGGAATTTCATGTGATGGTGTTGTGGATATTTCAACTTAATTTTAGAAGCTCTTTGAGCTTGGGCCTGCAATTCCTTACATGTGTTGTTGATCATTGCGAGACTCTTCATGTAGATATTTGATGGTATATCTGTTGTTTCCATGTGTTTATGTTAATGAATTTTTTATTTATTTAAGCACATATCATACATGGGATTGTATTCATTTAAATTATTTCATGTTTGTTATTGATTAGGCACTAATTAATAATCAATAAAAGAATATTTTTCTTTATACAAATGTTTTAATTGAATTATTTCTAGCATTGCTTCTTTAATATTCATGACATGTTATTTAGTTGTTGTTATGTCTATAAGCACCTCATATGTAAAGTTGCTTTAACTTGTGTTTATCGAAAGCTTTATTTGTTTTCTAGCCCTTTTTTCATCCTACCCAAAATGGATCATTAAGAAATATAGTGGTAGTCGGGCCTACATACCAAATGGGTATCCTAACCCAAAAAATGTGGATTCTAGTTGTGATTTTGCACTGGGGAGATCCCCTAACTGTTGACGAAAAATCTGGCCCATCTACAGATTTGGAACTAGACTGAGGGCATGAACCTCTATTGTATGGTTGCTATAAATCCTCGTTATTTCCTTGAATCCTCTAATCAAGAAAGTAACCAACCTCATTCCCATTTTCCATATCCTCCTACCTAGGAAACACTTGAAGTTGAATCCCCTTCACATACTCCTCGGCCAGTATACGAATTCACTTATGACTAGTTAAGAGCCCTATACCCTTTTACCTATGAATATGCCAGAAGGCTTGTACTTATTTTTTTTAAATTTATCTTGTACTTATTTGTTTTAAATTTGTCTTTCCCCATAAGTGACTGACAAAACTTTAGACCACTCATCAAGGAGTGTTAGTTAGTACAGTTCAAGGGTTTTTTAATGTTTCTTTGGATGGTTTAGCATATGTTGTAGAAAGAAACTTTGTAGAGGGAATTGAAAGTAAATTTGATTCAAAGAATGTCAAAGGTGAGAATATTGAAGGGGGAGATTTAGAGGGTAAAAAACAAGGACCTGTTGAGAACATTGAACACGTTGTAGGACCTGAGAATGAAAATAATTGAAGCAAATAAGGAAATCTACTTAATGATAACAAAGGCTCAGGCTCATATTTAGAAAGTGACGAAGATAAAAACATGGCAAGAAATCAACCACAACCCCTAGCCTGGATGGCACACGCCGCCCTTGATATTCAATGTATTCTTCATGAATTACCTTTCCATCTTGAAAAACATCTCACAAATTATAGCCCAAACAAAGGGATTTCTTGGGAAGACCATATCAATAATTGATATCTGTCGCTAAGGATTATGCATATGCAACATGAAGATATTGTTTACAGAATCATTTTTTACATACCCATTTGAGAATAAGGTCTTTGTATGGTACCATACTCTTCCTTTAGCATCTATTCGAACTTGGGATGATCTCTAAAAGGCTTTCCTTGAATTTTTTTTTGAATAGAAGATATGTGTAATGTTGCTTAAATAGTTAAGCTTGTTGAATATGGGGAAGAAATAAAAGGTCAAATATTTCAATCAGTGCTTCAATTCTATTCTGAACAAGTTTCCAAATGATGTGCCTCCCCATGATTCTATCACTATGGATTACTACACTTTAGCGTTGTTGTATAACATTGTTATATTCGTTAAGAGAGCAATGAAGACTACTTTGATTGATAATTTTTTTTATTCCATTTTCGGAGAAGGACATGATCGCTATAGGAGCACATGAATTCAAAGATGATCCAAAGGCTACTGGTAAGAAAAATTAAGCTTCCTCTTGTAATTATGGTGATAAAGACGTATTTGATTTTGAAAGTTTAGAAAAATCTCTTAAACAATTAATAATGAGGTGTTTGATTTGAAAATAAATACAATTAAAATATCTTCTAGTAGAAAATATTTCAAGCCTTTCTTCAATAAGAGTAACAATCAACCGATTAAATAATCCCAAAGCTTGAATGTGAATCATAATGTGGAAGAACTAGGCATGGGCAAATATTGAACTTTCCACCAAGTTGCACATTCTAAGAAAACATGTTCTTAGTGGCTTCACAACATGATCATGATGGTAAATAAAGTGCTCGATGATCAAAATAATGAATACCAATCTAATCAATCAAAAGAATAATAATAGTCCTATCCTCCAAAGGATAATGTTGGAATATCAGTAATGTTGTTGGATATTGTCATATATGGTGAGTCTCAATTGGTTGGGGAAGACTCCTCCTTTTAATTTTCCTAAGACTTACAATCTGAGTAAATATCTAGTAGTTGAACCCACTTTAGACAAAAAGAAGAAGGTGCTTTTGAGAAGGATATTTCCTCCGAAATACCCTGCTCATGATTCAACTCCAAAAAATTCAACTAGGAAGGCTTTGAAGAGTAAGTTATGGAGTGCTAAAAGTTTCTAATACTCTTGAAGTAGTTGACAAAACTTATCAACCCACGACCTCAGCCCATTCATCCATAGGCAACAATGGATCTTGTGGTATGGATTATAATATCATTGAAGATTTGAATAAAGTTCGAGTGAATGGATCACTCAATGAGCTAGCCAATTTTCCTGGGCAGAGGGAGTTGATTATCAAAACCTTTGAATCCATTCCTTCATTATGCAAATCCACTTCTTCTCCAAATACTTCTCATTTTGGGCAAACCAAAGTTGTGATAAGTCTTGAATCTATTATTAATGTGGAAAATGTTAATTCAAAATCTACAATACCTCCCTTCGTATTGGCATTTAATATCTTCAATTAAAATGTCCATAAATGTCTAGTTGACTTAGGTACATCAACAAATGCTATGCCTTGTTCTGTTTACAAAAATATTAATGCTAATTTGGAGAAAATGGATGTGATGAGCATCCAAATTGATATATCTCAGGTTCATGTTGTGGGACAACATAACAACATGTTGATTAGATTTCCTTCTGACTCAAGGGTTCATTAGTTCATTGACATTGTGGTTGTTGATATTCCTGAGGCATATGGGCTTATATTGAAAAAACACTGGTCTAGTAAACTTCAAGGTCAATTTTCCTCAAATTGGTCTCCTTTGTGGCTCCCATACAAAGGAAAGAAAAATCAAATTATGGTTAAAAATGAGCTAGACATGAAGCATATGATTACTGAGATAGAAGCACATAATTAATTGATTAATATTTCTCAAGAAGAATTGGGAAAATTCTTTTTGGAATATGACATTAGTAGCTACCAAGCCATATCGTCACTTGTATCATCAAATACATAGCTGGAACTCCTTCCCTACCCTCCAACTACTGAATATGAACTATGTATTATAGATGTAAATAATTTTAGTTTAAATTTTAACCATGTAAATATTGACTTGTGGACTATTATGATGGATTTAAAACGCATGATGGAGATAGTGCAAGATGTATCCCGATGGACCCAAAAAAGAATATTTTTTTTCATTTCTTATCATTTAGAATTTCATTGCACTAAAAACACTGCAAAATATAAGGCATTTATTCTTGGACTAAAGAAAGTTGTAAACCTGAAGGTAATTGGTGAATCTAATATTACCACTAGATAGGTTTCAATACTATTCATTTCCTTTCACCTCATCTAAAAAACTACAAATAAGAGGTATGGAAAATGATTTATGTGTTTAAATATTTTGGTATTAAACCTATCCCCAGAATTAATACTGTTGTAGTTGATACATTAGCTAATGCCACTGTTATCTTTACACCGCTTAGGGATGGTTTTTCTAATGAAATCATTTATAAACTTGTTGTCCCAGATAATGTAACTAACTTATGCATTTTCCATTATGATCAACAGATATTGGACTTCCTTTCCAACTCAAATATATTCAAAGGCACAACCATATATGAGGACAAACATGATAAAGCCTTACAAGAAAGTGTTAATGCACGATAGTTAAATCCAATACCCAAAGGTGTTGTGTCACCCAAAAATTTATTCAACTTGCAGAATCGTTTTAAAGGACATCCCAACACGAAGACTCAAATTTCGACGCTATTGCACGAACAAATCAATCTTGGGACACAAGAAGACCCTAATTTTGTCAATCTCGATACATGTTGTTCCCTGAAGGAAAGACAAGCTTTCATTCAGTTATTCAAATAGTGTCAATACATTTTTTCCTGGATTTATGAAGACTTAAAGACATACGACATGCGGATTATCCAACATGTCATTATAATAAAATATGGGGTCAATCCTTTTCAACAAAAACTAAGAAAAGTACATCTTGTTGGGTGTGTGTTATATTTTTTTCACGACTAGTTCAATGTGATGTACGTTGCGTTGAGTGTATCAGGGGGGTCACATGGTAGGAGGAATCCCTCCCTGTTGAGGGATTTGCAAGGGGGCAACAACCCCCCTATACAGGGCTCGTGCGAGTGCCCATAGAATTTTTTTTTTTATGTGGACCCAATAATAGTTGGGTGGACCTAAAGATGGTAGGCATACTTACCCATGGTTTTGTGCATGGGTTTTGCACATGGTTTTGGGCATGATGGTTTTCTGCCCATGGTATTTTGTATATCTGGTCAAGGGAACTACGGTTATGTTCTAACCCAGGGTTAGTGGATTGGGGTTTATGAATGCTTTTATATATATATATATATATATATATATGCATTGTAACATTGAAATGAAAATAATAAAAAAATCAATCTGGTGGTCTCAGTTTTGGGATTCAGGGGACAATATTTGTTTTATGTTCTCTCCACTATTTATTTTTATTTTTTTCAAGAATTCATTGGTAGGTAATTTTTATACAGGGTTAAAACCTACACATTTGACACCTGATCCTAACGTACAATAGGAATTGAATAATTTTTTGGATTCACAGATTATTTTTAGTGTCAAGAATTCGACGTGGGTGTCAAATTTAGTCTCGGTAAGGAAGAAATCTATAGAGATTTGCTTACGTGTTGATTTTTGAAATCTCAAGCGGGCTTCGAATAAAGATAACTACCCATTTCCCTCCATGGAACAAGTCCTCCAAATGGTTTTAGGTTCTGAGATGTTTCCCTTATTAGATGGATTTTCTATCTATAACTAGGTATTGGTTGCAAATCCAGATAAATTGAAGACTAATTTCAAAACCAAATGGAGAAATTTTTCTTTTATACATATGCACCTTGGACTTATTAACACTAGAGATACATTCAAATATCATTGGATATTTCATTTAGATGTTTGATTGGTTAAAGTGTGGTGGTGTACCTCGATGATGTCACAGTGTTCGGATTATCAACAGTATCATAAAACACTAGTCGATGTTTCAAATCCCAATGGGGATCCATCTTCAGGGCGAGAATGAAGAATGAAAGAAGGTCACAAAAGGTCATAGTATAAATAGTGAAGGATTATGATGATGAGAGGAGCCGACAACAGATTTTGTATATCTATTTAAAATACATTTTATTTTATTCTTTATTGATGAGGTCACAGATCCTAAAACAGCCAAGCTTGCTGAGATTTGTTTATGATCCACCTTCTTCAGCTTCCATGGAGAGTTATATGAGTAGGTATCTAGTGTCACAATGGGATCACCACTCTCACCTATTGTGGCCAACTTATTTATGGAAAATTTTGAAAAGAAAGCCCTAGCCTCCTTTCCCTTAAGTCCAGCTTGGTGGAAAAGATTTGTGGATGACACTAACATAAAGTGGTTGCATGGTAGGGAGAATCTCGATAAATTCTTCAATCACCTCAACTCAATTTCCTCAGAAATTAAGTTTACCATGGAGATGGAAGAAACAAGAGAATTCCTTTCTTGGATGTCCTAGTTACTAGAAAATAAGATGGAACATTAGGGCATCATGTTTTTAGGAAGAAAACCCATACTGATAGCTACCTTCACGCTGAGTCTTACCATCATCCTGCTCAAAAATTTGGCGTCCTTAACACTCTTGTTGTAAAAGCCCTGAGGATATCCGATGAAGAGCACTTGGAAGAAGAAATCTCTCACCTGACATCTGTTTTCTTGGGTATAGGGTATAAGGAAAGATAAATAAGAAAATCCATAAACAGAGCAAAAGGTATTGTTGTATCCAAGAGACGTCGGGATCCTTAGGAGAGTGGTGGAAGGGTTTTTCTGCCATACATTAAAGGTGTGACAGATAAGATTGCCATGGTTTTGGGAAGGAGTGACATTTTTGCACAATTCTCAGTAGCAGGAACCATTAGACAAAATATGCACTCAGTTAAAGATAGCATTAGTTAGGGGCATCTTAAAGGTGTTTACAAGATTGACTGCTAATGTGGGAAAATTTATATTGGTGAAATTGGGCGCTCTCTTCAAAAGCGTCTGAAAGAACATGGTGCCGATATTAAACATGAGCATCTTGAACCTCGGCTCTTGCTGATCACTCCTAAAAAACAAAACATCACTTACACCTTGAGGATGCTAAAAGCATTGCAAGGGAGGAACACTATCAGAGATGAAATATTAGAGAAGCGGTGGAGATTATAAAACACTTGCATAACATCAACAGGGACGAAGGATTCGAGATTAGTGACAGTTGGCGACTTCTAATTAGACAAATTTTCTCCTTAGGTTCGTCCTCATCCCAGGTATAATTTCACAGGTTTGCTTCTTCTCCTTATTAGAAATCAGTTTAGGGTCGTGCCAATACAAAAAAATTATTATTTCACTCACTCATGATAATTATTTGTGTTAATTAATTTTTATTCTATTAATAAAAATTAATTAATTAATAATTATTATCAAGTAAATGGAAGTAAATTATAATAAAAATTGAAATAAATAAAATTAATTAATAAATTAAAAATTTATTAGGATTTAATTAATAAAATTCATTAGTCGAATTAATATATATTAATTATTATCGTTTATTTATTAATATGAAACTTAATAAAAAAAAAATTAATTAGGGTTATTATATTATAATTTTAATTAATTTAGTAGCACTTAGGGTTTATAATAAATTTAAAAAATATTAAAAAAAAATTAAATATTTATTATTTAAATTAAAATTTATAAAGAATAAAACAAAATTTATTTTAAATAGATTAACAAAATCTGTTGTCGGCTCCTCTCATCATCATAATCCTTCACTATTTATACCTTGACCTTTTGCGACCTTCTTTCATTCTTCATTCTCGTCCTGAAGATGGATCCCCGTTGGGATTCGAAACGTCGACCAATGTTTTATGATACTGTGGATAATCCAAATTATGCAATTAACGACAACCACAAAAGTTTGAGAACCATGATGTCACAGTGTTCTCAAAGAAAATCTCAGAGCATTTACGTCATCTGAGGAAGATTTTTTAGCGCTACAGAAAATATGGTGTATCACTTAATCCTAAGAAAATAATGTTTGCCATGTCCTAAGGGAATCTCTTAGGATATATTATCATGAAGAGCGGTATTATAGTTGACCTCGAGCATGTCAAGGCCATCACTCAAATTTTGTATCCAAATGGTAAGAAATCTATGCAATCATTTTTTGGTAAAATTAATTTTCTTTTGAAGTTTGTTTCACATTATGCCCCAATCGTACTTAAACCACTACAATATATGATCAAGAAGGATGCATTTTATAAATGGAACCAAAAGGAGAAATAAGCTTACATGCAAATTGTTATCACTCAGTAATTTCTCCAGGTTCAAGAGAGAACTCACCGAGGTAACCACAAACCTACTTCAAATTCTAGGATCTAGCCTTCCTAGAATTCAGAGAGGGCTCTCTCTTTAAAATTTATCTTTGTTTTGATTTAAAATATTAGGCTGGTTATGAAAGTACAATTTGGTTTTGGTTTAAAGGGTTTGGTGGGAAAAAATCACTTGGAGGTAGGATAGAGAGAAATCTATTTTTCCATTGGGCTATGGAGTCTAAATCAAGCTAGCAACACTAGGAATCAAGGCCAAAAAGGTACAAATGTATTCAGGGAAAGATAGATAACCCTCAAATATTTGGGAAAGTGTTTTTTGTGAGGTGGTATGATCAAGATAGAGGGCACTTAAGGATTCTTTGATCTGGAAAATGGAAGTAGAAGGCAGACGTCAAACGGGAGAAGGAGCAATTAAGGGTTCTTTGCACCGGAAATCAGAATAAAACATTAAAATGGAAACTAGTTAAAGACAGGGAGCACTTGAGTTATCCTATAGTAATACTCCTAGTTACACATTCGGACAGAACAAACATAAAATGAATGCATGAAACTTAGAAAAGGAAACAGTGATAAGTAGGAAGTACTTCACTCATCAGCTTATCACAGGGATCCTGAATTATGATGTCAGTCAGCTTGTCTAGTCTACTACTTCGAATTCAAACACACAAGAGCCTCCAATGTCCAAAAAAAATGTCTATAGTAATTCCAACAATTTTATTCCACACTAAGATACTTCAAAGAGTGAAGTATTTATACAAATTCTAAACTAGAATCTCTTGAAAAAATATCAAGATTGGTTTACAAGTATCTCCAACTGTTTTTCATAAATAGAACTTAATTAAAGGACACTCAAAACTAATGCATCTATTTGGCACTATTTTCTATGGATAGGTGATAAAAAAGAGGATAATTCGAATTTGATCTCAACTCTTAGTTGATGATGAGGCATCCAAGTCACTAACTGTTTCCTTTCTTTATGCATTCTGCTCCAGCAATTCTGCAAACTTGGGGTCCACTGATACCTTTTTATTTCTCAATCCTAAATATATATGTAAAAAATTAAAGAAGTTATTGTATATGAATATTTTGGTGAGATAATCCTCTCTCAGTTCCTTCAAATATTGCTCCAACTGTTCACAACAGACTCTGGAAAAAGATGTGTAAAACAGAGTTTTACAGAGTCTGAAAAATAGGCTGTAAATATGCGCATGTATCTCTAATTATGTAATACATGTGCACAAAATGAGATAGGTTTTTGTAGATGGGTCTCCTAGGAACAAAAATCTCCTTCAGTTTTGTAATATGTATTTCTTATTGGCCACAACTTTCTCTGGAAAATTATTACTTAACAGGAATTTTCTGCAAAAAGTGCTTTCCAATATTGTTTAATATTTCCCAACCCATAATGGCTATTAGAAAAGTGCGAGAGGTTTTTGTAGTTGGACATCTTAAGAACATAAACCTCCTTCCATTTTACATAATTAATCTTGGATTGGTAGTAATAGTTTCTACAAAACAACGCATTAAACATGAAATTTTTGCAAAAATGTTCCTTCTTGTTATGTCTTCATCTTTTAACCTTTTTGTTATTTTAACTGTTTTTACTTCACTTTGGATAAAATTCATTTTTGTTGGTGAAATTATTTTCATCTCTATTGTTATCTCAAAATCATAGGCTGCTGATCAAGAAGACCTTGAGTAACTATTTCAAACCAGACTTTTAGTTGAGGCTTAGCCTCCTCAACCTGAGAGGGCTCTCTCAATAGGTTTATGATTTTCAAATAAGGATTAGATGGCTAACTCTATGAGTAAAATGGATAAAATGGATAATTGGTTGTACTAATAATCAACAAACATCTATTGGGCTTCTGGAGTCAAGTGTATTTTCACAAAACATGAGTATCAACTTCAATTGGAAGTCAGGGCATTTCAGGGTTTAGATGCATCAAAAGAACAATAGGACAGAAAATAACACAGTTCATGAACATATGAAGGAAGTTAGAGCACCTTCAGTGAATTCTAAATAACATACATTCATGCCACTGCAAGTAATTGAAAGAGGAAAACTATGAGAATAACACACAACCATAACCCTTTCTGAATCCTGAGTGATGAAACCAATATCTCTGTATTAACATAAAAACGCAGTCCTCTGCTACAACAACAGTATGCTTGCTTATGAAAATTTCCAACTTCTTGTCTTTTATAAAGTCATTATTACATTCTTGGATTCTCTCCAATCACTTGAGAGAAATTCGAATTTGCTAGCTTGACACCTATCAACTGCTAAAACAAACTTTAATTACATCTGATAGTTAAACTGTTTGTTCTAGAGTCCTAACACAACTAGGATTAAAACTCTTTATTATAACTTAAAAACCTTATCTAAGCATTAAATCTTCTATCTGACAGCTGCTCCTCATAAAATTCGACCTTGATGATGTCCATCTCCTTGCTGTTGAACTGTAATGATTTGCTTCTTGTCTGCCCTGAAAAATAGGAACATGCTCCCTGCAAAATAGGTGTACTGCTTCATTTATGTTTCTTCACAACATATGCTGACCAATTTGTGCTCAAAACATGTGGCAAAGTCATATTAAACTCTTGTGACTTCGTCCTCTCAGCTGTGCCCAAAACAAAATGTTGAAGAAGTGCCAAAAACTATTAACATTGTTGCGCTACGAAACTGCCTGTTGTTTTTGTAGCCCAGAACTTCACCTCTGAAAACTTCATTTGAAACCTACAAATTTCTATGTTTTTCCATTGTATCTTCATTTTTGGTCTTGATATATCCTCTAGCAGCATCAAATTTTAATAAACATGCCCTTTTACCCTTTTAAAACTTTCAAAATCGATCAAACTGCATACTACAGCAGTTTCGTAGCACGCTATGAAACTGCTATATCTTTTCTTTTCACGGCTTGTTTCCAAAAAATTGAGTTTCCCACCTTTAATACCATCCTTGAAGTTATATATAAGCTCTCAATAATCAACTTTGAACTGTTTTAAAAAATGAAACCTTCCACAAAACTCCAAAAATGTGTTAGGAGATGTCACTTACTATTTACACATATTTTTGTTGTGGTTAATCTTCAAGCTTTACTAGTTGTATTTGAAGGTCTTCAACCTACCTTTTAAGCCTTCTATTATTAGCCCTTAGTTTGGTGTTAACCATTCTTATGAAATTTTCTTCCTTGATTGCAAGGACAGTCCATATGAAGAATTGATACTGACTGCTGATTGACTCACTATTTGAAACCTTTTCCAACTCCCACAGACCTTTCAACCTCTCAAATTTTGACCTTTCCACAGCATGCATTCTCACTTTCTTCCTCAATTTATCAATCTCAATGTTTGCAAGTCTGATTTTGTCTTTAACTTCCTCATAGCTACTCCTTTCTCTCTGAGCATTAAATACTCTGTTTTTGTCATCTTCAAGTATTTGAGATGATGTATTAATGGGTTCTTAAAAAACGCTTGCATCCTCACCTCCTATTTGGTCTATCTCCATGTCTGGCTACTGCATTTTCTTAGATTGCCTAGTCTGTGGTTTTCTAGGCTTAAAAACAAACTCTGACACCTCATCCTCAAAGTCTTATTTTTTGGATGTTTTCAATTTCTTTGATTTGCCACCTGTATCCAGCTTTATGAACTCTGCTTGAACCAGGGGAGAATCCTCAATGTCAATAGCTTGTAATATATCATTCAAGTCACCTCTTAATTGCGAATTTTCATTTGTGACCACAGCCTTACCCTTCTCCTTTTACCTTTGACTCCTAGTCAACTTCTTCTGAGCTATTTTACTAATTGACTGTTCCTAAATTGTCTTTTTGACCTCATTTCTCTTCTTCTATTCAGATTGAGGAGTCCTTTGGATTTTTAGTGATGTCTTTATCATAGGTTCCTTAACCTGTTTCCTGGGCTTAAGCTTGACAAACCTTCTTGATTTTGATTCTGCAGGTTTAGTAGTCTTTGATGAAGATGTTTCTTTGACTTGAGTTCACAGAACCTCCAACACCCTACCTTCTTGAAGGCTTCTTCAATAGATTTATCCCTGGTGAGATTTTCTAAACCTTCAAGTTCTGTCCTCAGGTAGTGACCCGACTAGTGATTTCTTTTTTCTTCTGCCATATTCTTCCTTGAAACCCTGTGTCTTCAGCAAAACTGTAATAAACCTCATTGTTGGATAAAATAGCTCACTTGAGAATTTGTTTCAGCCTCGCTTGATTAAAAACTATGTTTCAGTCAGCAACTATTTTCAAACTTACTGGATTTGCAATTGAAACTGCTGACATAATCACCAATTGAATTCTGCCTCGCTTGATTGAAAACTCTGCCTCACTTGAAAACTTAATGAGAGCTCTAGTATCTCATCATGAGCTTCTCTTTCAGCAATAGATATGCACGCAGTGCTTTCTTTGCATGAGATAAAAACAATAATAACCAATTCCCTTTTCAAATTTTCAAAGGACCAATGACAAATGACCGCTAATGAATCTCATAATGATTTCATAACTACTTTGGATGGTTGCATGCATGAAGGAGGATTCGTAGACTAACACCATGATCGTGGATTGACACTATAATCATGAAAATTTAACCCCAAGTTGATGGATGTGACAGCTAAACCGAAAATTCCGAAACCCTGATTTCGTAGCGCTAGTAGTGTTATTTTTGGATTTTTCACTACAAAAAGACCAGCATTTTCATAGCACAGAAGCAATTTTTTACACTAAGCACACTACGAAAACGTGGTTTCATGGCTTATTCAAAAAAAAATTTGAAAAAACTTAAAATATGGGTTTCAAAACATGGCATGAGATTACTAAAGTGTAAAACAAAGTTTATGAACTTGGTTTGGTGATGAAATGAGACTCTAAAACTATGACTTAGACCCTATAAAACATAAAAATGACTCAAACCCTATCTAATACCATGACTTAAGAACAAGTATGAACTGACTGAATTTAGAGGATTTTAATAGTGATAACATCTGTTAACCATTACTAACTCTGTTTTTACTTTTACTGTTTTACCTTGACTTCTCTGTAACTTTGTTTTAACTTTCACTCTGACTTTTACCTGATACACTTTAACTATGATGCTATTTGACTATTATGTTTTCACTATCATTGTGAATTCTATTTTCACTTTTACCATTCATTGTGCACATTTCATCATTATGATCTCTCTCTGACTTGATTTTATTCTTTCTTTGTATACAAACTGTTTGTTGAATGAAACTTTTTAATTAAAATCTGAGAATTTGGAGCAAACAATTTTGTCAACTAGTATTGAAATTGTTGGCACAATTTCTTATTCCGATAATAACCTGCAAAAATCAAACAATTTGTTAATGAAACAGAGGTCTGAAAGGAGGTGATTGAAGGCTTTTTGAAAGACCTGTGGAATGAGATCCGTCTGTGGAGATTTAACTCTATTTTTTAGGCATTTTTGAGCTACTTCTGCAAGATCATACTATTTGAAGGAGTAATTTTCTTTAACAGAGGGACAATTGAGCAAATTTGGCTAAGGATAGTCTCTTTTGGGTTTTATGCTCAATCAAGTTTATCTCGGGATGTAAAAAATGGTATAAAATAGAAAACATGGGTTTTATGAGTTCGTTTGACTGAGAAATAACATTTCAAGGTATATTTACAGGTTTTAGCATTTCAGGTCTTTGAAATTGATCTTTAAACTGTGAAAATTGAGAAAATTCGCTTGAAAAGGGGCGCAGAGGAAAACAGGGTTTCCTTGGAATTTTGCCAGGGTTTGGCCTCTTTTTTGTGATTTTAAGTCGTTCTACTTCGCTCAAATTCGTAAAAATGGATTGGATTTCTTAAAATACAGTTTAAAAATTTGATTTGCAGGTTTCAATTTTGAGAAAAATACCTTTGCTGTAGGTATTCGACTCTAAAAGGGTTTCTGAGGTTTTTAGTTGAATTTGAAGACTTTAACAACTCTTTTGGAGTGGTGAATAGCTCCTATATTAGCCTTCAATGGTGAATTTTGATGAAATTCAGAGTTCTAGGCATAAAAGGGCAATGAGAAGCTTTGAAAATGGTTTACACAGTAGTCTTAACATTCGGGAGATACTGCGAAAGGGTTTGAATGCACAGATTAAATGATAAAAGGCTTTACCAAAGGTTTTAACCATATTAATTTGATCGCATTAACTGACATTCAATGCAGGTCGCGTCAGGGAGGGAGGTGGTTTCGGGATCTAAAATGAAAACTGGATAGTGGTTATCGCGTGCATTTTGAATGGTAAGTGGTTTTCCATCAAACAAACGCGATCCAATAATATTTTAACATGTCACTAGGAAAGAAATGGGTAATACAACCTATTTCGCGTCTGATTTGCATTTGGGTGAGCAATTGGTTTATGACCACGATATCATATTAGAGTCGTTGGATCTTTTGATCGGGAGCGAAGGGTCGAGATCTTATTTGCAAGTTGCAGTTGAAAGAATGGTGAGACCGGGGTCTTTATTATGTGGGGTCGGCGGTTGAAAAAGAAAAAACCTTTTATAAAATATACATTTAATTAAAGGTGTTATATACATAAAAGGAGTTTATGTATATGGGCAGGCGGGTAAAACCTTTATAAAATAGATCGTGGGTTTAAACAATATAAAGAGTGAGGCTTTATATAGTATGGAAAATATGTATAGGTGCAGGGTTAATGTTTAATTGAAACAAACCTTAGTTGAATTTCAATAAAATTGTGGTTTATGAAATATGCGAGGAGGGATGAAAAACATTGTAAAGGGCGGACTTTGCATGGGCATAGTTATTTTATTATATAGTATTAAACTTGTTGAATGATTTAATAACTATAGGGGGCGGGATATTTATTTAATATTAGTTTTAGACCAAAGGGAATTTTATTTGGGTTTTTTATTTAACATGTGGGTAATAACTTTGGTCTAAAATATTTGTAATAGTGGGTTTTTGGGGGTATTTAGATATAGGGAATTGGATAAATAGGATAAGGTTTTATTTAAGGATTTAATAACATAGGTTAAAATTTAATATGAAAGGGAGAATGGAATGCACACAAAATACACAATATGACTAAGTAAAGTGAATAAGTAAAGCAAAGCTTGTATTTTCATCATTTCACCAATTTACTTAGGATAAAGCATTTTTGAGGGTTTTTGTATGTTTCTGAGTGAAGGAAGTTAATTAGATGGGGTTTTATGTTTCATTAAGTAAGAATGAGTCTTTACTTATGAAAATGAGTTAAAATGTATGAATAAGGGATAAATAATGATAAATGGGGATTTAACATAAGAATTTAACATTTTCAACTAACCAGTCATCGACCCTTGGGTCCGATCCCAACAAAAGTCAGATAAATGCTCTAAGACTATTTGACTGATAGTCTAAAACACTAAATACTTATAGGGGATGGGAAATTAGTGATTTTTTGCCCGATGATGAACATTACATGATTTTTCCCACTTCTTTCTACCTACCCAACATTAATCTAACATTTTTTCTTCCTTTTGGCAAGTGCATTTAAGCTTGCAACCTTGAAACATGTATTCTTTTGAAAGCATAAACTATCTAATTCTACCTTATTTCATCCGAGGGCTCAGATTAAATTGTTGAACTCCTCATTATTATCTACCTAACTAATGATTTGTTAGGATTAAACTGTCTGACAAATATTTATTCACTATCTAAAACATGGAAATTGAAAACATGACAAGTCAAGATTAAATAGTTTAACTCATCATGGATTATGGCATTTATTGACACTCTGCCATAATCATTTATTTAATAGAAAAAAGTAAAAAGTAGTGGCATTTGAACTTGCTCACTTTGATTTCTTATTTTCATCTTTTTCTTTTGGGGATATTTTTTAAGTCCTTTGATCTTTCTTTTAGGACTTTTTACCCTCTTTTTGATTTTTTATTATTTTTTATTATTTTTATTTTTTTCAAAATATGGGAAAAAATTGCAGAAAGAAAGGTATGTACATATTTACAAGACTATCAAAATTCAATTAAAAATTATGAATCCTATATTTACAGGACCCTAACAGTGGCTTCACATGGGGATGGCATCTCCTTGTGAGATGTCAAGAACACCGTCGACTAGTAGCCTGGTCCTTTGAGCCAATCCTAAACATGTATTTTCTTTGTTATAAAATCTCTGTGACCGAAAATCTTGAACTAAATTTAGTCCTTTTTCTGCAAACTGAAATCTGATCTAAAACTAAAAGAACATACTGCAATTCTCAAACCAAACTGTTAGATCTTAAATATATTTAGGACCTTCTCCTTGGCTTTAAATATTAATGGATTATTTCAAAACTAGCTAAAAACTGAATACTGAAAAAAAAAAAAATGCTCAGAGCTTTGAGCTTATTTGCATTCATCTACCTACTATAATCTACTGTTAATTTTATTGAATTAGGTAATACAAAAATGCCAATGAAGCCAATCAAGTAGTTGTAGAAATGAATGGATAATTTGACTGCTTGTCATCAAACTTGGAAGTATAACTTGATCATGTGTCTTCATAATCAATGATATGATGTGAAATGGAAATTTCTGATATATTTGATCCTCATAGATAAAACTTGTTTGCAGACTTGAGCTAAAAATAGTCTCCATATAATTTGCTATAGGATCATCAAAAGCATAATGTATGATTTGTGCTTCTAGGCCTTCAACGACTAGTTGCTCAGTTGTATTCTGAATATTAATCCCTGAAACTATTTCTTCAGTCTTGTGCTTGAAAGAATAATCATCCTCAAAATGCAAGTCAAAAGTTAGTACAATTTCCTCTTGCTTTGGAGAAGGAAGATTTTCCAAGAATTCTTTAGGATCTCGGAAATTATAGGACTGAGTTTGAGAATGTAAAAGTTTAATTTCATTTTCATATTTTTCAGAAACTATCTCAAGAACATATATTTTAAGTTGAGGAGAACATTTTCTTGATTTCAAAACAAGAAAGACAGCTCTTAGAAAATCTTTATCAAGCTTAAATTATAATAACTCATCACACAAACTAGCTAGTGATTGCTCTGTGAAGTTAGCTTGAATTTGGAGAACATAATTATCATCATACTGATTATACTTAGGTAGATCTTCAAAAGAAGTAATGTCATCAATCATAAACATTAGATCAACAGATTTCTCTTCCAGAAATCCTAATATATCTTGATTAGATTGGTTGCATTCTATTTGAAAGTCATCATTTTGCTCAATAGGAGTACTATTAAGCAATGGGCCTTTTGGGAAGGTAGAACAAAATGAGCATCAACTTGTTCTTCTGTCTCTTCATGGATAAAAACTTTAGTACATTCATCAACATTAGCATAAGTAGAAACAATTTCTTCATTATGTAAACATTTTGAGGATGGTTGCATGTTTAGAAGCAAATTGAATTCTTCTTTGGTGAGGGAGGGTGGGAATATTTGAATTCTTAGATTTGAATAGCAATTGTTTTTTCTCTTATGTAAAAATTGATCATGAGGTTGAATATTTTCTTTAATTTCATTCAAAATATTATATGAAACATCATTTGTTACTAAAGAGGGGCTTTGTGGATCTTGATTCATCTCTTGATCTATTTCATCTTTGTTTAACTCCTCTTGATTATTATGACATTTAACTTGAGAATGAAATTTATGGACTTCTTCTAATAAATCTTCAGGATGCCAATTTCCAAAATCTTCATCAATATTTTTAAGGTAATGTATAATATCTTCAGCTTGATCACAACAATTTTTATCTAATGATAAAGATGGAAAATCTTCTTTGTAATGCTCATAAAATACCTTTTTAAAATCTTTTAAAGAAAATAAACTAGCAGGTTTGAGAGCTTCATACCATTCCCTTGCTGGTCCTTCTAAGGTTTCCATGAAAAGCTTCATGAGGCAATCCTCATGCCAATCACCCTTCAATCTCCATGAGTGTATATGAAATTTAATGAGATGTAACAAAGGATCATCAATGTTCTCATCTTGAAACATGGGAAGATTTTTATCCCAATTTACCTTTGGTAGTTTGTGTGGAAATCCAGGTATGTGATCTCTGCTCATGGGAGCATACCTGCGTTTTATTCTTGGGTCATCTTGTAAATTAGTCATAAAGAAAGGCCACTGTATCTATACAACCTAGTTAGATCCTTATATAAAATACAACATATATTGAAAAACTTTCTTAATGAGAAATAACATAATGTCTTGGATTAAGATCCAAGTTGAAAGCCTGATATTTCCATATTGTTCTTTCAGGTTCATTCCTCCAATGGAGTCTTGATTGTGAAATTCATTTGCAGTCGCCAGGTGGATGATTTTAACCTTTGTGTGTCTGATCACTGTCCACCATCATAGATCAGATCTAAACCTATAAAATATTTCTGAAGAAAATGTTAGTCTTCCCCAGTATGGTCGCTAATATGTTATCACTCAGTAATTTCTCCAGGTTCAAGAGAGAACTCGCCGAGGTAACCACAAACCTACTTCAAATTCTAGGATCTAGCCTTCCTAGAATTAAGAGAGGGCTCTCTCTTTAAAATTTATCTTTGTTTTGATTTAAAATATTAGGCTAGTTATGAAAGTACAATTTGGTTTTGGTTTAAAGGGTTTGGTGGGAAAAAATCACTTGGAGGTAGGATAGAGAGAAATCTATTTTTCCATTGGCTATGGAGTCTAAATCAAGCTAGCAACGCTACGAATCAAGGCCAAAAAGGTACAAATGTATTTAGGGAAAGATAGATAACCCTCAAAGATTTGGGAAAGTGTTTTTTGTGAGGTGGTATGATCGAGATAAAGGGCACTTAAGGATCCTTTGATCTGGAAAATGGAAGTAGAAGGCAGAGGTCAAATGGGAGAAGGAGAAATTAAGGGTTCCTTGCACCGAAAATCAAAAGAAGATAGGGAGCACTTGACTAAGCCTGTAGTAATACTCATAGTTAAAAATTCAGACAGAACAAACATAAAATGAATGCACGAAACTTAGAAAAGAAAACAATGAGAAGTAGGAAGTACTTCACTCATCATCTTATCACAGGGATCTTGAATTATGATGCCAGTCAGCTTGTCCAGTCTGCTACTTCGAATTCAAACACACAAGAGCCTCCAATGTCCAAAAAAAATGTCTATAGTAATTCCAGAAATTTTATTCCACACTAAAATACTTCAAAGGGTTAAGTATTTATACAAATTCTAAACTAAAATCTCTTGAAAAAATATCAAGATTGGTTTACAAATATCTCTAACTGTTTTTCATAAATAGAACTTAAGTAAAGGACACTCAAAACTAATGCATCTATTTGGCACTATTTTTTATGGATAGGTGATGACAAAGAGGAGAATTCGAATTTGATCTCAACTCTTAGTTGATGATGAGGCATCCAAGTCACTAACTGTTTCATGTCTTTGTGCATTCTGCTCCAACAATTATGCAAACTTGGGGTCCACTGATACCTTTTTATGTCTCAATCCGAAATAGATATGTAAAAAGTAAAAGAGTTTATTGTAGATGAATATTTTGGTGAGATAAACCTCTCTCAGTTCCCTAAAATGCTGCTCTAGTTGTTCACAATAGGCTTTGGAAAAATATGTGTAAAACAATGTTTTACAGATTCTGAAAAATAGGTTGTAAAGATGCGCATGTATCTCTCTTTACGAGTAAATATGTGTATTTAGGTTGTAAATATGTGTAAAACAGTGTTTTACAGATTCTGAAAAATAGGTTGTAAAGATGTGCATGTACCATAGAAATGAATGGCTTATCTCCTTTACGAGTACGGTCATGAAAATATCAGAATTGAATTATCCTAATATGGAAAAGCAAGCTTCTGATGTGTACAAGGTTGTCAAACACTATAGGCCTTGTATTCTTAAAAATAATGTCATAGTGTTTGTTCCTCATCCTCCATTTAGATTTTTGTTTATGTAGTAGGAACTAGGGGAATTAAGATCCAACTTTATGACTTACTTATAAGAATATGATCTCGAGTTCAAACTAGCTCACACAGTGAAAGGACATGGTTTATGTAAGCTTGCTACTAAAGGCACAGATCCACATGAAGAATAAATTTTAGGATGGTAACAAGAGCTTGAGATGTATAACAATGATTTTTCACCCACACCAAGTACTCCATCATCTTGGTATGGAAAATTGGGAAATATCTAAAATAAAAAAATTTTACTTCTCATTTATCAGTGAAATAGAAAAGGTCCATCAGATTAAAATCCTCTTCTTATAAGGTTTTCCATGGTGATCTATTTTGAAAACATCATCATGGTGTTTTTTTGAAATTCTTGGAGACTGCTTGTAGAAAATATAATGGGATTTAAACTGATCTTATAATTTACTAAAACAATATATTAAATCCTTCTACAATTTGCGGAAACAAAATATGATCGCAGAATCACATAACAAGTAAGAGAAAGAAATTATCAATCGCAAAACAAAAGATGTATCTAGGAAAAACCACTGCTCAAAACCCCATTATCTGTATATTTCGTAAAGTCAATATCATGAAACAATACAATGCTATTATTCACACTAAGAAACTCCATGCACTTTGTTAACTGTCTCACTCTGATCTAGCTCGGATCTGGCTTACAATCAAAGAAATTTTGGTCCAATATTTAACATGTTGCTTGCCTCTGCCTGGCCTGCCTTCGTTACACATTCTTGGGCTAATTAATCCCCTATTAATTAGGAAAATAACAATTAATGATTACGCAATCCCTTAAGGCCTTCCCGACCTGTACAATTTTCTAACAGTACAATTGATAGATCTCGTCCCTTTCACCTCAGTCTTAAATGGGCCTTCCTTAGAACTAACATGCAACAAATATTTATAGCGAATTATCAATTAATCGATTTATCACTACTTGTGAATTAAATTAGATTTAATTCACTGTACCTCTCACTATCTCATCTCTCAATTAGAACTAGTTAAATTGATCTTAACTCAATGAATTGAGTTAACAAATTAAAATTCACAAATAACTGTAACTGGGCTCCCTAAACATAGGAAAATCCTCTACATGCCTCTGCTATGACCTCTAACCCTAATTTCCTAAGCTAACTAAGTATTCCTGACTCGGTTAATTAATACAAGTTTTTATGATATAAAATTACAAATTTTCTTCCAATTTAATTAAGGGAAAATTAAATCAGAAGCCTCATATGGTGCCATTTCTCGGTGCCATTTTCTGGATTCCATTTTTAGTTTCCATTTTCAATGTTTCTTGTTGTAAATTTCAACACTCCCTCTCAAAGATAAACGAATTCAATCTATCATGATATCGTACATTTGGAATGTTCTGCATGTAACACTTCTTTAGCATTGTTTGCTCCTGCAAATCCTGAAATTGAATAGCCTCCAAAAACTTAAATAGAATGATGCATTTGTCATCAGAGTCTCTAACTACTTCTATATACTATGTTTTCTAATAGAAAATCTGCGCCACCACTGAATTTGCATATGTGCCTTCTGAATTTCTACCAACTATGATTTGCGCTCGAGTATCTCACATCTATAACTCTGATTTTTGTCTTCCTGACATCTGACTACATCAATCTTACTAATCCTTCCTGCTACTGTGTATTGTGGGCTCCTCATATCTAGGTATGATCCATGAGACAAGCCATCTCAATGGGTCCTACCCAAATTTCTTCTCTTGGGATTATTTCTTCACATCGCCCCACCTCTCAGCTAGAGATATGGCTACATGTGCTCCCTCTACCCATCTAGCTCAAAATTTCCCCCTTCTAGAGGTCTCTTCTTGAGTGGAAAATTCCACTCGACCTCCTCTCTACTTCTCCAATTGTGGATGATCCACAAACTTCTGAGACTGCTTCTGAGGTTGCAAGTTGAGAGGTAATTTATGCTCCCTCTCAACCACCAAGTCACTAACCTCTACTTTTCTCCTCAAATCTTTGCATGAATCTTTGACCTCTAGAGCATATAGGTTCTTGACTCTTACAACGATTTGTTTCACCCATCCCATGGCAATGTGTCTAAAGAACACCTTTCCTTTTCTAAATAATATATCATAACCTTGGTATTCCAATACCGCTACGGAGACAAGATTATTCCATAGTCTTGTAACATACAAAAAAATTTCCAGTCTGAGAGGGGATCCAAACTCCCTCATAAAGGTAATTGTACCTATGTCGGTCACGTTATACCTCCCGTCACCTCCAAAATCTATGTTATGTTGGAGGTCCTTCTCCTCCAATTCACTGAAGAGATATCTATTCCTTGTCATATGGAATGAGGCACCATTTTCTAGATACCACATGCATCCCATTACAGTGTTTTACATGCATGCAATGAGATTAAAATCAAGCTTCGCTGTGAATCTAGCACTTCACCCGTTGCAACTACAAGCTCCTTCTTGCTTTCCTTATTTTGTGGAAAATTCGAGGCATAGTGCTCATGCTCATGACAGTGAAAACACTTGATCTTGGACAATTGTCTCTTTTCCTCTTTGCCTTGGGACTTCTTTCCCTTGGCTCTCTTTCCTTTTCCGACCAATGAAAAATCTTCTTCTTTTTATTTTTCGGAGGTCTCGTCTCTAGTTCTCTGCCTTATCTCTTATATTACCAAGTCTAACCACAAACGCTCCCAATCTGGTAGCTTCTCCCTCCCATTCACAGAGTCCTAGTATCTATTCTAGCTCTTGGGAAGGCCTAGAAGAGATAGTCTCACCAAATCATCATGGGCTACTATCACACCAACACTTCCAAGCTCATATCGACATTGATTGAACTATGTTAAGTATTTTGGTAATGTCTATCCCTCCTCCATATTGATCTTTTTGAGCTTGTCTTTCAGCGTCAGCTTCTTGTGGCCGCTACTATTCTGAAATAGATATGTCAAGGCCTTCCACATAGCATATAAAGTCTCCTTCCCATGGAGAATTGAGACAATATGATCTCAAACTCCTTCTAACAATATCCATCTCTCCTTTTCTACCTTCTTCTTCCATGCATCAAGAAGTTGAGCATCTACTACTGTGGGCTAGGGAATATCATTTTCTATGAATTATTTCAGTTTTTTTTCCTCATGCACTACCTGCATACCATCCTTCCATACTATGTAATTTGAATTTCCCTCAAGGGCATATTCAAGTCTCAAGCCATTGAAATACATCTTGATCTATCGTTGGATCCTGAAGAATAAATCTTCAAATTCAAACCTAGTCAAGACAAAAAAAAAAATCTTCTCTTCTATTGTGATTCATGTCGCTCTAATGTCTCACTCTAATCTAGCTCGGATATGGCTTACAATCAAAGAAAGTTTGGTCCAATACTTAACATGTTTCTTCTTATTTTCCTAGCCTGCCTTCCTTACACATTATTGGGCTAATTAAGCCCCTATTAATTAATAAAATACCAATTAATGATTGTGAAATCCTTCAAGGCCTTCCCGATGACCTTATGCATGACCTGTAAAATTTTCTAATAGTAAAATAGATAGATCTCTTCCCTTTAACCTCAATCTCAACTAGGCCTTCCTTAGAACTGACATGCAACATCCGTTTATAGTGAATTATTCATTAACTGAATGATCACTACTTGTGAATTAAATCATATTTAATTCACTGAATCTCTCACTAGCTCATATCTTAGTTAGAACTAGTTAAACTGATTTTAACTTAGTTAATTGAGTTAACTAATTACAACTCACAAATAACTATAACTGGACCCCCCTAAAATAGGAAAGTCCTCTAAATGCCTCCTCTTTGACCTCTATCTCAAATTTAGTTAACTAATACAAGTTGTCATGAGATAAAATTACAATTTTTCTTCCAATTTAATTAAGGGAAAATTAAAGCAGAAGCCTCATATGTTGTTGTTTTTGGGTGCCATTTTCAAGATTCTGTTTCTGGTTTCCATTTTCAATGTTTCTTGTTGCCAATTTAAACACTTATGATGCTAATAAGGTTTTAAAGGAACTGCATGATGGACCAGCAAGAGGACATTATGTTGGTCATTTAAAAACACACAAAATTATGAGGGTGGGTTATTATTGGCATACATTATTTAGAGATGCTCATGTATACACACGTAAATGTTCCATCTGTCAAAGGTGTTACAAAAAATAGATACGTTCAGTTGGTCCACTCTAGCCTATTGTGGTAGAAGATACTTTTCAGCAGTGGGGCTTAGATGTGATCGGGGAAATCACTTCGAATTCCTCAAGGCAGCGCAAGTATATTCTCACAACCATGAATTACTTTACAAGGTGGGTTGAAGCTATGCTACTCAAACAAGCGAACAATCAAGAGGTAATTTTATTTCTCAATAAAAACATCATTACAAGGTTTGGTGTCCCAACTTCACTTTTTTTTTATAATGCAAATTATTTTTCATGATTAAGGTTTTATGATTTTTCTTTGGAGAATAGGATTGTGTTGAAAAATTTTGTTAATTACTACCCCCAAGGCAATGGCCTAGCTAAATCTACCAATAAAAACTTGATTTTTATCATCAAAAAAATCGGGCTCACTCAATAGAGAAATTGGCACAATGCTCTAGCGAATGCTCTCTGGTTTGATCAAGTTACTCTCAAGCCTTCTCTTGGTGCTTCTCCTTACTTCTTCGTATACAGAAAAAGAATAAATACTAGCACCCAACATGTGCCTCCATACTTTATAGTTGTCCTAATAATCCCACAGTAGGTCATGCTTAATTATGCAAATTAGGATTGACACCTTGTTAAAACTTTAGTAAGAAAGGAAAAAGTCTCGGGAAAATTTTCCCTCTCACTAGAACTAGATCCAAAGATGGTTCGAAAAGAAATTTGCAAGAAATAAGGAATTTGGTGTTGGAGATATTATCTTGAAATGGAATAAATCCCATGAAGACAAGGGCAAGCACACCAAGTTTCAATCCTTGTGGATTGGTCCATATCAAGTCAAAAAAAACTTAGCCAACATACTTATTGTCTTCGAGCCTTAGACGGGAAGATGGAGTCCCTTACCGTGAATGGACAAGACTTGAAATATTATTTCCAATAGCAGCTCTTGTATTTTATCTCCTATTTGTACATATTAATTTCATGTCATCTTTATTTCATGCATTTCATTTCTTACCATGCTTTTAGTTTCTTGTCATTTCCTCATGCAATTCCTTTTCAATCTTACCCAAAGGATTATGTACATATTATAAATTCCTTGCATATAAATAAAGTATATGGGACATTATTAATAAGATGAATTTTTTACATAGGCTATGGTAATTGTTCAATCATTTTCTAGCTTTATATCTCTTTCCACTGTTTAGTATTGAACATCTTTACAGGTCAATGATATCCATAAGGAAAACATGAATTAGACTGTGTGGTGAACTATAATCTGTTGGAACACCCTGTATCCTTAATAGGATTTATGTTACTTAAATTGGCTTTTAAATCCAAATTGTGTTCCAATTAAGTTGACCTAGTGATTAGGAAAGGGAAACGGGGAAAACACATAGTGAGAAAACCCATTTCAAAAAATCTTAAAGTCTCTAAAAATAAGAAACAACCTCTCTTTCCCATCAAATAAGCTGGGATCCCTTATCCACCCTGGCATAATAAATGCCTAATAAATGATTCCAATGTGAATGAAAAATAAAATTAATTAATTAAAGGGTAAAGGAATGATATCCCACGTAGAGTTGTTATGCAAGTAACTTCTTTGGGGCTATGGAAACCCATTGGCAGCGAATCAATGCTTATGATTTCTTGAGTCATTTTTTTGGGGCTATGGGCGCTTGTTGGAAGTAGAGAAACACTAAAGACTCACTTTAATTATAAACATCTTCATCTCACATATTATTTATCCTGATCCCATATCGAATCTATTACTATTGAACCTTAAAGCACGGTTGAAGCAATCCAATCAAAGTGATAGAGAGACTACACCAATAAGCAGGGTTGAATAGTGAAACTAATGAGCTCCATAAGTTTAAGACAACAATTACTGAGGATTAGAATTTATCTTATAGTAAAGGATAAATAGATATTTTTAGGTCTAACCAGTAAATCACTAATTGTTATATCTGCTACAACATCCCAAAATTTTGACCATTTCAAAATTTGGAGTCTCCCTTTACTCAACTACTTTTCAAGCTTTCCTATGATTTCATAATACTTGACTCCACCTCTTACCCAACTATGGCTACATTGTGTTACACAGCATTTTTTCACCATCCCTGCAATCCCCATCCCGCACATTGGAGGACCATTTCTTTGACTTATATGAAGTGTCATGCCTTGCAAAAAGCGTCATTGCATCCCTTGCCGTGAGAAGAAAATTTCCTCTGTTGAATTTTCCTAGAATAGACCATTAAAAACACATGATTTTGGGTTGGCCCTGGTAGACAATTATGGCCTTGCGCCAATAAAGGAAATTAACACTGGGCCCCATGCCCATTGGCGCTCTGTCTCAGTGAGCTACCTGTGCCAAACTGTTTTGGAAAGTTTTTTAAATATAGAAGTGAAGTTTCCAAGCTAACTACTTCGTGAGTGAGTCAGCTTGGGTTGTTTGATTGAATAACATCGAGCACCTTCCTTTGGCTTCTTGTTTCCTCCGTTTGGGGCAAACTCCCAAAGGATAAGGCCTCCCTTCCACCATTTGAGGGATCCCAACCTCCTCCTCTCCTTCTATAAATACACCTCTCTCACATAAATGCAGCTAGTTGAATAGGAATTGCTGAAAATTTTGTTGAAACAGTCTGATATAGTTGGTGTGAGATAGAGCAGAGAGAGACCTTTGTCGAGAGAGAACTTAGGCTTATTGCCTCCCCACGTCCAAATTCCCTGACGAATGCTCGAGACGTTTTTTGACTGAGCCCGCTGAAGGCGACTGCAACGTCAAGGCTTCGGTTGTAATCTCTTTCTTTCTCTTAAAATATACATGACTAATGTTTTGGTTCCTGCCTTGTGTTGATACGATTTATCTTACGCAATATGTTTAATTCACCTTGACTAATTAGCTAGTTATGAATGAAATTATTGTCTTATATTTTGCTTTTGTCCTTTGATATTTGTGCAGGCACCCGAGTACCATTGCCAAAGGATCGTGACGTGTCGATACGAGGATCAGGAGACCACTGCTACAGCTACGACAACTGCGTTGGATCATAGGTAGGACAATCTATCCCGACTCATTTAATTCATTAACTAGGAACCGACACATTAGCATGTCCTCTTGCTACTAAACCCACCCTAGGGCTAGATGGATCGCCTCTGTCCATAGAGGGGATTTACCTACACAACATGTTGGCAACTCCGCTGGGGATCAGTGTATGTTTTTCATCTCATTGTTTGTTAAGTGTTTGACTTGTCGAGTCGAATTTGGTTGTTTGATTGATTTTCTACTTTTCTTGACTTGCCCGACTATTTTAAACCATCATGTTCAATTCCAGAGTTTCAAGTCTAACCTCTACTCATTGGTTTTATTTTTTTCCATGGTTTTCTAGCTTGGAGCGATTTTTCTTTGAAAAGTCGCGCCAATTGGCGCTTTTTGCTTTTTTCACGGGTGCGCCAACCCCTGTTAGGTGTGGATTACAGCCTAATAGTCACGTTGAATCCTGTAGGATTTTATTTAACCTCTTTCCTAAGTTTTGTCAGTAGTTATTGGCTCTGGATTGGTTCTTTGCCTTGCAATTTTTATTTTGTGATTGTTTTGACTATGTAGTCTCGGTCTTCTCAATTGTTTGTCCATTATCTTATCAGTGGAGTTTGTAGCCCTAGGGTTTCTAGGTGCCTTGTGTTGTTTGTTCGGCCTTCTCCTCACTTAGCCTTTTGAGTAAAGTTCGAGTCACTTTGGTTTTTGTTATTTCAATTCGCTGACTGATCGTGTTAGTCTTTCTCGATTCTTCGTGTCTTTGGTTTGTTGGATGATCACTTTTGTTTTCATTTGACTCTCCATTTTGTCACTTCAAGCATAGATTACATTGCTAGTTGAATCGTTTTGAAAGCCTTTTGTTTGCTTGGAAGAATTCATCCTTGTTTTGAGTGTGTTTTATGTTTGTATTGCATTTGATTTATTCGTTTTAGATCTTTACATTCATAGTTCTAAAAAATAGTGTTTGCTTTTCTTTTTAGTGTAACAGTGCATTGTGTGCTTCATTCATCTAAAAAACAAAAAAATTGCATTCCTTCGCTTAAATAAAAAATGAAAAGTTCTTTTGCATAACTAGCTCTTAATGAACTAGGAAAGATTTTTTGTTTTCTCGTTTGGTTGTATTAGATGCATTACTGAAACTCTTCTTATGCTTTCATTGATTGCTACTTTGCTAAAGATTCCTATACTTCTCTTAGCTAGCATTCATTGAATGGAAATGATGTTATTTTTCATATAGTGTGCATTTAGGAATTCAAGATCACATTCGGCAAGGCCTTGAAATCGAAACATTAATTCAAGATGAACCTTAAAATAATTTCAATCAATCTAAGGAAGCATTGAAACCTAACTCACATATTTTAGAGGTCTAGGCTAGTGACGTGTGCCGGGATCATTAAACCTAGTAGATTTCATTCGCCATCTCGCATTAGACAACATTAGTATGGACTTGTGCTCCCCGTACCATCATGTATATAAATGGAGACCCTCATAGGTTGCAATCCTTCATCCATAGGAAGCCAATTCTACTACCCTGTAACCGTGATACACCGAACACAGCATTCGGGGAGACTACCTACACGTACATCAAGTCCTTGGTCATTTATCTTTCATTTGATCACTAAGGTGTATATGGCAGTTCATGGAAACTTAGTGCACCCTCTTGCTTAGATTACCTGAGTAGTCATTTTGATCTTTTCATCACTCTCTAAAAGTGAAAAGATCATCAAGCACTTGTCCTTTCACACTCGTTCAATCTGAAAGTGACTAGAGTCATATTTTTCTTGTTTCTCGACTCTTAAAACATGAAACAACAAAGTTTTGTTTCAATGTCATAAAATTAACTGCCTACGATCACATGTCCATTAAATTTTTTTGCTCGGCTTGTTTTTTGTATTTCCTCAGTGTTTGATCTTGAAGCCTCGAATAGGCTATCTCATTTTTCTTCCTGTGTTGAAATATTGTCACGGTGGCATAACCACC
The DNA here is from genome assembly GCA_034641835.2 of Pinus albicaulis. NCBI lineage: Eukaryota > Viridiplantae > Streptophyta > Pinopsida > Pinales > Pinaceae > Pinus > Pinus albicaulis. The sequence goes on from CM076578.1 coordinate 1,708,750,105, forward strand.
AGTTTCATCGTCTTCTTCACTGCCTCCTAGTGGTAGTATGTTTCCCAACATTTCCTTGGAAACATCTAAGTCCACTAGGTCTGCCGAGTTTTCACAGCCTATTCTCCCGAGTGTCTTGCTTCTCGCTACCCGGTCTCCTCCTGAAGGGTCAGTTGATTTCAATTGGCCATCTCAGGGTGCTTGGTCTGGTTTTGGGAGTGAGGAAGAATTACCTCCTCTTACTTCAGGATCGCCATTATTAGCCACTACTTTACTCCCTAGTCCTCGTCGTCTTTTCGACGATCTTACGACCTCGTCAGATATGGATTCTTCCAGTCCTGTTGGTGGTGAAGAGCTACATGTTTCTACAGAGGAATATCATACTTTGGGTCAGATCATTTTTGGTGTAGCATCCATGGCGCAATCTAGTACAGTGGCTCCCACTAGAACCTTAGTTTTTCCTACATTAGGAATGTCGCCTTCGACACCCATCTCGTTGGCCACTGTTACAGCTATCCCTATCTGACCTACCATTTATGTGGCTTCATCTACACTGGTTGTTAGTATGACTCAGTTGTCAGGATCTTTTGTTGTTCGCAGGTCTATCTTTATCCATCCCACGTTTCCTGTTAGGCTTGTCGTGACTGGATCGTAGCCTCGCGCTGTAGAAACCCATTCTACATGCACTACACCTATGGTTTCTACTTATAAATTCAATGACTATCTATTGGATATTCAGCGATGGGATTCTCCCTCTCTGGATTCTCAACCGCAGAATTCCACACCTCAGGATTCTCAGCAACCACAAGCTCCTAGAAATCCTCCCCATCATTATGATGTCTATGGTAATCATGTATATTTGCCTCCCATTGATCCTAATCAAGTTGTTTATTTGCCTCTGACCGATCCCTATCAAATCGTTTCTCATTAAGGACCATTCTACAAGGACCACCCTCAGGCCTACAAGGACAACCCTTATAGGGACAACCTTTGGTCTAGTAGAGACAACCCTTTGGTCCTTAGGGAAAACCTTACAGTCCACAAGGCCAACCCTTACAGGGACAACCTTCGGTCCAAGAAGGACAACCTTATGGTCCGTCTAGACAACCTCAGTTTCAACCAGGAGCATCTTATGTTCATGGGGGCAAATGTATTCACCACAGGGAAAACCTTTAGTGCAACAGCAGCAACCTTACGTTCCGCAAGGCCAAGCTTTTGTACAACAAGGACAACCCTATGGTCCTGCTCCAGGTCAACCTAGTTTTCAGGGGCAACCTGGTCCAACCCAACCATCGGGCCAACCTCTTCCACAAGGGAAACTAGGTGGCCCTCAGTATCCAGGCCAACTTGCTCCGCAGGGATAGCCTGCCCATCCTTAGTAGTCGATTCAACCTTCTCAACCCGCTCAGAATTCAATTCAACCTATTTAACCTACTCATCAGCTGGTTCAACTTGTTCAACCTACTCAGAAGCCAGTTCAACCTGCTCCGCGAGGACAACTATATCAACCTCAAGGTGCTACTTACCCTCCCCAAGGTCAATTTCAGCCAGTATATAGTGCGCCCCAAGGTTTCACTTATTACCCTCAAATTCAATCCCAGATGGTGTATAATCCACCTCAAGGCAATGCTTACATTCCACAGAAAAATCCATATGTTGCTCAGCAAGGACCTCAATGGTATGCTCAGAATCAGTATCCCGGTCCTCAACCCCAGTATGGGAAAAACTATCAGGCTTATAACCCCTAAGGACAGAATCCTCCAGGACAAAACCTATTGGGGGTAGAATTTCTCTCAACCTGGGTGGAATGATAACATTATTCTTTATCAATGACCTCCAATGCCTTTTAATCCTCAATTATCATTTCTTGCTACATTGGAACTGCTTGATGTGTCAAAGTTGACGAACAAATTGATCCTTCATAACCCGTATTGGCCTCTAGTTCCAACCAAAATCCCTGGTGATTGTACCAAATTTGAGGCCAAGTCTGGAGAAGACCCCCAAGTGCATGTTATGACATACCATCTTTGGTGTTCCTCTAACTCTTGGGTTGATGATTCTATCCAACTCCGTATTTTCCAAGGGACTCTTACTGGTGCCACTGCCAAGTGGTACATCGAGTTATCTCATGGCATATTTTAGGATTTCAATTCTTTAGCCATGGAATTTCTCACGCACTTTCAGTTACCGGTTCGGTATGAAACCAGGACGCACCTCCTCACATCCTTGAAGCAAAATCGAGCTACCCATATTTCAGATGATATTCATGAATGGAGGCGTTGTCATCACCTGACCAAGTTTGATATTCCTAATCAGCTTCTAACTGATTGTTTTACTACCTCTTTCATTAGTCCTATTACCAAGGACATTGCAATGAGGGAATGCTTCACTAAGGAACAAGCCATTGCTCGTGCCCAGTACCTTGATCTTGTGTACTCTCAGTCCGGCACATTGTATGATCTCTTGCCTGATGCTCCTCGACCTGGAACTTCCAAAGCACTGACGATGCCATAAGTCGATGGTATCATTGGTTCTGTGTCTCAGACTTCTCGAAAGTCTTCTCCTTTAAATCCTATGAAGCAAAAATATACTCCTTCTAATGATACTGCTTCTTAGCCAACCCCGAAAACCAATAAAACCACAGAAGTGAATTTCGTTCAGGCCAATCCATTGGATAAAACTTCCAAAGGTAAAATGAAGGGTAAAGGTAAGGCCAAAGGTGATACCCCGAAATAGGATTCTCGGAAATCTCGTGCTGATGATGGTTCACAGCGTAAGCTGAAGTATCCTTGCTTGATTTGTGATGAAGAGCACTACACTAAGGATTGTCCTCGACTGGCCAAAGTTATTCGATTGCTCAAAGGCACCCAAGGAACTTCGACTATTCTCAAAGAACCATTTCCATCACAACAAACTTAGTTGGTAGAGAAACCTTAGTCCTCTGCCCCATTTGGCTCTCAGTTTTTCATGATGAACGGTTTTGCATCCGTTTCCGTAGCTACCCAATCAATATTTATACTAAACTGCATCAGGAAATTGGGAAAGAGATTGCTAATGGTCCTCCTCCTTCACCTACTTCTAGCCCTCTTCATATTGAAAGGCCCAATACTGAGCCCGTTGTAAAGACACCTTCTAAAGGTGTACTCTATAAGTCTTCTTACAATCATAACACCCGTGCTACTCAAAATTACAGTATTGTTAAGGATTTGGCTCAGGTGCCATCTACGATGTATGAATTAGAAGTACTTCAAAGTTTTTCATCTCAACAGAAGGCTTTTTTATCTGTGATCGGTGGGGTTGGTCATGCTGATTCGAGCCTTATCACTTTCGACTTGGAGAATTTCGTCCCACATCTCCCTCACTATCTTGCGCTCATCATACAAGTTGGCATTAATGGATTGAATATCTGTTTCGGGGAAAATCACCCTAGAGGTTTGTTGGGTCAAAACCTCCACAGAGCAGGGCATGCCATTCAGAAGGACTCACACACAACCGTACTTGAATGCAAAAAACTAGAAATCAACGATAGCAGGACTCACCCGTAGTCCTACGTTCGATGTAGATCCCACGGGGTTCAAACCCCTAGCAACCTTCCTTCCTCCTTCAACCTGCAAAACAAGAATGAACGTGCACGGAAACCTAGTTGTACAGCATATAATTCTCCTAAACGTTAGTGTAATCAATGTGAAACATGATAAAAATGATAATAACTGCTTAATAATCAATCTTTCCACATATACAAATAGATACTAACACAGAAGTTCAGGAACAAGATGGTTCTTCATTATTATGAATAGCATGTACAGTAGTAAAAGTGGAGAGATCACCTGAATCCTTCCACGATCTTCGAGAAGACCGTCGTCCGGATTCGTCCCGCCCTTGCCTCGCTAAGATTCTTCCAAGACTTGTGCACTTGAGATGGCATATAAATGTATGAACATCTCCAGGAAACAAGGGTTTCCTGATATAAATCTGGGAAAGTGCAGGAGGCACGGGGAATCAGACTTGAACTGGGAATCCAACAGAGTATAATGTCTATAAAATTTCTCCCTCTCTTAGGCCATGCACATGAGGGGCTTTTATACTCCCTCAAAGTAGTTTCAGTCAGTTGGAAATAGTTGGCCACGTACTGGGGTGGTTGAACTACTGGAGTAACCATCAACCCAGTCCAAAAATAGGGAATTTATATATATATATATATATATATATATATTTTAATGGTTTTAATGGCATACGCGTAAAAGTACATGTGGACTCGCGTATACACGCGGGAAAGTCTGGGCATAACTGCGTATGGGAATTTTAACACTGTTTTTTTAGTGAATTTGTTCAAGTCTGTAGGAATGGGTGCCCAAAGCCATAAAAGCAATCATGAATCATATGAAGGTGAAAAATGATGCTATAACAGATGCCCCCTAATATATGAGGTCAGAAGGGGTACATGATGGCCGAAATGTATTATGCACATAGAAAGAGCTTCGCAAGGACAAGAGAGGACTTCACCAGATTTCAGCCTGCCAAAAACCAATGAAAGAAAACAGAGAGTCAACTCATGCTGAGGCGGGCATACCCATGCTCGGTCAAAAATACATCATATAGAAAGTACTGAATAGATCCAACATGTATACAAGTATAACTGAACTGAAAGTACACAATGAATCATCTGAGCATGGCCCGGAAGTATAAGTCTGAATCAATGTCCAAGTATCACATATAGAAAGCTGATCAAGGATGGTGCAACTGGATGTCTGATCATATAAGTAACTGAATCTCCAAGTACCGAATCATAAGAGGTGGAACAAACGGTACAATCACGCAACTCGGGAGCCAACATATAGGATGTTGTTGTACTGAACTGCAACATATAAGGGTGGACGACATCACTGGCAGAAACTGAATGGACTGTCAAAAGTGAACCGAAGAATGCTGATGCAACCCGAGGTCTTCACCGATCACTATGGCACAATTCTACACAATAGGAATAAATGACCTGAAGTCGACCATGTGAGAAATCGTTGGATTACCAGTCAATGATGTATACCATTAACCAACGCGAGACAACCCACCGATAATGATAATGAGTGTCAAGGTGCCCTAGTACAATCTAACAAGTGCGAATGAATGAGTTGAAGTCGAACACTTGAAAGAATCTACCAATCAGGAGGCAATGATGAATCCCCACTGTCGATAGCGAAGAGTCTGCCACTGATGACTGCAAACCCTAAGGTACTGAAAAAAAGACTCTAGACCTTATTCCCAGAGCAATGAGTTGGAGTCGATGGGAAAAGATCTGCTGGAAGGAAGGCATTAAGGCATCCCACATCAGTCCAGCGCGAGTGTAACCCGCAGGCCAAGATTTGGAAGGAATCGGACGAAGTAGAGTGATGGAACCAAAACCTAAGTACGTTTCCGACATGCACAAGATGAAACTAGCGCACGGAAGAAACCCTCTGAACCAACCAATAATGAAAGCTGACACAGAGGCGAGAAATCCACCGATAGGGTCAAATGGAAATCAAGGTACTGCACGAATCCCAAGTGTGATAATGTGTGCTGACGTCGAACACAGGGGAAACCACTCAGTCAAAGACCCATAATGATGATCAAATGCTAAGCACAAGGTCACCTATCAATGATGGAAATAGGGCCAGGGTGCGGCTCTAGGTTTGCTCTCAGAGAAATATGTCGTAGTCGATAAGAGACAAACCCGCCAGCAAGAAGTCAATGGAGACCTTCTCAAACTAGCACGAGTAGAAGACCAAAACATCTGATGTGATAGAACAAGATACTGACAAGACCGGGAAGGCCGACTGAATAATGAGTCAAGAGACACCGTAGAATGGCCGACTCTGGTTAGACTTCCCTTGAACAAAAGCACGACTCGTGATGACCATGGCAGTAAAAAAGTGACACTGTATAAGTCTGTTATGTAGGAGGCAGAACAAACTCTCCATATGATTGGAAGAGATAACCAACCGGGGGAGGACTGACAAGTGAAACATGGTAAAAGCTGAACCTAGGTCAAAACTAAAACCATCCCAAATGAAGGAAATATATATAAGTATATGTGCTTTGTTCAAGGGCGACAAACTGACTCTATACTGCCATCAAAACAACAAAGATACATCCCGTTCCCGCTCTTTTTTGTTATATTTGATTTTTTTTTGTCTTTTTCATATAATAAGCCTAAAAAGGAATAAAAGAATGCTATGGTACAATGGATAGAACGAGTATCAAGAAACAGATGCACTAGTTCCTGGGATTGGAACGATCCTATGCTCAATGCAAGGTGGCGGAAACTGGTAAGCGATACTCAGAGGAATGTTCCATCCATGGGTATAAGGGTGTCAAGTCGCGATAGCTAAGTGCATGCAATGGTTTAACTTGTACAGATAGACAAGGTCAAAATTTGGCTTAAACATTGAGTCCAAATGAAGCCGGCTAAAGGCCGGGATAAACAAGTAGCCAATATGCAATGCAGTAATACAACTCAACAACACCAGGGAGCCTCTAGGGTAATAGCCAGAAAAATGATAGTGAGGAAGAAGAAGAATGAAGCTTCAACACGTAAGTCATGGCGGGACTAAAGAGGACTCCCGAGCCTACATAAAATGCAGCATGGGCAACAAGTGATAGCGAGGAACTAACTAAGAAGCCCATGTAAAGGAAGGCTCTACCATCAAGTCATGATTAAATAATCAGCGAGTGAAATGGGTGTAATAGTCATGACCTGATGGGATCGACCCTATGGCAAGTGATCAATATGGAGGCTAGTATGCAAGATGTAGCGGAAAGTGATTTCCCTAACCTATATGCTAGTGACGATCATATACCTGCCGTGACGAGTCAGTAATCATGGATCAAAAAACCGGGAAAAATCTCAAATTCGACAAAATGTACCTGAAAACATACCAAATTGGGCACTTCCAAGCATCCGGGTTATGCAGCTTAAGATAGATCGAAAAAATAAGCATAACAAATTTTTGCGAAAATTTTCAACTTTTTTGGACATAAATAGACAAATTACCTCATATTTGGTTCATTGTTACATTGCTGATTTGGAAAAAATTGCTCTAGAGCAAAAACTTCTTTCGTCAAATCAGGAGCAACGGACCGTCAAATCGCACCGAATTTGTCAGGTAAGCTCATCAATCATCCTTGCAAATCATTTTTTCCATTCATAAATTAAAATTTAGCAATTTTCACCATAGAAACCTTGCTAAAAATCACGGGTTTGCGCATACGCGGGTTGGTAACGATAAAGTCGCGTATACACGCGACTGTGCACAGATAAAGTCATGTATGCACAGGCCCAAATGAAAAATGCGTAGCTAATGAAGGATTTATTGAATTTTGACAAGATGACCATATCATGGAGAGAGTGTGAACACAGTGCAATTGATCAAGAAGTCATGTGAGATCGAGCATCGCTAAATATTCTTCGGAATTGCGGTTTGCTCAAGTTTTTCAAAATGCCAAATATGAAGAGTAATGTTCGGTTGCTTGAAATGCTCGTGAATTATTGGGAACCGGAAGAGGACTGCTTTATGATAGATCAGATGCCTGTACGCATTGAAGTGGAAGACATATATTTTATCACTGGACTCTCCCGGAGGGGGGAACCAGTAGACTTGCACGGGAAGCCCTTGGGAGGGCTAACCGTGGAAGATTACGTCCACGTGTATTGCATAGAGGGTTCCAAGAAATTTGGAACTCAAATTGCAATCAAAGATTTAAGGGATTTGCACATGAAAATCCTCCTTTTCACCATTGGCAGAGTGGCAGGATCTGCCTCCCTACACCAGGCGTCCAGGACGCAAATGAGCATAGCAGTGGAATGCTTAACTCATGTATATGATTGGTGCACAGCCCTATTACTGAACATGAAGCAACAATTGACCTCAATCCATCAAGCAAAGACAAAACACTTTGGATACGGTACAATTTTGATGACATTCTTCTTTGAGAAGATACCAGCATTGAGACCCAGAGTCATCTCTACCATCAACAGCCCTAGAGATCCAAGAATTTCCCGTTGGGCAGACATGATGAAGAGATTAGGGGGAAGTGAAGTTCCCCGGACCACTTGGGATGATGAGTTCTTCCTTTGGTGGGGAGAACAAATCATCGCTGTGGACGACTATCCCTATGTCGGAATGGGCTTTCGTGGAGATCCAGATCTTGTCCTTCCACCAGGCACGGCATGGGGTACAGTCGGTAAGTTTGCAATTTTTTGACTTATATAATTTTTTGGATTTTTTCAAATATGTATGAAAAAATGAAAAACAAACATGTTTTTGATTGGATTCATAATGACTTACAATTTAAAAATGATCATGATACAGATATTGGACCAGTTCGACCTGAGGGTTTCCCGCGACACAAGCGTCGCCGAGGCGAAGCGGATACAGTGGATTCAGACAGGACCCTCCAGGCTGTACAGAGGAACTTGGAGGGATTAACCCGCCAAGTACCTATGGCTGCAGTGGAAGATCTGCCGGAAGCCATCCAGAGACGGGTGGTAGGAGTGCCCCGAGACTGGGTACGGTTATTCCGCCGAGTTGCCACCGCGATCATGTTCTATAGGAACACAACTTCTGGGCAGGGACCTCAGGAGTAGATAGATATGATGTATCAGATGACTGTATATTATTTGAGACTGAACATGATCGGGCATAAGCCCAAATTTTGTATGACTTTATGGATCCAAATTTTGTAAAGTTTTTTGAACACTCTGATGATATATATACAGCGATGTTTGATGTGATGTGACAAATGTATCAAAATGTATGATGTTTTTGATGATTAAATTTTATTGTATGGAATGATTAATATGCCAATCCAGTGCTTGATTAGCTAATGAGTCTGCCAACCAATTGTCAGCTCGAGGAATATGAATGAAAGTTAAAAATTGAAATGATCTTTGTAACAAGCATACCCTTAAGAACAACTGGAGTAAAAATGGATCTCGAACCCGATAAGTATTGTTCAACTGCGACACCACTAGCTGAGAGTCCAAGAAAACTACCAACGAATCAACACCCAAATATATTGCCTCCGAGAGTAGATAAACAACTGCAGTGTATTCTGCTATATTATTAGAAGCAGGACCAATGCAGACCCCTCTTGATACTAACAGCTAACCGGATGGATAATGAAGCACCCAAGCCGCGGAAGCTAAGTTCCGGGTGTGTCTACTAGCACCATCGGCAAAACCAAAATGACTCATGACATTCAACACAACCTGCCAAAGCAGATCAAAAACATCACCATCTCATCAAAAATCGAAAATCAACCAGATATGTACAAAGCAAAAACTACTATATACAAAAGCAACATGCCAGGCCGAAGCCTAGGCATAATACTTCTTCAAGTAGAGCCCATTTCGGGGCTCCGGCAACTCGTTCCCTTCGAAATCAACCAAGGTATATGCTCCTTTCTTAAGGACTTTTTTAACGATGAAGGGGCCATACCACATAGATTTAAACTTTCCTGCCCCCAGGGCATCTTTTTCTTGGGCATAGACCAAAACAAGGTCACCTTCCGAAAAACCCTAGGTTTGACTGCCTTATCGTACTGAGCTTTAACTCATTTTTTATGTGCTTCATTCGTCGTTGCGGCATCCCAACGCTACTCATCGAGATGTTCCAGATGAAGGAGCCATTATTCAAGACTAGAAGTGTCAGGAAGAAGTTCAACAGCTAATTTAAGAGAAGGAATCTCGCATTCAATGGGAAATACGGATTCCAACCCATGCACTAGCTGAAAAGGAGTAAAGCCAGTTGCAGTTTTCACTGACGTCCTGTATGCCCAAATTGCATGATATAGCATAATATGTCAGTTGGATCTAGCTTTATCAATTGTCCTTTGAAGAATTGTCTTCAAGGATTTATTCACGGCTTCCACTTGCCCATTGGCTTGAGGATAATATGGAGATGAATGCTCCTGCCGGAAACCCAATTTGAGAGCCAACTCAGCCATCATGCTATTCTGAAAATGACTGCCATGATCAGTGACAATATCTCTAGGAATACCAAAATGAGCAATAACCTGGTTGAAAAGAAAAAGAGCTGCAGTCTCACCATCATTCCCAAAAGTAGGCATAGCCTCGACCCACTTCGTAAAGTAGTCTACTGCTACAATAATGTACTTGTGAACTTTAGCTGAAGGCGGGTTACAAGTAGTATAATCAATACCCCACTTTGTAAAGGGACCGACAATAATGACTAGAAAAAGCGGAGCTGGATGAGCGTGCATTTTTTGAGTATAGACTTGACACGGATGACACTTTTTGACTGACTCCATACAATATTTGAAAATCGAAGGCCAAAAGTATCTAGCACGCAAAATATTTTGGGCTGTAGCAAGCCCGGATAAATGACCCCCACAAGTTCCACTGTGGGAATCATTCAGCACAGCCTCAACTTCTTCGAGAGTTAAGAAGCATCTCAGGATTGAATCAACCCCTCGACGGTATAAAGCATCACCAATAATCAAATAATTCTTGGCCAAGTGACGCAACTTACGACGCTCATCTTTCGAAAAAGTAGAGGGAAACTTCGCAGTCTGAAGATACACAATGATATCTCCATACCAAGGATCCTGTGAAGAGATAACAAACAAATGTTCGTCCGGAAAGGATTCATCATAGATCATCTCTTCTCCACAGGGCAACTCGGAGATCAATTCCGCGAAAACCAATGATTTCTTGGACTTGGCAGACATAAACTCAAGATCAAATTCCTGCAAAATCACAATCCATCTATTGTATTTGCCCCCAATCACTCGCCTACTGAGGAAAAACTGAAATGGATTGGCTGCTGCCAAAACATAAGTTTTTCGTAGAATAATGTAATGTCGGAGTCGCTGCACAGCATGAACTGCTGCTAAAGCTAACTTTTCTATCGGAGTGTACCGGAGTTCAGGTCCTACCAATCCTTGACTAAGATAGTAAATAACATGCTCTGCAAGAGCATCATCCTCCTGAACCAAAACCATACCAATAGTAGATTCTGCTGCTGCCAGATACAAAAGGAAATCCCTGCTATAATCAGGTGGACTCAATAAAGGAGCAGAGGTCAATGCTTTTTTCAAAGCATCGAATGAGTGTTGAGCGAAGTCATCCCAAAGAAATGGAACTCCCTTCTTCAACAATCTCATAAATCCCTTGGTAACTTCAGCATAATTTACGATAAATCTTCGAAGAAAATTAGACTTTCCTTGTAGACTTTGAAGCTGACGGATAGAGGACGGGGGAGGCAACCGAAGTATTGCCTCAACCTTGAAGGGATCTACCCTAATCCCTTCCATAGACACAATGAATCCCAATAACCAACCGGATGTAACTGCGAAAACGCACTTGTTCGGATTCAACCTAATCTTATAGAAACGACAACGTTCAAATATTTTCCGGAGGTGAGCAGGATGATCCATCCTCTTTCGAGAATGAGCAGCTAAATCATCCAAATAGGCCTCAATAATCTTTTTGATGTCGTGGAAGGCATATGACATGGCCCGCTGAAAGGTAGCCCCAGCATTTTTAAGACCAAAAGGCATCTTCTTGTATGCAAATGTACCCTAGGGACAAATAAAGGCAGTCTTATGCTGATCTTCAGGACGGATAGTAATCTGATTATATCCGGAAAAACCGTCCATGAAGGAGAAAATCTCATTACTGGCACACTCGTCAATGATCTGATCGATAAATGGTGTGGGGTAATTATCTTTAGGACATGCTTTATTTAAGTCTTTGAAATCAATGCAAACTCGAATCGTTCCTTGCTTTTTATCTACAGGAACAGGGTTTGAAACCCATTCAGTCAAAGGAACAGGGAAAATGAATCCCGCCTTAAGCAGCTTCTCCACCTCAGCTTTGATAGCTGCTGCCTTCCTAGGATTGACCGGACGAATTTTTTGCCTCACGGGCTTAGCGTTTTCGTAAGTCTTGATCTCATGCTGGACAATAGATGGATCTATACCAGGCATTTCCTCATAAGACCAAGTGAATACATCCCTATACTCTTTAAAGAGCTCGGTGTAAATTTGAAACTCTTCACGGGAACATTCAGCTCCGATGAAGACATTCTCAATAATATTGGGATCCCTGAAAATGTTCACCGGGATTGTAGGAGAAATCACAACCATGTTGCCTTCAGCATAAACCTGTGTTGGTGCTAAAGGGTTCAGGACTGAGTGAACAGGACCAGGAGACTGAGGACTTGGAAAACTTGTCTCAACTTCGCTCAAATCAGGTAAAAAGTAAGACCGATGATGCAAGTCATCCCACGGTCTATCTATACCAATCATAGCTTCCAGGATGGCCTCTTCAGATGGAAGAGTGGTGTCAAGGCAATCCTGGGCAGAAGAAGAACTAAGTGTCCAAGCCGGAGCCACATCTCCATCCAACTCTTCCGGTGAAAGAGGAGCTGGACTGGATAATGCAGAGTCAACAATAGACTGATAAGCAATCTCAGCTGCAGACATCGGAAATGCCATTCCACCCACTTGACCTTCCGCTAATGTGGCGGTAGGGGAAGGTAAGGTCCAAGGGTCCGAAAAATAATGAGTTCTGAAGAACTCTCTTCGAAGAGGAGCCTTGGAGGATGAAATTGCATTAATATGCCGTAGGAGGAGGAATATCGAAAGTAACCATCAAGGAAGAATACATTCCAACCCCTAAATTCTCAACAGGTGCCTTAGTATTATCCAACTTTGGAACAGATGAGTCAGTAGACGCATTCGGGTCTACAGGAGGACAGTCTAGTTGGTCCACTGTAACAATCCTCCCTTCGTGAGGGAAACAAATAATCCGAAATAATGAGGATGCAATGGCATCCATCTCATAAATCTAGTTTCTCCCCAACAGAAGGTTGTAGTCCAAGCTTGCATCCACTACCTCAACCTCTATATTCACAGTTTTTCCCCCAACATAGATGGGCAAAGCTGGGACAATACCATGCGGTCTGTGAGAATGAACATCGAACGCAGTCAGAAGAGTGGTAGATGGAACATCTTTGGGAGATCCAATCGTATTCCAGCATGTGAGAGACATCACGAATGTGGAAGCACCCTCATCAACAACCGTCCCAAAGATGTTTCACTTCCGGTACGATGATTTAATATGAAAATCCATGTGATGGGGGAGTCTCTTCTTAAAATTAGACATATCAAAAGTAATCAGAAGAGAATTTTTTGGATCAATAGCCCCAATGGCAGTGAGCAAAGCACTGCGCTGAGCTGGACAAGACTGGAGTACCTCTAAAGTCGACATAGCACAAGGACTCTGCACCAGATCTTCCACAATCGAGTAGTTCTGGGCAGCCCTAGCATTTGGATTAATCGTTGATCGCTTAGAAGATGCTTTGGGCATCCGAGGCATAGACTCAACAGTAGGCTTTGTAATGTGAAGCGGCTCAGTAGCATCAGGAGTATCCTTAGCTTTCGAAGACTCTTCTCCGCCATAATCACGGGATCTTGTAGCGACATCCACGTGAGCACTCATCATGAATATGTTCGATGGAATTTCCCCTTCCTGGGTGCCCCCAGAGGAAGCCCCAGGATTTTGATTCGCGCCAAAAACTAACTGTTGCCCTTGGGGAAAAGGGTTTGTTAACACAGCCTGGGAACTAGAAGAACCCTGCTGAGCTAACAAGCGCTGCGCATCCTGAATTTTAGGGCAAAGGTGCGTAAGATGGTCTCCAGCACACAGCTTGCATGGAAACTTAACTTTATTTTTCTCCTTTGGACCCTCACCAACATGCTCGTTGGTTTTATTCACATTACCCTTCCCGTTCTTGCCCTTTTTCTTATTATTCCGTCCCTTCTTCTTCCCGTCGGATTGTTGATTTCCTTTGGGATCAGAAGCTTGGACAGCATTTATGGACAAAGACTGGGAAGGCGATGACTCAGCAGGCACAGCCTGACCAGAAGGAGAAGATTGCAAAGAAAACTGCTACAGTTGAGTAAGCAGGCTGGCTGCACCACTATTGATCGACCCGATAAGCCCATCACCATGCGGACCAGGCTTAGTTTTGGATAAATCTAATTTGGAGCGAGGAGCATTGGGAAAATATTTATGGAGGACCCCAGACTAAGAATAGATCAGTTCCAGCAGCTGGTCCCTAAAAATGGCCTGCTCCTCAGAAAATACCCCCGACAGGGATACATCTTTATAAATGTCTGACTGCAGAGATTTCAGAAACCATTCCAAAAGGAATTCTCCTGGAATATGAGCTTTAATAAGCCTCTTCCTTCTCCTCCATTCCTGAATATGATCAGAAATGTGGGTTGTGTCGTCCTACTTAAAATTAGCTAGGAGTTCAGTCACAGCATCATATCGGACAGGCAACTCGAAATGGTTTAGAAATGTAACAGCCAGTTCTCCAAATGTAGCAAAACTACCCCCAGTTAGCTCAATATACCATTTGGCAGCGTTTCCAGTTAGGGTGCGTTGAAACAATCTCAACCTAATCGAGTCATCGTTCAGGGAGTTAGAAGAACACCATAAATGGAAAGTGGTGATGTGGTCAACCGGATCCTCTCCATTCTTCCCTTCAAACTTTGGAATGTCTGAAGGTAGTTTGGTCGGGACCGGAGGCCACCCCGGACTGTACCGAATCGGATCATTCGTCAATTTCGACAGATCTGGCAAGTTTAACGTTGCCAGAAAAGGTAAACGAGGTGGAGCCTGAGGATTCCATCCTTGATAGGATGAATTCCCAACATTCTGAAAAGAATACCTTGGATTTGATGAGGCACCAGGTTGCCAGAAAGAACTCGTAGCAAAAGGAGAAGAACCTCCTCCCCACGCTGAGTTACCAAAGACCGGACCAGTTCCCCTGCCTGAAGTATTAAATGAAGAGGAAAGCCCCTGATAGGGGTTCCAGGCATTAGATAGAGGGGAAAAAGTCTGATAAGCACTCGATGAAGGGAAAGAAGCATTCCCTTGGTGACCAGCGTAAAACTGATTCCCTGCCCCCGCTGTAGTGAATACAGGGTTCCAACCTGTAAAAGTAGTTGAACTTTGACCTCGAGACCAAGGGTTGAAACTCTGGGTCTGAGAAGTAAACGGAAAGGACCCTAAAGAAGGATTCGAACTAGGAATGTGTCCAGTTCCGAAGGGGAACCCTTGAAAAGAAGTTGATCCACTAGCCATGGAAGACATGGGTGTAGATCCAGCTGCAGCAGTGGAAAAGGAAAAAGAAGGAATCCCACTAGTGGGCATTCCAAAACAGAAGGGACCAGATTTAGAAGCATGTGCTTGGGTGAAACCAGAGCCAAACACAGCAACACTAGAGGCAATCGAAGATATAGCAATAGTGCCCCCTCCTTCAACATAAGCAGAAGTCTGAATGCCTGCAGCACTCACATCAGAAGTCGCGTTCCCAGTCGTGGCCATCGAAAGGTATGTATAATAAGGAGGATCTTTCGGTCTCTCTGACTCGGGTCTGATGTATTGAACAACGAACATATAATCAGGAGGAAGAGGAGATGGAAGTGAATCTGAGGGTTCAGACACTTCCTCTACCTGTATATCTTCTTCCTGCGGAAATAATACTCGCGAGGTGAGCGGAACGCTCCTCTCAGAACCAACACCAGAATTAGCTATGAAACCTTCAGACCCTTGTGGAGGATCTCTCTCCATTGCGTCAGACGCCACAGGGTGGTAACCACCTGCTAAATCACTCCTACGCCTTCTCGAAGAAGGCTCTGAACTCTCGGGAGATAACCCCCGGATTCTCCTCGATCGACGAGGTGCTTGATTAGCCACTTTTATAGATTTTAATTAGACTCAAAAAAGTGTAAAGCTAGGAAAGCTAGGAGCAAAGAGCATTCACTAAAAAAATAATCCCTGAGATACAATCAAGCAAACAACCTTCAGGTATTTCCACTCCGGGTGATTAGGACCGGACACCAAAATACAAGATAGCGAAATATAGGACCTCCCGAAAGTAGTCTGGGATAATTACGGCCCAGGCCTACTAGCGAAGGTATCAAAAATAGTTACGTTGACCTCCTAACGACAGCCTTTGCCGGCTCAAGCACCCAAGCTTCGCAAGGGCACCCCCCAGAAGTACTGCTGAAAGTGAAGCGATGTCTGCCTCAGGTACCACGGGTATTCCCCCCCGCAATCACCTATGTGGAACCTAGGAGTGGCAACTATGGGCACCAATCCGTGTCAGAAGCCGGGCGGAACAGTCTTGAGGTCAGATTCAGCTAATCAGAGAGGGGGTATCCCTCTTCTCAGCCTTAACTTCCCCTCGCACTTGACTCTCTGGAGGAGAGCTTTCCCAGTCCACCTAACGGAGTTGAATTTCGCTCAATTAATAAACTTCTATGTTTTGTTTGAGCGGCCTTGGAGAGTTAACTCTCCACTCACCTAATCCAAGGCCCTACAACTTAGCTAGTTGGTGTATGACACTTAGAAAACTTGCTAGTTGATTTTAAATTATATCGCTTATTTTAATCGGCTGTTATGTTAAGTCAAAGGGATATGGAGATGAATCTTATGGTGTTTTGATGCAGAAAAGAAATTAATAAAAACCAAACTACATGCAAATGCAGTTATTGTCTTTCGATGAAAAGCAACTTCTACACAGGTTCTACGAGATTAACAATTGTATTTTTCTTTTCAGATAACAAACTCACACTCACAAAAACTATGAAAATGACTAAATTCTTAAGTGCACCTGATGCAAATCACTACAAGCATGAAAATTCTAAGATGCAAAATCTCCTAAAGCAGAGTGAAATTTCCCAAAGATCCTTCAGTTTTATCTCTTTTTGGTTGTCCAGAAAGCTAGTTCCCTAAAGTAAGAACTCTTAATATGAAGACACCAAAAACGTTTAAAAACAAGAGGAAGAAATCAATGACAACTCCTTTCCACAATCAAGCCAAAATCCAAAGGCAAGAAACCTCAACAAAGCTTCAAAAGATACAATGAAACGAAAACAAAAATGCAAAAACAAAAGCAAAGAACAAAACAAAATGTTTTTTGAGCTTTTGAGTTTTATAAAAGAAGAGTTCGAAAAGACCAAGAAAAACTATCAAATCCCAAGCCAAACAACACTGAATTTCAAGCAAAAACTTCAAAAATGCTCCAAATCTTATAAGGCTAACTAGTAGCAAGATTTATATGAGCACAAGAAGACACGAAACTCAGTCACTCAGCCTAGAAGAATAGTACAACCTTGCAGCAAACAAAAACTTCAAAGAACCAAGAAAGACTCTTCAAAAGTTGCAACAAGACCTAGTCGACTAAACTCAAGAAAACCAACCAAGAAATGGGAAAAAATCGTAGTGCAAAGCAAAACACAAAGGTAGGAAAGAGTAAACGAGCATAAGCTCTCTGTTCTGATAAAGCAGAACAACCAAGAATCCCCAGAAAGAGATCTTGGTACTCGAACCAGAAATGCCAGCACCAGAAACAAGACTTTGCCAAAAAGACTAGTTTTCAATCAAACAAGAGAGAGAAAATACCAAAGACCACTTTCTACACAATGCAGAGGACACAAAGATACTGCAGGAATAGGTCTCCACAGACAGACAGGGCCAAAAAGCCAAAAAATCCAAAATTTCAAAATCTACCTAGGTATACGCAACTTTACAGTTTAGCAACAAGCATGCATACGCGACTGTGCTAAAGGAAACACGCGTATACGCGACTCCCTTTAACAAAAATTGCGTGTATACGCGACTGTGTGCAGACAAAAACACGTATATAAAGGTAAATAATGAAAAACAAAAAAGATCAAGCCTGGATAAGAAACCAAGACTTCAGTCTGACTGAGAAAGAGTAAACTGGACTGGAAATAAAAGTTAAAATTGTTGGAAACCTATCAAACAGCTGAAACCACCCAACAAGGGAATCACAAGAATGCGATCCCTAGTGGAGTCGCCAGTTCCGTTTCGGGGAAAATCACCCTGGAGCTTTGTTGGGTCAAAACCTCCACATAGCAGGGCATGCCATTCAGAAGGACTCACACACAACCGTACTTGAATGCAAAAAACTAGAAATCAACGATAGCAGGACTCACCCGTAGTCCTACGTTCGATGTAGATCCCGCGGGGTTCAAACCCCCAAGAACCTTCCTTCCTCCTTCAACCTGCAAAACAAGAAAGAACGTGCACGGAAACCTATTTGTACAACATATAATTCTCCTAAACGTTAGTGTAATCAATGTGAAACATGATAAAAATGATAATAACTGCTTAATAATCAATCTTTCCACATATAAAAATAGATACTAACACAGAAGTTCAGGAACAAGACGGTTCTTTATTATTATTAATAGCATGTACAGTAGTAAAAGTGGAGAGATCACCTGAATCCTTCCACGATCTTCAAGCAGATCGTCGTCCAGATTCGTCCCGCCCTTGCCTCGCTAAGATTCTTCCAAGACTTGTGCACTCGAGATGGCATATAAATGGATGAACATCTCCAGGAAACAAGGGTTTCCTGATATAAATCTGGGAAAGTGCAGGAGGCACGGGGAATCAGACTTGAACTGGGAATCCAACAGAGTATAATGTCTATAAAATTTCTCCCTCTCTTAGGCCATGCACATGAGGGGCTTTTATACTCCCTCAAAGTAGTTTCAGTCAGTTGGAAACAGTTGGCCACGTACTGGGGTGGTTGAACTACTGGAGTATCCATCAACCTAGTTCGAAAATAGGGAATTTATATATATTTTTAATGGTTTTAATGGCATACGTGGAAAAGTACATGTGGACTCGCGTATACACGCGGGAAAGTCTGGGCATAACCGCGTATGGTAATTTTAACACAGTTTTTTTAGTGAATTTGTTCAAGTCTGTAGGAATGGGTGCCCAAAGCCATAAAAGCAATCATGAATCATATGAAGGTGAAAAATGATGCTATAACAATATCGATCGAGCGGTCATGGACAAGGGTGCATTTACGTGCGTATGTCATCTACCTGTTGGAAAGCTATTGGTTCTCCAGCTCTAAATTCATCTCCAAATGCTCTAGAAGCATTTGATGGAAGGGAATCTAAATCTCTTGGTTCTCACTAGTTTATCAATTAACCTAGAAGGGAAAACAGTCAATGTCGAGGTTGAATTAGTTAACGCCAAGCTCAATTAAAATCTTCTCCTCGATTACAGTTGGACCCTTGCCCTGTTGTGCATTCCATCCACTCTCTTTCGTGTTTTGTGATTTCTACACGAAGGAAATATCATTACTGTTGATTAGTTGTTGTTCTTTACTTCTTCTTCCGAGAACAATGTTTTGTACATAGATCAAATTCCTACGCCTTACAAGAGCGTAGGGCGGGGTCTCTTCAAAGATCCTTCCCTCATGGGTATTTTTCCTCTTCCTCCACCCAACATTGTTCAAGTTAATATGATCTCCAAGTATGACAATCCATGGATCATCCCTTCACCCGAGAAGATTGATTCATTTGGACATTCGATGTCGTTAAGTCCAATCGAGATTCATTATTGTGAACTTATTTCAGCTTCAGATTCTCCACCTACTGATCATGCTCCTTTGGGCATGTCTCTTGATAATTATTCTCAATCCCCTTGGCTCGGTGATTCGGATTCGCCCGATCCCTTGAAGAAGATATTTTCCTCCGATGAAGCCATCTTGGAAACTATGTCTCTCGAGGATCCTCCTTGGGACAATAGTCCTCATCATTCCTCGTTCATGCCTGGTCTTGAGGCCATGTATACGTGTCTTGAGAGGTTTGCTTCTCAGGTTCCTTCTCCTCCACTTCAAACACCTATTCTGACACATGAAGTCTTTATGGAAGGTAACTTGAGTAACATCACACAAACGATGCCTATCGAAATTTCCGTCAGGCTGGTAATTGTCAAGAACATCCATATTGGGGTGACCTATTCTTCCGATGAGGTTCAGGTCTATACTAGCCTTTTCTATGAGTTTCACGACGTTGTCACATGGTCTTATGAAGATATGCTCGGCATCAGTTCAAGTATAGTGGTGCATGAGATTCCTACCTATCCTGGGGTGAAACCTGTTCCCCAACGTCTTCATCCTGTGCACCCTAGAAAGGTTTCCGCTATTAAGGGAGAATTTGAAAAACTTCTTAAATTTTGTTTTATCTATCTAATTCTCTTGACAGAATGGGTCTCCAATATTGTTCCTGTAGATAAGAAATAGGGTACTATTCGTGTCTGTGTTGATTACCATGAAATTAACCATGCTTTCTCTAAGGATAATTATCCTACTCCTTTTATTGATCAAATCATTGATGACTGTGCTGGGAGTGATATTTTTTTCTCTTATGGACCGATTTTCTGGGTACAACCAAATTAAAATTATTCCGACTGATCAACATAAGACTGCCTTTATCTGTCCTTGGGGTACTTTCGCTTATAAAAAGCTCCCTTTCAGTCTAAAAAATGTTGGGGCTACATTTCAACGAGCAATTTCATATGCCTTCCATGATATCAAGCACATTTTTCAGCCTTATCTCGATGACCTTTCGACTCATTCAGCTAAGCATAAAGACCATCCTGATCATCTCTATCAGATTTTTCTTTATTGTTGACACTATAACATCCGACTAAATCCTCATAAGTGCATATTCTGCATTGACTCTAGTAGACTCTTAGGGCTTATCGTTTCCAAAGATGGGATTCATCTCAATCCACTCAAATTTGAAGCTACCGTTAATCTCCCCTCTCCTTCCTCCTTACATCAGCTAAATATTCTGCAGGGAAAACCTAACTTCTTACGTTGTTTTATAACTAACTATGCCAAAGTGACTAAAGGATATACGTGATTACTGAAGCAAGGAATCCCATTCCTCTGGGATGAGATCGCCCAAAAGCCCTTTGATGCACTGAAGATGTTTCTCGTCAATGCTCCTCTGTTGCATCCTCTAAATTTTCATCTCGATTACTCCCTCTATTTGGCCGCTACATTTAGCACGATTGCCATGGTTTTGGTACAAGATGATGATGATGGTGACGAACATGTCATTTACTATCTGTCTCGTAACCTTCTCGATACTGAAACGCGATATGCACATGTCAAGAAGTTGGTGTTGGTTGTTTTTTAAGTTGTTCAACGTTTTTGTCACTACATTATGTTGCATACAGTGACAATGATTTCTGACTACAATCCTATGACTTGTATATTGACTCGTCAATTGCTAGGGGGAAATTACTCGAAGTGGATTTTCATCCTCCAAGAGTTCGATTTGGAGTTCACTACTGCCAAGTCAAAGAGGTCATTAGTCTTCGTCAATTTAATCTGCTCTCTCCCTTCCAATTTTGCTTCGTCTGGTTCCGAGGAATGCATTCCGGATGACACGCTTTTTCTAATTAGCACCCTTGATCCTTGGTACAGTCATATCATCGTATATCTTCAGAATTCTACCTTCTGATCTGAGTTGACAAAGGATGCTCATTGATGCATCTGTCATCAATCGCAACCTTATCGTATAGTTGGAGATACACTCTACTGCATCAGAGTTGATTCCATTCTTCGCCGGTGTTTGACACTCGAGGAGGCTGAAAAGGCCTTGAATGATTGTGACAGTGGCACCTGTGGCAGTCATATGTATGTTTATGCTACTGCACAGAAAATTATTTGTGTTTGGTATTTCTGGCCCATCATCTTTAAAGACTACATTGTTGTTGTCCGTAAGTGCCATGATTTCCAGATCTATCAACGCAAGATGTGCGTCACCTTCCCATCTCCACCTTGTCATTACCGTTGGTCCCTTTGTGAAGTGGGGCATCAATTTTATGACGTGTAACCCTCACTCGACCAGGGGGCATGCTTGTATCATCGTAGCCATTGAATACTTCACCAAATGGGCTGAAGCAATTCCTACACTTACGACTAAAAGTAAGACAGCAACATAGTTTCTATTCAGTCATGTGATTTCTAGGTTTGGTGTCCCTAAATCCATTGTTACCAATCATGGTTCCTATTTTCGGCATTACATGGTGGCAGAGTTGACTTCCAAGTTGGTTCTACATCATGATAGCTCAATGCCATAATATCCTCAGGCCAATGGCCAGGTTGAAGCAGTAAACAAAGTTATCATTACTATGCTTCAATGTATGATTGGGATGCACAAATCAAACTAGCATCTCATGTTGTTTTTGGCTCTTTGGGCATACCGAACCTTAGTAAAGGATGCAACTGGATTCACTCCATTTCAGCCTATTTACGGTCTAGAAGCTACCCTTCCAATTGAATGTGAAATACCTTCTCTCAAATTAGTTGTTGAACTGCTGCCAAATACTTTGCTAGAAGAAGAGTGTCTTCTATATTTAGAAAGGTTGGAAGAAACTCATCGCTTTGCTACTCTGGTCATTGAAGCACAGAAAAAGTGGGTCAAAGCTAATTTTGGCTAATTGGTTTCCCCTCATTCCTTCATAGAAGGAGACCTCATCCTCCTGTATGACCAAGCTCACGATAAGCTGGGGGCAGGAAAGTTTCAACCCATGTGGCATGGGCCCTACATTTTTAAATGTATTTTAAGGAATGGGGCTTATGAGCTTATGGATTATGAAGGTCATCCTCTGGATCAGCCCAGAAATGGGTTGTATCTTAAAAAATACTATGCATGAGTCATTCGTGCATGTTTTGTGTACATAGGTGTTCTTTTCATTCCTGTACATTTTTGGCTTGGTGTGCTTTGAGAGCATTTTCCTGGTTATTGGATCGTTTCTTATTGTGTAGATGTCTATTACCCCTTATTTCGATTTCACAGATTGTGCTTCTTGCAGTACCCAGAAACTGTCTTCACAAACCTGGGTGATTTATGATCCTACTGGTGAGTTGATAGACCTTCAAGATATCTTTCTAGGATGGAATACAAAAAATGTCGTTGAATATAGTGTTGTTATTGAACTATTGGCCAAGGCTATTGCCCTAGACATTCATACATTGATTGTTAACCTAGACTCATAGCTTGTTGTTCTACAACTTAATGGACATTATTTTATTAGAAACCCTCACATCTTAAGGTTTTGTTTGCGTGTTCGTTTACTAGAAAGACATTTTTATTTCATTACATATCAACATATTCCTAGATGAATGTGTTAGCACCCTATGAATTTTTTGACAAGAAAACAGGGGGCTAAAATGTTTTTGAGCCTTCAAGGAATGAATTTCCCTCTGAAAACACATCATCTTTGAAGCCTCCTTATGCCCTTGTCCTTTGATAAATTCCCACTGTTGTTTCCAGTTTTAAAGCCTCTCTGTTTGTGAAGAAATGCCCAAAGTGCCTCCTTTTTCCCTTTATATCATCCCTTCTAAACCTCTGTTTCCATTCCCCCACCTCCCCTTCTAATTCCCTTCTTACCCTTCGAAATCCTCCCAAAATCCCCTTTAAGTCCTACACATACCCCTTGTTTGGCCTATTTTCCCCCTTTTCCCCTTACCGTTACCCTTTCCCAATCTCAAAATGCATTAAAATGGGCCAAAAACCCACTTTCCATCTTATATTAAGGCCAAGCCCCTTTCAGCCCAACCTGTAAACCACTTCCCCATGTGACCCAATGCCAGAGCCAGGTGCAAAGACTCAAGGCGCTTATCGCAATCGCACTGTCGGGCGAGCGCTTCTATGTGTTAACTCAAATTTTCCGATGCGATTGGGTTTTGGTCTATAAGACCTCCGCCGCGATCTCCACCGTTGATCTATCACTTGGATCCGACGGCCCGGCGCTAATCGCACTCCCACTCCAATCGCAATAGAAACTTTCGTTGTGCCACTTCTTTGTCCCCGCGATTGCGATCTCCCGATCGAATCCTAGCCGTCCTTCCATTCGGAATCAACAGCCCAGATCCCATCACTCCCCTCCCATCGCTCCTCTCATTTCTCCCCGCCGATTGCTTCTCCATCGTTGATCTATCACCCAGATCCGACGGTTGGAGCTCAATCGCATCCCCCACTTCGATCGCAATCGCAATTTTCAATCGCTGCCACTTTCCGCGCTTTGCGATTGCAATCTCCCGATTACAATCTCCGTCGTCAATCCATATTGAGATCCAACAGTCCAAATCTCATCGCTCCCACTCATTTCCCTACCTGTTTCCCTCCCGATTGAGTCTCCACCATTGATCTATCACTCTGAGCCAACGGCCATCGCATAATCGCATCGCTGCTCCAATCGCAATCGCAAATTCCAAACTATGCCACCCGCTACGCTCCCCGATTGCGATCCGCCGATTCCATCAAGTCCGTCCATTGATCCAAGATCGACGGCCCGCGTCGCATCTCGCATCCATTCATATTTTCTCATCGGGTTATCGCGGAGCTTCATCGCTTAACCTCCACCGTTGATCTCCTCCTGAGATCCAATGGTTCATATCTCATCGCCCTCCGCTCACGCCGGGTCCCACATCATAAGCCTCGCTTCATTGTTTTTCCGTGTTTTCCTTTGTAATTCGCCCAAGCATTAATCTTTGGGTTTTACACTAATTATCATTTCTTCCACCACTCTGTCACCGCTTCCACAGGCCTCCAAAGCATCCTTCCGCCACCCCGGATTTTATAATTGATTTATTTCATTGTGCAGGGTTTTCACCAGAGTGGTTTTTCACTCTGTTTATCATAATCGCAGTTACTGCGATTCAAGGTGCAGAGAGGCCATTTCAGCATCGGCCAGTGTATCAGTAGTAGGGATTAAAAGGGTTAATTCCAATTATTGGATGTTCAACACTTAATCCCACGTTCAAAGGAAGAAGGCACAGTCTGAAGACCAAATGCACATGAAACGAGCCATATCTGTGTTTAATGTCAGCAGAGCACTGTTTCTCCAAGAGGACACCTTCCTACAAAAGTCTCCATGCCTCCTCGAGCCCTTAAATGTATTTCACTAACAGAAGCTTCTTAAAGACTATCAAGACCACAATTATGAAGCATGGAGGCCCGCAAACTTTCTATCTAGTTCACCAATTTCAGAAGGCTGCGCAGAGTTCCAAACAGCCAGAAGGACTTCAAGAACCCATCAGAGGTCAATACCAACCTGACATAGATCTCTAAACCAGACTACAGAGTACATCATGGCAGAACCATTAAGCAGAGTGAGCTCGAACACTTCCTCCACTCTGTCTTAATGAGTCAAATTAATTGAAACACCTACTCCTTCTATCCACTTCTCCTATAAGAATCCCCAAGGACATATTGTAAAGGTTGTTGATCGGCTATCTGAGAATTTCAAGCTGTTTCTTTGAGACATGTCCTCTATGTAAAGTTGTGAGATAGGCTGAGAAAGATGTTTTCAGACTGAATATCAAGATATTTGTAATGTTGTACTTGATTGGTGTTGATTCTTAATATGGCAAGCACTTTTCTTTGGATCCTGATTTAAAGTAGCTGGTGATGTTTTCTATCTCTGTGTTTTACTTCATTTCATTACATTTCTTCTGGAACGCATTAGAAATCTGGCATAGGATTTACCCTTGTTAGGTACCCTATGTCTCTGCTCTCCCTGCCTTTAATGTTTTTCTGCTATTTGTGTATCTGAGGTTTGATTTCAATTGATTTAACTAGTGTAGTGGTCAGATATATCGCTAGCTGATGTATGAGTTAATGAAATATGATTTTAGATGTTCTTGTTAGGATTTAATTGAATGAATTGGGAACATTGGGAGGTCTAGAACTTTGTATCTATATCACTAGGATCCTTTTCAATTAATTAAGCCTTTATAAGTTCCCTTAAGCTAGGGGGCGAAGCATTGAGAGTTCAAAGTCTCTCTCTAATCTCGGGTTTTCAACTTTGTGCTCTAAATCTTTAATGTTTCCTTTCTTTCACCTTCCCTCTTACCTTTCATGCCACACTATCATCTTTAAAGATCCAATTCTTTATATGACTAGCCCAATTGAAAGCCTGCATATTGATTAGCAAGCAAATCCTTTCCTGACTCCATTGCCCAATGGTCTTGAGTGTTCCCTGGATTATCTCTCCTTTGCCTAGAATCCTCTTCGCTCAGCCTTGTCTTATACTGAACCCTTCTTTCCTGATTCCCAACAACCAAAAAAACAAACTCCGAGCCCTATAACTAGCCTAATATCTTAACCTTTGAACTTCCAAGATGTATACCTTTGACAATCATAGAGAGATCCCTCTCTGGACCTAGGAGGGCTAGATCCTGAGGTCCGAAAGTGGTTTGATGTTGTCTCATCTTTTGGTATTTCCAACCTTGCCAAAACATGGGAACCCCAACATAATGGTGACTCCACTGGGGAAGAGATCAGTCAGCCTTGATTTGGTAAATCACTGTGGTGGACAGTAAAAATGTAAATCATCCACCTGGCGACTCCATAGTTCCTAAACGATTAAAATACTCCACTAGTGATTAGTATGCCACTGATTATCTTTGGTTTCACAAGACTCCACTGGGAGACCATGTCGCAGTACAACATCGGCCATGCTAAAGACCAAGTCACCTCACTAATGGGAAACTCTAAACAGTTTGTAGAAATGCATCCTAGTTTCATAGCAGAGTGTCATGTTGTAATGTCAAGTGACTTGGTAGAGATAGAGGTGGAGGACCTACCTGGGGCTATTCTTCTCAGTTCAAGTTTCAATCCCGTGCTTAGGAAAATTTTCTTAGAATTGGTGGTTGAAATATATGAAGCTGAAATCGAACTCTTGAACTCACAAGAACAATCATATCAGTTCAGAGACCCCAGAGCCTTTTTGGAAAGTCTCCCTCCCCCTAAGAAAGGAGAGATTCCACTGCCTTTCGAAGTACAAGAAGAAGATGATCGGGCTTTCAAGAGCCACACTGAAGATGGAGTGGAAGAAGCAATAGTCAAAGCTGCCCAGGATAAAGACAGCCTACTAGTCATGGCAGGACTAAAAGAAGAAAGTGTACATCATGTGTTCATTGATCATGTGGAAAAATATATGGAGGCCCTGATTAGCTCAAATTCTCCAGCATTGATCCTCAGCATGGGCCAGACTCATCAGGAGTGGTCACTACTGATGGTGACCTCATTTTTGAAGAACCACTGGCAGAACACCCTGTGGTTATCTCTGACAGGTAGTCAGTGCTCCTATCCTTCTTTGTTACCGCTTGACTGTCTGCACTGGCACTATTGTATCACCTAAAAGCATCAAAAGTTTCCAGGTTAGAGTAGAGTAGGTAGGAATTCTGAAATAAAGCTCAATCTGTGAGCATGTAGTTAGTTGTTCTTAATTTCTGCAAATTCTAGCGAGCCAAACAGTCTAATCCTAGCTTGACTGTTTTTTAGTTTATGTCTTAGAATGTAGAGAAGAAATCTGCTAGACAGTTTAATCCTAGCAGATATAGTTTAGGTAGAGAAACTATGAGACCAATAGTATAATCTGGTCTTATGGAGTAATAAGTGTAGCAGTAGAATAGGTTTCTTTTCTGTTTGAAAAAATTGATGATGTAAAGGGTCTACTAGTCCAAATGAACCCTAGAAGAAAAAATGCTAGGATTGTAGGATGGGTAGGTAGATTGTTTGGGAAAAATACTCTATTGACTTGATGTCTTCACAATTTGTGGCAGCTGATCCAAGAAGGAACAGAATGTGTCAAGAAACAAGGCACTTGGCCTACTCCAAAGATCATTCTCTGAATTCTTGACTCCTTCAAGAAAAAGCCATCCCCATGTGGAGCCACTGTTAGCCCCCTATGAATTTTTTGACAAGAAAACAGGGGGATAAAATGTTTTTGAGCCTTCAAGGAATGCATTTCCCTCTGAAAAAACATCATCCTAGAAGCCTCCTTATGCCCTTGTCCTTTGATAAATTCCCACTGCTGTTTCCAGTTTTAAAGCTTCTCTGTTTGTGAAGAAATGCCCAAAGGGCCTCCTTTTTCCCTTTATATCATCCCTTCTAAACCTCTGTTTCCATTCCCCTGCCTCCCCTTCTAATTCCCTTCTTACCCTTCGAAATCCTCCCAAAATCCCCTTTAAGTCCTACACATACCCCTTGTTTGGCCTATTTTCCCCCTTTTCCCCTTACCGTTACCCTTTCCCAATCTCAAAATGCATTAAAATGGGCCAAAAACCCACTTTCCATCTTATATTAAGGCCAAGCCCCTTTCGGCCCAGCTGGTAAACCACTTCCCCATGTGACCCAATGCCAGAACCAGGCACAAAGACTCAAGGCGCTTATCGCAATCACACTGTCGGGCGAGCGCTTCTATGTGTTAACTCAAATTTTCCGATGCAATTGGGTTTTGGTCTATAAGACCTCTGCCGTGATCTCCACCATTGATCTATCACTTAGATCCGACGGCCTGATGCTAATCGCACTCTCACTCCAATCGCAATCAGAACTTTCATTTTGCCACTCCTTTGTCCCCCTGATTGCGATCTCCCAATCGAATCCTAGCCATCCATCCATTCGGAATCAACGACCCAGATCCCATCGCTCCCCTCCCATCGCTCCTCTCGTTTCTCCCTGCCGATTGCTTCTCCACCGTTGATTTATCACCCGGATCTAACGACTGGCGCTCAATCGCATCCCCCACTCCGTTCGCAATTGCAATTATCAATCGCTGCCACTTTCCACCCTTTGCGATTGCGATCTCCCGATTACAATCTCCGCCGTCGATCCATATTGAGATCCAACGGTCCAAATCTCATCGCTCCCGCTCATTGCCCCGCCTGTTTCCCTCCTGATTGATTCTCCACCATTGATCTATCACTTTGATCCAACGACCATCACATAATCACATCGCAGCTCCAATCACAATCACAAATTACAAACTATGCCACCCGCTACGCTCCCCGATGGCGATCTGCCGATTCCATCAGGTCCGTCCATTGATCCAAGATCAATGGCCCACGTCACATCTCGCATCCATTCATATTTTCTCATCGGGTTATTGCGGAGCTTCATCGCTTAACCTCCGCCGTTGATCTCCTCCCGAGATCCAATGGTTCATATCTCATCGCCCTCCGCTCACGCCGGGTCCCACATCATAAGCCTCGCTTCATTGTTTTTCCGTGTTTTCCTTTGTAATTAACCCAAGAATTAATCTTTGGGCTTTACACTAATTATCATTTCTTCCACTACTCTATCACTGCTTCCACAGGCCTCCAAAGCATCCTTCCGCCACCCCATATTTTATAATTGATTTATTTCATTGTGCGGGGTTTTCACCAGAGTGGTTTTTCACTCTGTTTATCATAATCACAGTTACTGCAATTCAAGGCGCAAAGAGGCCATTTTAGCATCGGCCAGTGTATCAGCAGCAGGGATTAAAAGGGTTAATGCCAATTATTTAATTTTCAATGCTTAATCCCGCGTTCAAAGGATGAAGGCATAGTTTGAAGACCAAATGCACACGAAACGAGCCATATCTGTGTTTAATGTCAGCAGAGCACTGTTTCTCCAAGAGGACACCTTCCTATATAAGTCTCCATGCCTCCCCGAGCCCTTAAATGTATTTCACTGACAGAAGCTTCTTAAAGACTGTCAGGACCAAAATTATGAAGCATGGATGCCCGTAGACTTTCTATCCACTTCACCAATTTCAGAAGGTTTCGCAGAGTTCCAAACAGCCAGAAGGACTTCAAGAACCCATCCGAGGTCAATACCGACCTGACATAGATCTCTGAACCAGACTACAGAGTACATCACGACAGAACCATTAAGCAGAGTGGGCTCGAACACTTCCTCCACTCTGTCTTAATGAGTCAAATTAAATGAAATACCTATTCTTGCTATCCACTTCTCCTATAAGAATCCCCAAGAACATATTGTAAAGGTTGTTGATCGGCTATCTGAGAATTTCAAGTTGTTTCTTTGAGACATGTCCTCTATGTAAAGTTGTGAGATAGGCTGAGGAAGATGTTTTTAGACTGAATATCAAGCTATTGGTAATGTTGTACTTGACTGGTGTTGCTTTTTAATATGACAATCACTTTTCTTTGGATCCTGATTTAAAGCATCTGGTGATGTTTTCTATCTCTGTGTTTTACTTCATTTCATTACATTTCTTCTAGCACGCATCAGAAATCTGGTATAGGATTTACCCTTGTTAGGTACCCTATGTCTCTGCTCTCCCTACCTTTAATGTTTTTTTTGCTATTTGTGTATCTGAGGTTTTATTTCAATTGATTTAACCAGTGTAGTGGTCAGATATATCGCTAGCTGATGTATGAGTTAATGAAATATGATTTTAGATGTTCTTGTTAGGATTTAATTGAATGAATTGGGAACACTGGGAGGTCTAGAACTTTGTCTCTACCTCACTAGGATCCTTTTCAATTAATTAAGCCTTTATAATTTCCCTTAAGCTGGGGGCCGAAGCATTGAGATTTCAAAGTCTCTCTCTGATCTTAGGTTTTCAACTTTGTGCTCTAAATATTTAATGTTTCCTTGCTTTCACCTTCCCTCTTACCTTTCATGCCACACTATCATCTTTAAAGATCCAATGCTTTAGATGACTAGCCCAATTGAAAGCCTGCATATTGATTAGCAAGAAAATCCTTTCCTGACTCCATTTCCCAATGGTCTTGAGTGTTCCCTGGATTATCTCTGCTTTGCCTAGAATCCTCTTCGCTTAGCCTTGTCTTATACTGAACACTTCTTTCCTGATTCCCAACAACCAAACAAACAAACTCTGAGCCCTATAAATAGCCTAATATCTTAACCTTTGAACTTCCAAGATGTATACCTTTGACAATCATAAAGAGATCCCTCTTTGGACCCAGAAGGGCTAGATCCTGAGGTCTGAAAGTGGTTTGATGTTGTCTCATCTTTTGGTATTGCCAACCTTGCCAAAACATGGGAACCTCAACAAAATGAATGCATTAACTAATGCAGTAGCTAGCATTGTATTAGATAGACATTTGTAATTTGTAAAAGATCACCATCACATGACAAGATCCATACAGGAAAAAATATATATATATATATATATATATATATCAAGTGTTTTCATCCATGTGCATCATAAGCTCAAAAAATATGTATGTTTCGGTTACATCCTGAGACATCATGTCTCTCAAAAATATGTGGACATAAAACCTAGGTGTCTACTTGGCGTGACACTAATGATAACACGTCACGACCCATACAAGCCGCCTCAACAAGCGGTGGACACGATTTGACACCCCTGTAGTGTGTCTCTGGTATGCAAGAGGAACACCATCTAATCACACATAGTTCGAGATCCCACGGGGGATTCCCTTCAAGTTTCGTATGATTTCCACCTCCTCACCTCCCTCACCATGAGGGGCCACATAAAAGTCGCGAGGAATCCGCACACTATCAAGGACATACCTGTAGGTCTCTCTGGGCCAACATATGTAATTACATGGATTAATGTCAGAACATGCATAAAAAAAAAGTAATACTCATCAAAATAAAAAATGATTCTTACCCAGTACACCATCCCAATCCTCTCCTTCTGGGAGCAGGAGATTTGCATCACTAGTGAAATCTATGCCAAAGTAGGGCCAGTCCTCCACGACGATCAGTTGTCGGCAGAGCCACTCAAAGAACTCTAGTCTCCAGGACATCTGTTGACCTCCCCCTGACCTTGGCATCAGAGCTTCCCAACGGGTCATCCATGGCTCCTGGGCTGGTGTTGTCGAAACGATTACCTCCTGACGCTGGAATATTGGTAGTCATTACAAGATGAATGATACCAATATGGACCTATATCCAAACTACTTCAGCTTGGTTTTCTTTCATTTTGTCAATTAACACTTTATGTTGATTGTCACAGCCTCTGCCCAGTTGTAGAGGATCGGTGCCATGCAATATACAGCAAGAAGTAGTTGTGTTTTTGTTGCCTCGTGCGGCACCTACGATCCAACATCTCGTGTGATGGTGTGCAACACTAAGGCTTTAGTGCCAAATCCAGAATAGTTTGGATGTCCATTTTTTTGCTTCTCGATCCTTTCCTTGCCCCTAGGCACACCCTTTCAATAACCATACTCATGTTCTCCATTGAGGGCTTGGTGTCGGTCAGGATTGGTACTGCCCCCCTCCACGATATTTCGGCTATGAAATAAACATCTGAGACTTCAATCTCAAGTTCTTAGTCATGAATAATGATTTTTTCCTGATCAACGTCCCAGACACTGATCAAGTATTGCAACAGCTCCAGTTGAGCTCTAAGACATGGTGTCATAAAGAATTTCTTGAGCCCGCAATATCTGAGAGCTTCCATGCATCTTCTATTGCCCATGGATTCCTCATCTTCTTCACTGTGTTCTCATTCTTTCCATTCGATCACCATTTTGTCTTTTCACACCTGCAAAAATGTTCATATGATTGTCATTATCCAAATTCAAAGATTTTGAATAATTAATTTGGGCTTCCTTGTTTAAAATCACATGCTAAGATTGACTGTCACAGTTGGCACGATTTTTTTAGGAACATTCGTGCCAATTGGTGCACCCCCGTTGAAATTTTAGGATGATTGGCGTGGGTCCATGCCCAATACCCATGCCAAACACCACGCCCTAGTTTTTGCAAAATCCCCCATAGATCTAAAAAATCGAGGTTGTAGGTAATGAAAGTATAATCAAAATGCAGGGAAGGATGTTATCTCTTACCTAGAACTAACATATTAGAGATTGGTCTTCCATATTTCCCGTTGTCAACGCCGCAAAGTCACAGTGAAAAAGGGTAACAAATTTCTCACAAGAGGTAAAAGTGAAAATTAATTTATTTTTTACCATATTTAGCATTTTATAACTTTTCATAACCCTAATTAGGTTTTAAAGCGTATTTTTCAACTATTTCACTATGTTATTTCGAGAAATGGGTTTTACGTGTGTCTCTTGTGCAGCAACAGGTTTTTAACGTAACGACAATGAAGTAACGAGTTGTATTTTATACTTTTTCAGACTTGATAAATGTAATATTCCAAAATGGAAATAGCAGCAATACAAGACATAAAAATGTAAAACACAAAAATTATGAACATTTCATAAGAGGTATCAATATGCAGCCATCATTTTATTAATATATCAGCAACAATATACAAAAAGATCTTGAGGGTCAAGCCACTCAAGCAATAAGAACAAGCCTCCAATGATCAGAACAATCAGCACATGAGTTGCTACAACTGTATAGAATGCCGGAGAGCAGTGACAGCGATGCCTATATCAGTGTAGTTGCTGGTGTAAACTTACATAAATGAAATATGGCTGATAGATACAAAATAAATGCCCAGAAAAGAAGATGTGGGCTCTAATACATGATTTCTAGCCAACCCGGAAAAGATTGCTAGAAATACCAACAAAATATACAATGTGACAATAACCCTAGGGTTGATATGTCACTGCAAACTAGAACTGAATAAAATGAGGCTATGAAAGATCTGAAATGATGATGTCCTCCTCCAATGGTATTTCTCAATAGAAGGATGATCCCTCTATTCAGAAATAGACCCTCCTGATGAGCTCAATGAACCCTCCCAACAACTACCTCTAAAAATAGCGCAATTCTGGTTTGTAACTGCACTGTGAGGGATGGTAGATGGTTGACCTAATGCCAAAGATGTATAAATATGCCCAAGATCCATCCTTGCTGATCCTCCAATGGATAGGCTACCTCTCCACTGAAAAACAAGCCCGGAAATGGCTCTATGTGATCCTCCTTTGCAACACCTTACAACATAACCCAACTCTAAATAGAAACTGTGTTATAGCTGAAGGAGGTAGCTTGGACAGAATGATGAAATGAGGAAATGTAGCCCAAAGAACCTCTCCTTCCCTGAGGATGAGGTAGGGATTCTCGATCAGGAACACCCTTGTGCTAAACAGCACAACAACCGTACTAAACAGCAAAAGGATGCAAATTCTAAACAAACCAATATCAAATGATAATCTAAAACATGAATAATAATGGTTGCCATCCCCTCCATATATATTATGTGAGCCTTCTCACATTGGGTCCCATCCATACTTGCCACTAAGCCCATGCAAGTTGTCCTCCACTAAAACTGCGTTGTCTCATCATGAATGCCACTCCTCCATGACAATGTTGTTGACTTGTCAAAGATGACCTGTTTAACATGTATTCCCTCCAATTCACACCCAAAGGTGCTTAATCCAACTACTTGTTCTTCCTCCTTTCACATTAGGAGTGTTATTATTCCTCCTAAAGAGCTTTATGGACCTTCCCACCCACTTATTCACCTACCTAATGATAAAACAAACTATAATATTCCATTTAGCTGAAGGCTAAATTTTTGGAATATTACAGTCCTCCCCTCCAAAATGTTGCTTGTCCTCAAGCAACTATAAAGGTGGAGCAAAATTCCTCCCTTCCTCTTCTTGTGGCCTCCTCATCAATAGTCCCCACCAATGTTCAAAATATCCTACAATAAATCTGCCCTCCAATGGTTCCTCCCAAGTATGCAAAACCAAATGGCTCACACCATGAGAAAGTGGAAGGTGTAAGTGGAAACCTTCTTGCTTTCCAATGGCCTCCTCAAGGTAGGAGTGATGACTAACATATGGGATATCATTCCCAATGAGAGATTCCCATTCCCATGCTATCATCCAAATGAAATGAGTCATTCTAGGTAGCTCATCAAAGAAATCCTCAACCCCTGATTTATGAAATGTATTGGGGTTGCATGGAGAGATTAGATTTTTCCACCCAAGTTGTTTCACTCTCCATTTATGGTATGTATGGGGCTACTGCTGATCTTGGGCTGAAATATTATGGCCTCCAAGAATGAACCAAGTCACCTCACCAAACAAAACATCCATGAAGTGCATCTCCCAAGAACTCAAGTCCTCCAAATGGCTCCTCCCACATGAAGACAAGAGATGTAGTGTGGAAATCATGGTTCTCGCATTTTTTCTCCTAAAACATGCAAAATATGAAATGGGGAGAATCATACTCCCAATGGACACCTTCAACTTTTATGCCATCCTCCCAACAAAGCTTCTCATAAAAATAAGAGCATCATTAATATATGGAAGCAAAATCAAATAGAAACAAGTTGCCATATGAAAACCAGGAGGTGGATCATAGTTCCACAGTTGGAACCGGTGCAGTGCATCCCCTGCCTGCCTCAAAACAAAGTATAACAAGTGTCCTTTCATCCACTTGTTTTCTACCACAATCATCCTACAGGATAGGATCATAAAAGTAAAATATGGTGCCAATGGTGCACACCAAGAATCATGTGGCCTCTCCCACAACCCACCAATAGAATGGCCAACATGAATGCTACAAATGGCCTCAAGTACATCATAATAAAATATACAAGAAGGAAAGATCCTATTGATCAGTGGTTGTCATTGATGTCAACCCAAGCAGCACCAGGGGCTAACCCAATATTTAATGGGAAGTTTGACCTACCAAATTAATATATTCTGGGTCAAAAAAAATTTCTATGGTTTCTACTTGTTGAGATGTTTTCGTTGATATATGGTACGCCATGTAATTCTTCACGGTTTGAGAGATATTCATGTTTTACGTTTGTACCCGAGTTAGTGGGATAAAACCCCATGGGGTTGGGGCATGGGTCATTGAAAAGTCATAATTAATATTTTTTAAGTTCCTAAGATCCCTCCCACGTTCATTTGTTGAAGCCCTTCTCAACTTAAGCGTTCATATAAATTGTAATCTTCATTTCCTCCTTATGTAAAGGATTTGGCCATCTAAAACAGGTCATCATGGAATTTTCGCTCTAAAGTTTTTTCTACGAGGGCTCAGAAGCTGAAATTTTTATGAGGTGAAGAAGAAATCCTGAGGAATCTGTAGTAATAATTTTAGATCAAGTTGCACAATATTTTTGGAGATATGATCTGTGGAAGTAAGGGTTTTTGCAGGCTCCTGAAATTCATCTCAAAGAAGTGACCTTGGTAAAATCGTCATAAATATCTCTCTGAGTATCAAATTGGAATTCCGTAAAAAGTGGCTAATATTGCACAGTATTTAGTTTTCTCTCTATTAATTTTAGAGGCAAATGAAGAAAAAAGTGACACGTGGCACGCCGTAAAAGTGTGCTCTTCTGAAACAGTCCATAATTAGGGCAGTGTGAGAAATTGGGTATAACTATCTCTTGAAGAATCCAAATTGAGTCAGACCTATGGAATTGGAAAGAAGACTCATAGGAATACTATAGGACTAAAAATAATATATTGAGGATCTGAAATAACAGAGATACACCAGATTCAATATCGAGCTCCTAGAAGGCAAGAAAAAGCTAGATCATGTGTTGTCAAGGATTGCAAAGGACCAGAATTTCTATGGAAGAAAAGAAAAACAAGGTGTAGCAGAGGGTAGCATGACAAGAGAAGCAACCAAGGTGCATAACATCATCAAGAAGTTCATCATATGAAGTCTTCAAGTGGGCAGCATTGCATACAATCATTGTAAAGGTATCATTGTACCTAGTCATTGTAAATACATTGTTGTACAAATTGTACTAGTGTCTATCTACCAAGGGTTGAAGAGGCAGTGTTGGGAGGTCTAGGATCATCATTAGGTGTTTGTGTCAAAGTTGGGGTTATGGTCTAGTATATCTTCTTCTTCTACATCATTCCATATCATTGTAAAGTGGACCATTTTCCCTGGTACAGGAGTCCATTCTTCTTTTATTCTTCTATACCTGGGTGGTAGGGTGGTGGTAGGGTGAGTTGTAGCTCATTGGGTGTTGGGGCATCCATTCAGTTGACTACTAAATAATCTCAGGCGTTGGAGCGTCCATCCAGTGGGAGTTGGAGAAGAATGCTTTTCTAGATTCTAGAAAGTTGGAGCTTTGTTTTCAATTGGAGTTGAAAAGAATTATTAGAAAAGCATTAGGTGGTTTTTGTCCCGGAGTGGGTTTCCACATTAAAAACTATGTGCATTTTTTCTCCTCTTGTTTTCTGCTATCATTGTACAAACACTGATAATAATTTAATATTAACTAATGCTATAATTGAAAGAAATATTGATTCACCCCCCCTCTCAGTATTTCCAACAATTGGTATCATAGCTTGGTTCCTTCAATAGCAGTTTAACAGCTGGAAGGAGGTCATGAAGCATACCAAGAATGGTGTACCTCTATTAAATGAAAATAATTATGCACTTTGGAAAGGAATAATGGAGGTCTATCTCTTGGCACAAGGTTACGAAGTATGGGACACTGTTCAAAATGGATTTACATCAACCGCGGATGAACAAGGTAAGAAGAATTTGGTAAATGATGCAAAAGCAAAGAATATTATTATCAGTGGACTTATTGAATCTGCTTATCATAAGGTGTTGGGTTGTAAAACTGCCAAAAATGTATGGGACAAGCTTGAGAATATATATGCAGGTGACTCAAATGTCAAAGAAGCAAAGCTTCAAATCTATAGATCAAAATTTGAGCAACTCAGAATGAAAGAAGATTGCAACATTGCTACATACTTCCAATACGTTGATGAAATAACCAATACTCTGGAAGGATTGGGAGAGCTAGTTGACGAGAAGACTATTATACGGAAGATTCTTAGAATGTTACCAGGGAGATTCAACCCAAAGGTATCGGTCTTAGAATACAGTGCAAATCTGGACAAACTCAGCAAAGAGGAATTACATGGAGTTCTCATAGCATATGAAATGAGACTTGATGAAGAAGAGGGTACTTCGCATCTAGAAACTGCGTTCGTTGCATCTAAGAAAAACAATAAGGATAAACAACCTTCAATTGAAAATACATGCACCTGCAAGTGTGAAGAAAAGGGAGATGATGAAGAAGGTCTTTCAAATGAAGAATATGCTTACTTCACAAGAAAACTACAAATTGGTAAGGGACAATTCAAAGGTAAACTTCCATTGATATGTTTCAACTGTAATGAGGTTGGGCATTTTGCAGCAAAATGTCCAAACAAAAGTAATGGCAACTCAAAAAGAAAGAAAGGCTTTAAGAAATTCAACAAGCAAGGATCCAAAAGGAACTTTCTCTCTAAAGAAGATAGCCCATCATCTGATGAAGATAATGATAGTGAAGAAGCAAATTAGAGAGTATTGTTTATGGCCAAGCACAATAAACCCAAGCACAATAAGCAAGAGGTATCAAACAACGAAGAAGAAGGATGGACCATAGACGAATTTTATGAGGAAGCAACCAAGCTTATAAAAGATCTCAAGGCGGAGAAGATCCGTTCCAAAACTCTTGAAGAACAAGTTCAAGGTCTCAAAATTGAAGTTGAAGAACACAAATGCATTGAAGAGTCACTTCAAAAGAAGTTGGAAGAAAGCAACCAAGAAAAGGAAGAATTAGAAGCCGAAGTAGTCTCGCTGCGTGAGGAAGTGAAGAAAGGAAAAACTATCCAAAACTATGCCAACAGCTCAAGGGCATTGGAAGAACTCATCAACAATCAACGATCTTACAATGAAAAAACTGGCATCGGTTACAAAGAAGAAGAAGCATGACCTTCTACAACAAAATACAATGAACCTATGAGATCTGACATGCATGTAGACTTCATTGGACAAGATTCGCAAGAACAACCTTGGAAGACAATTCCTCGACGAAAATTTCCATCCAGGTACCAACATATTTTTATGGCTACTGTTATTCATGTGGAAAATTTGGTCATAAAGCTGTAGAATGTCGCACGTACCCTAGGAACGAATACAATTCCAGGAGATCTGTCAAATATGAACCTCCCAGGGCTCAGCGAAACATCAATAGATTTTAACATTTAAGAAATAATATTGAATGTTACAAATGTCGAAACTTTGGACACATAGCCAAAGACTGCAGACTTGAAAATCCTCCAGAAGAATCTTTGAAGCCACAGAATGAACGAACATGGAAGAAGAAGAAGAATGATAATTGTGCTCTCTCTCTCAAGGCTCAAAAGAACAAAGATGTGTGGTATGTTGATAGCGGTTGCTCAACGCATATGACTGGAGATAGAAATAAATTTGTATCTCTGAAAGAGAAGAAGGATGGAACCGTGTCCTTTGGAAATGATGGATCTTCAAATGTTATAGGATCGGGTACTGTCACTCCCGGAAGAAAATATTCTCTAGCCAATAATGTTCTACTAGTTGAAAACATGAATCACAATCTGCTCAGTGTTGGACAAATGTGTGATCAAGGAGATACAATACTATTCAACTCCACGAAATGTGAAATTAGGAAAGGTGTGTATGGTGAAATTGTTGCTACAACAAGTCGAGCTCCAAATGACATATATGTTCTGGATGAAGTGACTAAAGTATGTCTAATAGCTAAAGAGGATGATACAATAATTGGTAGCAATGATGATCGACTAAGTAATAATTTTGCTACAAAGGTGCAAAGTGATTTCGAGATGTCTTTACTTGGTTGCAAATTGAGCATAGATGACTCATCTAAGGATGTGGATCAAAGGTTGTACAGATCTATGATTAGTATTCTTCTATATGTAACAGCCTCCCGACCAGATGTTATGCAAGGAGTTGGAGAAGTAGCAAGATTCCAAGTAGCACCAAAAGAATCACATATTAAATATTCTCCAGCATTGGAATATCTTTTCCAGAAGCTTGGGATTCTCCCAAGTTCTCATTAGATTTTCCTTTTTCAAGAATATAAAGCGGGAGTGGAAGTGTGTACAGGTCTACAGGACGATTGTGTGTTAGCGGGAGTGGAAGTGTGTACAAGTCTGCAGGATGGTTGTGTTTCATGGGGAGTTTCCCTTTGCCATTGATGTCAAAGGGGGGGATAATGTTGTAGGAAGAGGTGCCATGATAGCGGGGGGAGTACTTGTGTTGGCACCAATGCCAAAGGGGGAGATTGTTGATCAGTGATTGTCATTGATGTCAACCCAAGCAGCACCAGGGGCTAACCCAATATTGAATGGGAAGTTTGACCTACCAAAATAATATATTCTGGGTCAATAATTCTTTTTATGGTTTCTACTTGTCGAGATGTTTCCGTTGATATATGGCACGCCATGTAATTCTTCATGGTTTGAGAGATATTCATGTT
This sequence comes from Pinus albicaulis, assembly GCA_034641835.2. NCBI lineage: Eukaryota > Viridiplantae > Streptophyta > Pinopsida > Pinales > Pinaceae > Pinus > Pinus albicaulis. The sequence goes on from CM076578.1 coordinate 1,708,789,952, forward strand.
TGAATTTTGTACCCAAGTTAGTGGGCTAAAACCCCATGGGGTTGAGGCATGGGTCATTGAAAAGTCATAATTAATATTTTTTAAGCTCCTAAGATCCCTCCCACGTTCTTTTTTTGAAGCCCCTCTCAACTTAAGCATTCATATAAATTGTGATCTTCATTTCCTCCTTATGTAAGGGATTTGGCCATCTGAAACAAGTCATCGTGGCATTTTTGCTCTAACTTTTTTCTACGAATTCTTAGAAGCTGAAATTTTTATGAGGTGAAGCCAAAATCCTGAGGAAGCTACAGTAAAAATTTCAGATCAATTTGCATAATTTTTTTGGAGATATGATTTGTGGAAGTAAGGGTTTTTGCAGGCTCCTGAAATTCATCTCAAAGAAGTAACCTTGGTAAAATCATCATAACTCTCTCTTTGAGTATCAGATTGGAATTCCATAAAAATTGGCTAATAGTGCATAGTCTTTAGTTTTCTCTCTATCAATTTTAGAGGAAAATGAAGAAACGGTGACACGTGGCACGCCGTACAAGTGCGCTCTGCTGAAACAGTCCATAATTAGGGCAGTGTGAGAAATTGGGTATAACTCCCTTTTGAAGAATCCAAATTGAGTTAGACCTGTGGAATTGGAAAGAAGACTCATAGTACTACTACAGGACCGAAAATCAGATATTGAGGATCTGAAATAACAGAGATACACCAGATTCAATATCGAGCTCCTAGAAGAGCTAGATCATGTGTTGTCAAGGATTACAAAGGACTAGAATTTCTACGGTAGAAAAGAAAAACAAGGTGCAGCAGAGGGTAGCATGACGAGAGAAACAACCAAGGTGCATAACAACAGCAAGAAGTTCATCATATGAAGTCTTCAAGTGGGCAGCATTGCATACAATCATTGTAAAGGTATCATTGTACCTAGTCATTGTAAATACATTATTGTAAAAATTGTACTAATGTCTATCTCCCAAGGGTTGAAGAGGTAGTGTTGGGAGGTCTAGGATCATCATTAGGTGGTTGTGTCAAAGTTGGGGTTATGGTCTAGTATATCTTCTTCTTCTACATCATTCTATGTCATTATAAAGTGGACTATTTTCCCTGGTACGGGAGTCCATTCTTCTTTTATTCTTCTATAGGGTCGTAGGGTGGTGGTAGGGTGAGTTGTAGCTCATTGGGTGTTGGGGCATCCATTCAGTTGACTACTAAAGAATCTCAAGCATTGGAGTGTCCATCCAGTGGGAGCTAGAGAAGAATGCTTTTCTAGATTCTAGGAAGTTGGAGCTTTATTTTCAATTGGATTTGAAAAGAATTATTAGAAAAGCATTAGGTGGTTTTTGTCCCGGAGTGGGTTTCCAACTTAAAAACTATTTGCATTTGTGTTCCTCTTGTTTGCTACTATCATTGTACAAACACTGATAATAATTGAATATTAACTAATTCTCTAATTGAAAGAAACACTGATTCACCCCCCCTCTCAGTATTTCCAATAGATCCTCCTTGGTACAATATGTTGCTCACAAAAATTAAAGGAATACAAATCATAATGCATAAGTGTACATCCTCTACTATGTACCTTCATCATTGAGCTGAAATGGCTCAACTGAAAGTTATCCCTCACTCTCAATGAGTAGGGAAGTGGTTGTGACAACCTCTCCATCACCATCCGGGCTATGCATCTCTCCATATGATGATATATATCTTTTCGGATGCCCTCCCAAGTGAACTCCTCCATCAAATAATGAAATGCATTAAAGTGCATGGAAAGAAAGTCCACATGTGTTGCATGTAACAGCTTCTTCTTGAGCTTAGAAGCTCTAGTCAAGAGGACTCTGCCATAAGAATAGATGACCTCATCATCCACCATGTATCTTTCATCTCCCTCCGGGTCATCAAGAATCATGCAAGCACCAGGATCCTTGGAGTACTCTACCAAAAGTTGAGACCTCTAATATGGATCAACCCTCCTAAGAGACAACATTGAAGATCTGAAATGTGAAGCTCCCCACATGTTGTTGTCTTCTCCTTTGACATCCCTCATGCCAAATTCATCCTCCAAAGTGCTAGCATGCCTATTATGCAAATACTCATGCTCAAACAGAAGTGGTGGCCTTTGGAAGTTGACCTCCCATGAGAAGCTACCATCCAAAAAGAACCTACTAATCTAGGCCAATGTAAGCATGAGTCGCCTCCATCTACTCCAATACATGGAGGATCCCTTCCTCAAAGGAAGTACCCTCTGTTTCTCCAAATCCATGGAGCAGCTTCCTTGCACCATGGTGGTGCCATCCTCCATCACTGCTGCAACTTCTGTCAGCACAAAATATGTAGTGAGAGTGGGTAATTCTGAAATTGGGAGAATTTCCCCCTCCTCCTTAAGTCTATCCTAGACTCTCTGTGTTGTAGTAGACCCCTCCAAAGTATCCACCCCTCTGGGATCTAAGAGTGGTCAACCAAATAGCAAGATGTCTCTCACCAAGTCTAGATCTAGTGACCTCCCAGGTGGAATGTCCCCATGTAGTGAGACATCAAAATATGAAGTGAACTGTATATATGAGTGGACTGATTTGTCCCTCTTTTCACTGCGTAATACAGTCTCCTTCTTCTATGCAGAAACCTCCTGAAATAGATAAGGGTGAATGCTCATCATCCCTTGATGCTGATCATTAGGGGAATTTTGAGGTCTAAAATGGGCCTCCTAAGGAAATAATAACATAATAGCTAAACCAATAAAATAATATTTATGAATTTGCAATTAACCATGGTTAAATTCAATTCAAAAGTTGTACCAAAATAAAATTAATAAAAAAAATGTATTGATGTGATTATAAATAAGAATGAGATTTTCAAGAAAAAGTCATTATCATTGCAAAACTAAAGCATTTTTCCTTTGTACTTAAATAACTTAAAATAAAATATAAATATAAATTCATAAATTCTTAATTATAGAATATACTATTAATTAAAATTTATATTATTTAAATTATATAATAACATGTAATTAATATACTATATAAAAATAATATAATATAATATATTGTTTTATGTATGAATTTTATATTACATATTGAATTGATTTGATTTATAAATAAATATTTGAAAATAGAAAAATATAATATTTATTGAAAATTGTGTAAATACATGAAGATTGTGTAGGGATATGCATTGTTTCTTTCAAAAAATATGAAATGAAAATAATACTATTTTATTCAAAAAGTGTGAAATGACATTTATTATGAATACTTTACTTTATGACTTTAAAAGTACTTAGAGCACTACCATGGTTAACCATGAGTTTTTATCCACCATTGAGAATGTGACAAGTAAGTACTTTTAAATCAAACAATACCACCTCAACCATTAGGGATGATGTCATCTCCTAAAATGTGATTGGTTCTCATAAAGTGAATTTTTATTGTACATTTTCCTTAGGAGGCCCATTTTAGATCTCAAAATTCCATTTATGCCTTCCTTCCTTCTCCTTCCATCTGCCAAGATTCACAATCCACAATAACTGATACATGCTGCTCCGGAATTGTGCTTTCGTTCCCACATATTAGAACACCTTGCAGAGACACCAGAGTTGCTCTAATGGAAGCAATGGCTCCCTTCCCATCTCCATGTGGTTATGGATCTCTTCTTGATTTTACAACACTGTTAGCTCTTCTTTGCTCATCCCCTTCATCAATATTTTAAAATGCCTCATCATCAATGAGAGACCCTAGATCTTGGTCTTCCTTTGAAGGAGGAACCTCCATGTCTTCATCTCTAGAAGAGGGCTCTTCAAGAAGTGGGGATATTTCTCTTGGCAAGGTATCATGCATGTTTTTATCCCCTTGAACAGAAATATGGAGTGGATTTGGTACAATAGATCCCTCCAACTCATGCAAAGGTTTTGAATTTTTAGGTTCAACAAAAGATGTTTCACAATGTTTAATATCAAATCCTTTCACTATCTTCTTAATGAACCCTGCATAAGTATTTACACTTGCATGATGAAATGAAGTAGAACTATAAAACCACCAATCATGGGCCATACCCTTGAGGTGCAGCACTACTACTCTAATGGCCTCCTTTTCTAAAACTTGGTATCGCTGAAAATAGGAATCTAGCTCCTTCACCCAAGCCTTGGTTGTGCACTTTGATGATCCATCAAATTTAGGTAGAAATATTCTACCTCTCTTGCTTCTATTATGGTTTTTGGATCTTCTGTCCTCCTTGATTTGGAAAAACCCTTGGAAGTCCAAGTGCTCTTTGAATCTCCAAGATTGAGACTCATACTCCTGAAGATAGTCACTCAAGGTCTCCTCCCTTGGTGCATCTTCTTCCTCCATTTCTCTTGCAGTGAATGCGGGCAATAATCTGCGCTATGGATCTGCATGTGTGGCTAAATGCTCACACCAATCATGTGAATATTTAGGGCTTTCTTCACTTTCAAACCTTCTCGGACATTTTCCAGACCTCTCCCTTTTCATCTCCTTGATATCTTTCTTGATATTTTTCACAGTTTGAAAAAGAAGCTGGGAGAGCCTTTCTTGCTTCATTTCTCCAAATAATGGAGTCATGCCTTTGTTTCTTATGTACAACTTCTCCTTTCTGCGAGAAGCTTCTCCTCCTAATGGCATAATGTCTTGAATGCACAGGCTGAGCCAAGATTATGCTCTGATACCACTGTAATGTTCCAAAATGGAAATAGCAGCAATACAAGACATAAAAATGTAAAACACAACAATTATGAACATGTCATAAGAGGGAAAAATATGCAGCCATAATTTTATTAAGATATCAACAACAATATAAAAAAATATCTTGAGGGTCAAGACACTCAAGCAATAAGAACAAGCCTCCAATGATCAGTACAATCAGCACATGAGTTGTTGCAACTGTATAGAATGTCGGAGAGCAGTGACAGTGATGTCTATATCAGTGTAGCTACTATTTTAAACTTACATAAATGAAATGCAGATGATAGATACAAAAGAAATTCCCAGAAAAGAAGATGTTGCGTCTAATACAAGATTTCGAGCCAACCCGGAAAATATTGCTAGAAATACCAATAAAATATACAATGTGACAATAACCCTAGGTTGATATGTCACTGCAAACTTGAAATAAATACAATGAGGCCATGAAAGATTTGAAATGATTATTTCCTCCTCCAATTGTTTTTCTCAATAGAATGTTGATCCCTCTATTCAGAAATAGACCCTCCTAATGAGCTCAATAAACCATCCCAGCAATTGCCTCTAAAAATAACGCAGTTCTGGTTTTTAACTGCGCTGTGAGGGATGGTAGATGATTGGCCTAATTCCAAAGATGTATAAATATGCCCAGGATCCCTCCTCGCTGATACTCCAATGGATAGGCTACCTGTCCACTGAAAAACAAGCCCAGAAATGGCTCTATGTGATCCTCCTTTGCTCCACCTTGCAACAAAACATAGCTCTAAACAGAAACTGCACTGTAGCTGAAGGAGGTAGCTTGGCCAAAATTCCAAAATGAGGAAATGCAGCCCAAAGAACCTCTCCTTCCCTGAGGATGAGGTAGGGATTCCCGATTATGAACACCATTATGCTAAATAGCACAGCAACCCTACTAAACAGCAAAAGCATGCAAAGTCTAAACAGACCAATATCAAATGATAATCTAAAACATGAATAACAATGGCTGCCATCCCCTCCATATATAGTACATGAGCCTTCTCACATTGGTTCCCATCCATACTTGCCACTAAGCTCATGCAAGTTGTCCTCCACTAAAACTGTGTTGTCTCATCATGAATTCCACTCCTCCATGACAGCACTATTGACTTGGTCAAAGTTGACCTATTCAACATGTATTCCCTCCAATTCACACCCAAAGGTGCTCAATCCAGCTGCTTATTCTTCCTCCTTTCACATCAGGAGTGTTATTATTCCTCCTAAAGAGCTTTATGGGCCTTCCCACCCACTTATTCACCTACATAATGATAAAACAAACTATGATATTCCATTTAGCCGAAGGCTAAATTTTTGGAATATTACAGTAAAAACACGAAAAATTCACTGTTGGAGTTATCTTTCAACTCTTTTTTGACTCTCTAAAATTGAAAATATTGTCGAGACTCTTGTCATTTTGAACTCATTAAATGGCTGTGAAATGATGTCTACCTAGTATATGTTTACCCCATTTTCCGGCTGGGATAGATTATTTACGAAAAAGGAATACCTTAGCCTTTCGCGACTAAGAGGTTCTATCAGACACAATTTTCTACCTTTTCGGATCTATGAGACTACCTATGAAAAGGGAATGTTGGAGTTTTCTTTTCTGCTTCTTTTCAAACTCTCTAAACATAAAAATATGCCGAGTTCTTCCTTTTTCAGACTCGTTAAACCCTAAATGACATCAGAAATCATCACCATGATGTACTCGAGTTCCTCCTTCCTAGGGCTCATAAAATGAACTAGGATGGATTTGTCTAAAGGAAAAACTTAAATGACAAGCACATGCTGTCCCCTTCAAGCTTGTTTTCCAAAAATAATTGGGGTACAAACCATCAATGGTGGGGGAAAATGGAACCAATTCTTAGTCGTGTCGGCAGTATGTCACTCTTGAACATGACGCTCATCTACATTCGTGTCGAGTTGGAGACATATCATTTCGTCATTTTTGCCTCCATGGGTTTGGGTAATCTATTTTTACCTCTCATATAATCTTTGCCATGTAATCATGACCTCAGATCCCTTGATGTCAAATACTGCCAAATATGGAGTTGTGTCGTCGATATGTTCAAGAGAAGTTTTCCTTTGTAGTTTTCAACCTCCCTCTTATCCTATTTTTGGTCCTGATTCACTATCATCATGTTCCTCTATCTCGTGTTGACGATGTGGGAAACATTATGGCCCTCCTTCGACTGGGTCACTTTTTATCAACTTCAGCTCATTATCCAAGAAGTTGATCTAGAGACTCCCTTCCAGTACCTTGGAGCTTGCATGCATCAATGGCAAGTTCTTTGCATTCGATGACAAGTCCACATTATTGGCCTTCGATCAAGTGATTCTGCGAGTGTTCGACGCCAGATCACTGTTCACATTTCATGGATTGTACTAGTTATACCTTGAGAGCCATTTTCATTATTGGTGGTTTCTCTCGTGCTTGTTAACAACTTTCATCATTGGCTGGTAATCAGGTGACTTTCTTGCATGTTCGACTTCAACTCAAATATTCACATGCTTGAGTTTGTACTTGTTCGGGTCAAGATGGAACGCAAGACCCTGGGTTTTGTCTTATAAGATCCAGGCTGCATGATATTTTGCTTTATCATGACTATATGCATGACTCTTTTGATTGGATGGTTGTGACCATGCCTGAGTCTATTTGTTGATCCTTATTGTTGGATAGCTATTTTTATACCTCGGATCTCAGTTTTTTTATACTCTATTATGGATGGTTGTGCCCATGCCACATATTCATGTATCAGAGATATCAGTTGTATTTGTACTTGCAGGTCTTCCGACAACAGTGTTTGGTTTGAACGCGTTCTCGTAAATCATTTCACTCCTCCCTCTCTCTCGAACCTCATACTTTAGGGGACATCTCTTACACGGCATTTTTTCATCGTCCCTGCAATCCCCATCCTGCACAATGGAGGACCATTTCTGTGACTTATCTAAAGTTTCATGCCTTGCAAAAAGTGTCATTGCATCCCTTTCCATGAGAAGAACATTTCCTCTTTTGACTTTTCTCGGAACAAACCATCAAAAACACATGATTTTGGGTTGGCGCTGGTAGACGATTATGGCCTCATGCCAATAAAGGAAATTAACTCTGGGCCCTATGCCCATTAGCGCTCTATCTTAGTGCATTTCCCACATCGAGCTATTTTTGGAAAGTGTTTTAAATATAGAAGCGAAGTTTCCAAGCTAATTACTTCATGAGCGAGTCAGCTTGGGTTGTTCGACTAAATAATCTCGAGCACCTTCCTTTGGCTTCTTGTTTCCTCATTTTGGGGAAACCTCCCAAAGGATAAGGCCTCCCTTCCACCATTTGAGGGATCCCAACCTCCTCCTCTCCTTGTATAAATACACCTCTCTCACATAGATGCAGCTAGATGAATAGGAATTGCTGAAAATTTTGCTGAAATAGTCTGATATAGTTGGTGTGAGATAGAGAAGAAAGAGACCTTTGTCGAGATAGAGCTTAGGCTTATTGCCTCACCATGTCAAAATCCCCTGATGAATGCTCAAGACGCATTTTGACTAGACCTGCTAAAGGAGGTTGCGACGTCAAGGCTACATTTGTAATCTCTTTATTTCTCTTAATATATACATGATTGATGTTTTGGTTCCTTTCTTGTGTTGATATGATTTATCTTACGCAATACGTTTAATTCTCCTTGACTAATTAGCTAGTTATGAATGAAATTATTGTCTTATATGATGCTTTTTTCCCTTGATATTTGTACAGGCACCAAAATACCATTGTTGAATGATCGTGACGTGTCGGGATGAGGATCAGGAGACCACTGCTACAGCTACGACAACCACATTGGATCACAGGTAGGACAATCTATCTCGACTCATTTCATTCATTAACTAGGAACCAACACATTAGCATGTCCTCTTGCTGCTAGACCCACCCTAGGGCTAGAGGGATCACCTTTGTCCGCAGAGGGGATTTACCTACACAACACATTTCATCCTAGAAATCCTATCATTGAAGCTTTAAAAATTTGTATTTTTTGTCACTACCACAAGTCACAATTTCCACTTCTAGTGCTAATATTCATAGCTTATGAAGGTGTGATTTGCAACTTACTCTATGAAACCCATATTCTTAAGTTGCAAGTCTCACTTAGAGATCCCAGTGTCTTTTGAAGGCCTTTTAAAAGTGGGATTTACGACTAGGACTTCCTCCATCACATGCGAAAAATCCAAGTAGCACTTTCAAATAGAAACCTCTCGCACAAGTCCCTCGGTTATATAATAAATCCCTCTCCTCTCATTCTATTATGCACTTCAGTGTTGGACAAACTAGCCTCCTCTCTAGATATGATTTTCAATTGTGACTCTCTTGGTAAGTAATGCATCCCCTCTTATCATGATTTTTTTTCTTATTATGTTTGATACCTAATTGATTCATCTTCCCTTGCGTTGAGTACTTATACCTCCCATACGCTGGTCCTCTTGCTCCTATTTTCACTCAGCCTTGACATGTGATTTATTTCTCAACTAAACCCTTGCGCAAACACCTTGATCTCTCCTCAATTTTCAGACTTGGCATATGCACCCCTAAACCCTAGCCCCTCATCTCCTATTGTAGTGATTTCTTCCTCAAATATAACCCACATTTCATCGTTTCAAAGACCCAACTTCATGAATTCATACTCATATTCATTGTTGATGAAATTGTATGAATTTGTTGACTTAAATTGCATAATATAATTGATTGAATTCATTAATGGGTGAAATCGTATAGGTTTGTGGCATGAATCTCTGTGAATTTATTTGAGGGGAATCGTATGTGTTTTGGGCTTAATTCATATGATGCATTGGATGGAACCATTTTGGAGTTATATCAGTTCATTTCATTAGATATCCCACATATAACAAGTTTTCCATTCGAACCTTGTAATTCGTAAGAAAAAAGAGCCTCTTCTCCCCAAATCGTAAATCACAATTTTAGCTTCTAGTCAAAACCACTATGTTTTAGAGATGTAATGGTGGTTTATCTTGGAATCCTTTCCTTTAGTTTCATGTGCATTTACAGACTTCATTAACACTTCAAATTAGATCTGTCACTAGAGAAGGAGGCTCATCTTCTTAAGTTGAAGGTCGCAATTTTAGTCTTTAGTGCATCTAGAGAGAAATTTTGTGACTATCATTGGAGACTCTTACCTTCATGTTGTAAGTTGCACTTTCAATTTTCCATGATACTAGCACATGAAAATGTAACTTCTCTTGCACCTTCCTTCTCTAAAATTGAAAATCGCACTTTTAGTTTGGAGAGTCACTAACACTTGAAAGCGTGAGTTAGACTAAGACTTTGAACTGTGATTTACAATGTAAACTAGATTTGAAACTAGACTAGGCTTGCCCCTGTGTTTAGGTTGCAAGTCGCACTTGCAGTCCTTAGTATCACTGTAATTCAAAAATGTGACTTACTATGCAATTTTAAATTGTGTTTTGCAAAAAACCATGTTTTTCGACAAGCATATGTGACCTAGCCCTACCACCCTAAAAAATGACCTAAACCATGGTATTTTTATTTAAAATTAGTGATTGAATTGACATAATATAACATATTTTTTCACTAATGAATATCTTCGATATTTCAGGTATAAATGATCTATATTTCCTCAGTATATCCTCTTATTTCAGATGAATTGATTTTTCCCATCATAAGAGGATCTAGAAAAAGTCTTCGAAGAGTGGAAAGCAACATAGATGGAGTTCTGAATAACCCTTCTAAATTTCCCATTTATGGTGATACTTCTTGGTACATAGATAATTTGACAAATATTACATGGGGTGATATTTAATCAAAGTTTTCTAGAAAGGACATCCCACAAGATGAAGAGGAATTTCAAGTATATATCAATGTGAAAAAACATTTTTGTGCAAATTTGTTGCACATCCACCAATATTCCCATGTGACGAGATTATAGAATGGATTCTTCAGCACAAAAACGAGGAGCATTGTGTAATCAAAGTGATAAGAGAGAACTTGAGGCATCATTTAAAGCAGCAAACATTACAAATTATTATAAGCTTCCTAGACAATAGAATACTTTTGGTAGCAGATGGTTTGCTAGCTTTGATGGATCAACCAAGGATGTGTTGAAGTCTTGGTGGAAAGATCCAAGTAATTTCAAGCACAAAGTAGATGGGATTTAGAAGACTAATCCAGTTAGGAAAGTTTATCAAATGTTAGCTACTATAATAAACATGCTTTATAGAAAACCAAGCATGGAGACCTTTCAGGAAAAGTATGTTCCCTTGATTTATGCATCTACCACTAAAGGAAATATCTTCAACTAGGAAATTATGTTGGAATCCTCTATCAAATATAATTCTCATGTAGTGAAGAATCCAGCAGAGTGAAAGCAGTTGGAAATGTATATGAAATCTTACATATTGGATGTTGCGTGTGAAAAGTTTGATTTTGATGGGCTATGTTTGAAGTGAAATCATGAAGAACAATTACCTATGCATATATATTTCAAGGTTTTTTGGAACAAGGGGTACATAGGGATGTATGAGAAAATTCCAAAATACTTCATCTCTCCTCTACGTAATGTACTCTTCGACACATAACCTCCATGCATGTCTGACAGAGCTATGGATTCTCTACATGATGTTGTAGATTGGTTTCCTAATGGTGATGTTACTTATATCAAAGTGTCTGGTGCTTAAAAGCCTCCTCATTCTCTTCCTACATTTATTACAAAAAAAATGGATTTGTAAGAGCTCACTTACCAGCTCACCACAAGATTGTCCAAGATATTGGTTAAATCCAAGAAAAAATGGTGGCCTATATTCCCACTAGATATTAGAGATTTCTCTATTAAAATTTTTAAGAATCACAAAACAAGCAATAATAAGAAAAGGCCCAGAAAAAGCAAGAGGGGGGAGATATGAGAAAGAAGCAAGAAGAAGAATATAGCATGAAAAAGAAAGAAGAGGAAAGGAAAAGAAAATATGCCATAAAGAGAAAGAACATGGAGGGAGAAAGGAAAAAGAAAGAGGAAGCAACAAAGAAAAATGGAGAAGATGAATAAATAAAGAAGGAAGTTGAAGAAGAAAAAAGGAGAAAAAAAGAGGAATAAAGAAAATTAGAGGAAGAAGAAACCAAGATGCAGGCAAACGCCTTAGCCAAGAAACTTGAGCAAGAATTAATGGAGAAGGAACATGAAAGTAGGGTAGTCAAAGATAGCACATTGCAAGGTCCGGAACCACAAGTGGAGTTTCCTAACTTAAATTTCACAACACCTATCCCTATCACTAGTGTACATTTCCCATCTCAGTAGCTAAGCATCATGGTAGAAGAGGAGGAGGAGGTAATGGATCTCTCTAGGACTAATTTTTACGAAGTCAAGTGTAATATCATACGTGAAAGGTGCAAATGCTTCACTAAGAATCTAGGAAATCCCATATCAATCATTATAGAAAGGGAGATAGTAAGGGATACTACAATGAGTGATAGATTCTCTCAGGACCGCTTTTGGAGTTGTCGCAGAAATAAATATAGACCTATTATCAAAATAATTTGAAGACTTGAAAGCAAACTTGGTCATATTTTAGAAGAGTAATCTATAGCTACATAATGAGAACCAAACTTTGTTGATCTCACACTCTCAAGGTGAGGACTTGCATACATACATTCTTGAAGAATTTAAGGTGCTAGAAGAAGCTATGGATCATGTTTATAATGAAAATTTGACCCTACATCAAGTTATGTGTCCAAAACCCAACATACAAAGTGAGTAAAAACACTAAGGAATGTTAATTAAACTAGCCTCCTCAATAGTTGATCTCATGTATGAATGGAGCATGATATATCCTAATTTTCTTGAATAAATTCCAAGGAAAAATTGGATAATGTAATATTCCTTTTTAGGAAATTCAGCAATATAGACAGTAAAAATGCTATTTTCAGAAAATTACGCTATAAAATTGAGAAACAACAATTGGATCCCTTATTTTATACATTATATCCCTACTATGCAGAAGGGAATCAGAAAAAAATCCCTCTAGCTATGTTAAACAGATCTCCCCAGCCCAATATGGCTCAAAAACACCCAAACCCCGTGACTTATACCAAACAAAATTTCTGAAGCATGTGACAACGTAATTATATGAGGGTTTTGTGCAAAAATAAGATATATAATAACATATATGAAGTTATATTATTCAAAGAGATGAGAAAAATGGAGATCTAGCCCCTTTTATACAATATGAAGATAACTCGGCAAGGGTTTCATGAAAGCATAAGTACAAAATGGTAGATCTACATATCTAGATCTAAAATCACATATTCCAACTATAGCCCTGCATACATGTGGTTGAAAAATACATAAAATGACTGAAAATCCTCCTTAATAGCTTTCTAGTAGAGGGATTGTTCCCTTTCATAGGAAACTAGCTCAAAATCAAGGGGTTTAACCCTCCATAGCAACACCCTGAGAAATGACATAGTTTCTACAAGAGACTGTGCTGTAGATGTTGATGACCACTTGACCCAATGTCTGATAGTGGAAATTTGGCCCAGATTTCTCCTCTTAGGTCCCTTCAACAAGCTCTCCAAGAAAGAGTGTGGAACTCCTGCATGAGAATCCCTTGCACTAAATAGTGCTGCAAACCCAATTAAACAGTTGAAGCATACAATAATTCATAAGACCAAAACATAGAAAATATTTTGAATGTTTCTCATGGCTACCATCCCTTCCTTTTTATTCTTGGTGAGCCTTCTCACCCCTGACCCCACTCATTCATGAGGTTACTTCCTTGCAAAGAGTCCTCCTTCAAAACTGCACTGTTCCCACTAGATCTATCCTCTTTTGGCGGCGCTGTTGATTTGGTCAACATAGATCTAAACCACATGCATTGCCCCCTTTCACACCAAATGTGGCTTTATTTTTCCTATCTAAACTGATCCCCATTCACATTGGGAATGTTTTATTCCTACTAAAGAGATTTAAGGGTCTCCCTACCCCATTTATTCCTCAAGACTGCAAAATAGAGCAACATATAATATTCCAACTAGCATCAAGATAATTGGGAATATTACAGTCCTCCCCTCCCAAATGTTTCTTGTCCTCAAGAAACAACAAAGAAGGATGCTATAAAATATTCTCTCCTTCCCAAGTGGCATCCTCATCAGGAAGATTCCTCCATCGAATTAGATATTCTTTGATCACCCTACTCCTTAGCTGCCTCTCCCAAGTATCCAAGATTGCCTCTAGTTGCAAAACTAGATGGCCTTCATCATCAATAGGTGGGAGATCCATGTTGGCAACCATATGTTGTCCAATGGCCTTCTTGAGGCATGAGACATGGAAAATGTTATGGATCTTGCTCCCCTTAGGAAGCTCCAACTCATATGCTACTTCTCCAACACGACGGATCACCTTGTATGGCCCATAGAATCGAGGTTTGAGCTTCTCAACCCCCTTCTCCTTGAGTGTAGATTGTCTATAAGGCTGAAGACGAAGATAGACAAAATCATCTACCTCAAATTGTCTCTCTATCCCTTGAATCCACTCCCTTGCTCTAAGAGCCTTGCTTTCTCCAAACATGACATCAACAAATGAAAGTGCATCATACCCATAGAGAGCTCGAAATGGAGTCATACCAATGGACATATGGTAAGTTGTGTTGTAACAATACTCCCCCAAATGGAGCCAATGTAGCCATGCTTTCTGTTGACCCGAAACATAGTTCCTCAAGTAGCCCTCCAACCACTTTTTTACTATTTCAGTTTTTCCATCGGTTTGTGGGTGATAGCTAGTACTTGGTTTTAATTCAGTACCCACTAACCGGAAAATTTCTTGCCAAAATCCACCCATGAAGTGGCTATCCCAATCACTTATTATGGTCTTTGGAAGACCATGGAGTTTAAACACATCCTTGGAGAAAATATCAGCTACCTTTAAAGTAGTATATCGTGCAGAAATAGAAAAGAAATGTGAATACTTTGTTAGTCGATCAACAACTACAAAGATACAATCCTTACCCTAAACTATAGGTAAACCGGTGATGAAGTCCATGGAAATGCTCTCCCAATGCCCATCCAGAATAGGAAGTGGATGCAATAATCCTGCAGGATGGTTGTGTTCTCCCTTGTTTTTTTGGCATACTATGCACTACTTGATGTGTTGGAGCACATCCTCCTTGAGACCCTTCCATGAGAATCTCTCCTGTATAGCCCGATAAGTTTGGGTGAATCCTTGATGCCCTGCAAGTGGGGAATCATGTGATGCTTGCAAAACCTTCTCCTTGAGCTTAGAATTTCTAGTCAAGAAGACCCAGTCTCGGTAGTAGATGATATCATCCATCACTCCATACCTCTCATCAGATACCACTCCATCTAGTACTTCACATGCAAAGTTGTCTTTGGAGTACTCCACTAATAATTGAGCTTTCTAATCTGCATCTATGCCCCTTAAGGACAACATTGTTGGCCTCCTGGATAGAGCATATACCACCACATTTCTCTTCCCCTTGACATACTCTATGTCATAGTCATATGCTTGAATTTTTCTTACCCATTTTTTATGTCTCTCCTGAAGCTACTTCTGTTCAAGAAAGAACCAGAGACTGTTATGATCAGTCTTCACCTAGAACTTATACCCCACCAAATATTTCCAAAATTTGGCTAAAGCATGCATAATAGCCAACATCTCTTTATCATATATAGGATATAGCCTCTCATGTGGCAGCAACTTCCGGCTCTCAAAAGCTATAGGGTGTTCCCCTTGCATCAAAACTGCTCCAATACCTTCCCCTGACGCATCACATTCCAACACAAAAGGTTGAGTAAAATATGGTAGGACCAATACCGGGTAGCTAATCATTACCTCTTTGAGCTTATTAAAATCTCTCTGAGTTGTAGGTGTCCACCTGAAAGCTCCCTTCTTTGTTAGATCTGTAAGTGGTGTTGCTAATTGAGAGAACCCTTTTACAAACTTTTGGTAATATGTACTTATGCCTACAAACCCCCGAAGCTCTGTGACATTCCTTGGTTCAGGCCAATCTCTGATAGCACGAATCTTCTCTTCATGGACTCTCACCCCATCCACTCTGATGATGTGGCCTAAGTACAAAATCTCTGTGAGCCCAAATTCACATTTGGAGAGCTTAGCATAGAACTCCTACTCCTTAATAATGTGTAATACAGTCTCAATATGTTGCAAATGTTCCTCCCATGTGCGGTTGTAAATAAGAATGTCATCAAAGAAGACCAATACAAACTTCCTCTAACGACCATGGAAGACGTGGTTCATGCAATATTGAAATGTTGTTGAAGCATTGGTAAGTCCAAAAGGCATTACCAAGAACTCAAAATGTCCATAGTGGCACCTAAAAACTGTCTTGGGGATGTCTTGATCCCTCACCCTGATTTGATGATACCCAAATCTTAAATCAATCTTGGAGAAATATTTAGACCCTCTTAGTTCATCCATCATTTCATCGATCCTGGGAATTGGGTATCCATTCTTCATGGTCTACTTATTCAAGGCTCTATAATCAATACACATCCTCAATGTGCCATCCTTCTTCTTTACCAAGACCATTGAAAAGGCAAAAGGACTAGTGCTGGGCCAGATGTGTCCTAAATCCAAGAGCTCTTGAATGGCCTTTTCAATCTCATCCCTATAAGCTTTGGGGTGCATATAAGGTGTGGTAATCACTGCTTGGATCCCTTGCTCCAACTCAATAGTACGCTCAAATCCTCGGTCAAAAGGTCTCCCAGGTGGGATATCTCCAAATACTGTAGAATACCGGTCCAAGAGAGATTGTACATCTGGATGTACTAATGAATCCTAGCTCCCAACTTCACATAAAAGTAGTTCTACTGCCTATTCTATGTCTCCTCTGTGCAAATTTGCTTCCATCTTGTGGGTTGAAACAATCTGAGGTGGATAAGTATGTATGCCTTGGATTTTCTGATGCTTGCCATTCCCCTTTTCTATCCATTCCATCTCTAAGGTTTCCCAATCAGTGGTAAATTTCCATAAGGTGATTAACCATTGGACACCCAATATGACATTAGTATCTAGAATATCAACCACAAAGAAGTGGTCAGTCAATGTGTAGGCTCCCATGGTGATGGATAATGATGGAACATATTTGTCACACTGCATGGTTCTAGCTCCAGGAACCAAAACTGAGAAACCCTCAAAGTTTTCCATGTGAATGCCCCTCCTTTGTACCAACTGTGTATCAATAAAGTTATGAGTAGCTCCACTGTCTACCAATACTGATACTCTTTGCCCCATAATAGTGCCTCTAACCCTCAATGTTAGATCCATGGGAACTCCTCTTAACGCTGCAAGAGCTCCCCTCATTGGAGCAAAGGCTTTTACTACATCTTCTGTGGGTGGTACAACGCTGGTATTCTCCTCCTCATCAGAAAATATCTCAATGCAATGTGCTTTCCCTGCAACACATTAGTGGTTTGGAACCCATGGCTCTTGACAAGTGAAACAAAGTTTTTTCTTTCCTAAACTCTTTTGATCATTATCAAGAGGTTTCCTCCCTTGATTCTCCTTTGGCCATAAAGAAATCTCTTGCTGAAATAGTGCTTTAGTCTTGGGCAAGGTATGTTGTAAATCCCTAGCCTTTTCCACAGCTTCTTGGAGTGTCGTAGTTTTAGTAGACTTCACTAACCCATGCAATGGTTCAGCTATCCCATAAACAAGCATGCATACTCTCCTGCTCATAGTGAGGTTAAATACCATCACTGAAAGCTTCAAATATTCAGCAATATAAATTTCTAGACCTCCCATTTGTTTGAGCTTGGTTAGCTCAACAAAGTGAGCCTCTGGATCCCTTGGATAAAATCTCTCTACTAGCCTCCTAATGAAATCTGAATATGAAGTTATATGAGCATGCCCAAGTGTAGATAACCCATGTAACCACCATTCATGAGCCTCACCTTCCAAGTGCAGTGCTGCTATTTTGATAGCTTCTATTTCAGAAACTTTGTTGAGTTGGAAATAAGTATCCAACTTCTCTACCCAAGCCTTGGTTGTGCACTTGGGTGACCCATCATAAGAGGGAAAAAATAACCTTCCCAAGCTGCACTGTAGATCTAAACTCTGCATAAAACCTCCCTTCTTTTGGTGATGAAAAATTCTTCTTCCATCGTTGATCCGACAGAACTCCTGAAAGCTCAAGTGTTCTTTGAACCTTCGGGATTGAGATTCATATTCCACAAAATAATCACCAAGGGTTTCTTCCTTCTCGGGTATTTCTTCATCACCCTCCTCATATAGGAATGTGGGTAGAGTGTAGCATTGTGAAGAAGGTTGTGTTGCTGATTGTTCCCAAAGATGTTATGTGTCGAAGCTTTCTCCATGGTGAAACCATCTAGGGGATTCCTTCTGCCTCATCTCCTTGATATCTTTGGAAATGTCCTGCATAATTTGAAGAATAAGCGTTGGGATCTATTTCTCCTCCATGGCTTCAGATATATTATCCCCACAAGCTGAGCCAAGAACAATGCTCTGATACCACTGTAATATTCCTTTTTAGGAAATTCAGCAATATAGACAGTAAAAACATTGTTTTCAGAAAATTATGCTATAAAATTGAGAAATAGCACTTGGATCCCTTATTTTATAAATTATATCCCTTATATACAGAAGGAAATCATAAACAAATCCCTCTAGCTATGTTAAACAGATCTCCCCAACCCAATATGGCTCAAAAACACCCAAACCCCATGACTTATACCAAACAGAATTTCTGAAGCATGTGACAGCGTAATTATATGATGGTTTCTATAACAATAATATAGGGAATAACATATATAAAGTTCTATTATTCAAAGAGCTAAGAAAAATGGAGATCTAGCCCATTGTATACAATATGAAGATAACTCGGCAAGGGTTTCATGAAAGCATAAGTACAAAATGGTAGATCTACAGATCTAGATCTAAAATCACGTAGTCCAACTGCAACTCTACATACATGTGGTTGAACAACACATAAAATGCCTAAAAATCCTCCTTACTAGCTGCCTGAGAGATGGATTTCCCCCTTTCCTAGGAAACTAGCTCAAAATCAAGGGGTTTAACCCTCCCACAATAACACCCTGAGAAATGACGCAGTTTGTGCAAGAGACTATGCTGTAGATGTTGGTGACTGCTTGAACCAATGTCTTGTAGTGGAAATGTGGCCCAAAATTCTCCTCTCAGATCCCTTCAACAAGCTCTCCAAGAAAGAGTGTGGAACTCCCGCATGAGAATCCCTTGCACTAAACAGTGCTGCAAACCCAGCTAAAGAGCTTAAGCATGCAAGAAGTCATAAGCTCCAAACATAGACAATATTCTGAATTATTCTCATGGCTGCCATCCCTTCCTTTTTATTCTTGGTGAGCCTTCTCAACCCCGACCCCAGTCATTCATGAGGTTACTTCCTTGCGAAGAGTCCTCCTTCAAAACTGTGTTGTTCCCACTATCTCTATCTTCTCTTTTGGCATCACTATTGATTTGGTCAAAATATATCTAGACCACATGCATTGCCCCCTTTCACACCAAAGGTGGCTTTATTTTTCCTATCTAAACTGATCACCATTCACATTTGGAATTTTTTGTTCCTACTAAAGAGATTCAAGGGTCTCCCTACCCCATTTATTCCTCTAGACTGCAAAATAGAGCAACATATAATATTCCAACTAGCAGCAAGTTAATTGGGAATATTACAAATAACTACAGAGAAGGATAAACTTGATGTCAAGATCAAGATGCAATCACATGATAAATTGAGCAAAGACTTGGACAAAGTAATGGCCACTTATAAGACCTTACGATAATGGGATAGAATCTCTTGTCAAGGTACACAAAATACCATCCACTTGTGCACTAGGTGAAACAATATAAAAAGAAGAGGTAAAGTAGGAGATTCAAGAAATTTTGGATCTAATTAAGCAAGCCGCTACAAGATACAATTTGGAGGCTACAAAAGAAGTGATTGTGTAGTATGTGGTTTGAGTCAGTGAATCTACACAAAAAGCTCACTGTAATGTTCCAAATTTTTGCAAATAAACTGGAACATTAATTTTTGCTCATATTATCTAGCAGATAATAAAATGGGTAAGGAGACCCATTTGCATAAATAAAATTCCACATGAAGTGGGAAGGGATCCATGGAGTAGCCATTTTTGCACCTCCTAATATGAAAAGGGGGCAAACACATGAGGATGAGGCCATGTTGACCAAGTCAACAGCGCAGCTTGAGAGGGTGTAGCTTGCTTGGGAGCGCAGTTAGAGACGGAGGACACTTCTAGAGGAAGGAAACCCTAATTGGGTGGGGTCCATGGCATAGAGACATCATTTTGCATATAAGGAGGATGAGGCATCCATAGAGATTATTATTGAAGATTTGGACTTAGAGTCTATTTGCAATCTCCAACTGTTCAGTTGAATTTCAGTGCCTCTGGCACGAGGGATTCCTGTTTAGGAGTTCCTCTCCTCCCTTGAGTAGCTCAAGGAGGATTTCTCTTCATTTCTCTATATTCAGGCATTTGGCCATAGCCACTTCTTCATCTACAGCGCAGTCACTGGGTTGTGTTGCAGGTGTTGCTATGGAGGAGATTCCACAACACCATTCCTTGTATCATTTCTCATAGTGAGGGAGTTCCTAATCTTTGGGAGGATCAGCAAGGAGGGTTTATAGAGCTGATTTGCATATTTTGGCAGGAGGCCAAGCTTCTCCCACCTTCATTAGCACATTCCCTTCCATAGACTGTGTTATCTCAGAGTTTTTCTGCAGTGGGGGTTTGCTCCATCATTTTGGAGGAAGAGATTTCTTGTGCTGGGATCAACCTTACACTTAAGGAATCCATTGGAGGAGGTTGTTTCAGTTTGCAGGCCATATTCATTCTCCTCCTTCTATTGTATATTTTGAGTTGCTGCAGCTACCCAGCAACTTCGACATTATTGTATTTTCATATTTTTTACATGTATTGCAGCCAATCCTTCTAAGGATTGTGTATCAGTGTCATAGTAGTGTTTTCAGGGGTTGAGAGCATGCCCCCCCTCATTTCTTGAGCTATTATTGTAATATCATTTTATTATCATTTTACATGTTGAAATGTCTCCATATGACTGCGCAGTCATAGCTAGGGCTCACATGTGTAGCAGTGTTCTCTTGTACTCTTGCCTTGAGGATTGGTATTGTTCCTCTTGAGCATCATTTCCCTCAAGATTTTGTATACATTTGCAGCTGCTATTATTATAATGAGATGGTTATGAGTTCTCCAGCATTTTCAGAAGTTTGAGCAAGTTACTCTTCATGCTTATGTTTTTCATATTGTTGTAGCTCATTCCCCTAAGCAAGATCTTCCTGAGGAATAAATATTTGCATAGCTATAGGCAGAGTCTGTGAAAGGCCAGGTAGCCTCTTTAGAAGGTGACATATCCAAAAAATGCCCCCACATTCTATCTCTAGAATAGACTTGTGATATTTCGGAAAAAGGAGCTCCAACTCTAGAATATCTTGAGATATTCTCATAGTTGTAGCAAGCTCCTGAAAAAGGAACATTACAGTGGTATCAGAGAATCTTTCTTGGCTCAGCCTGTGGCCTTCAAGCCCAAGAAAGAAGAAATCAAGATGATGAAGAGGATGAGCTTGTTCTCATCAGTTTTTAGATCCTTAAAGAACCTCTCCAAGGAGGTTGAGGAGAAAGAAGAAAGAGAGGAGGAAGGACCCTGCACTTCCTATTCTCATCAAGAAGGAGACAAAATTTTGAGTAGGAAGAAGACTCCATTTTCTGATGTAGGAAAATGGGATAAGCTTACAAGGCTTCTTCCTAAATCTGCACAGAGCATTCATGGAGATCTCAAGGAGATTAGGAGGGAAACAGATGAAGAATCCCCAAGAGGGTTTGATTCTAAAGCAAACTCTAGATTTGTACATAGTGGGTGTAAGCATTCAGCCACACACTATGAGGGTCAATGCAGCCATAGTCCTAGCAGTACCATAAAGGAGGTGGAAGAAGAAGAAAGAGTGACCAAGGAGGGAAGGCAGCATGGTAGATCCTATCTATCACATTTTGATGGTTCACTTGCCAGTTTAGCCAAAGCTTGGGTGGAGGAATTAGACACCTTTTTGTAGCAGCACCAAATTCCGGAAATTCAAGCTACCAGAGTTGCAACACTTCATATGAGAGGTAAGGCCTATGATTGATGGATCTTTGAATCCTTTCCTTTGAATAATAATGGCATTACATCTTATGAAAATTTCACTAAGGCATTAGTGAAGAGATTTGATGGGAGGATTCTTGAGACACACATGATGGGTTTTCACAAAGAAGACCAAACAAAACCCTTGCATGAAAACGCAATGCCTCTTCAGAAAACAATGGAGGAGGCCAAAAATCTAAACCAAAACTTGCTGGAGAAGGAACTTTCATCTCACATCTTGGAACAAGGGAGTATGGGGATCTCTTTTCCAAAGGAGGATCCAATCATTGATAGGTTGCCCAATCATGTTGCAGATATTGAGGGCAAAATCACTGTTAAATCTGGAGTTGATCTAGCACTTCATGCAGAGGGAAGAGGATCTCTTGCTCCACATAGAGGGATGCTTGCATCTTTGCAAGGGAGTCCCTAGGATCTCATGTATAGAGATCAAGGCACATCTCATGTTTTACCTGTGCCATTGTTGAGAAGGTGTGGAACCTTGGAGACACGAGGAAGTAGGGAGAAGGCCCAGCATCATGAGATGAGGAGTACACATCCCTATTCATCCATGGAGGTTGATGCACCTGAGGAGGTGATTGGATTGCTTAGTGGAAGCATGGAGGGTTATCTCCATACATCTATTCAGTCATCTCTTGATAATGATGTCTCATTGCATGGAGACATTTTGCAGGAAGATCCCTAAGATCTCATGTGTGGAGATCAAGGCACAATTCATGTGCCATTATTGGAGAGGTGTGAAACCATGGATTCACAAGGAGGAGATGGGGAGAAGAATCAGCAGCATGAGTTAATGAGTACTCACCCATATCCATTTTTGGAGGTTATTGCACCAAAGAGTGAAGTTGGATTGCGCAGTCAGGGCATGGACATAGGTGTTCATCCATATGTTTAGTCTTCTCTTGATGAAGATGTCTCACCACATGGAGGCATTTCACCCAAGGGGCCACTAGTTCAGTAGAGAAGGATGGTTACTTCACACTTGAGGGCACCACTCACTAATATTATAGAGGTGGGAACCTTGGGAGAGATTGAGATAGCAGTGGGAGTTTTAGATGACTTCATGAAGGAGGAATACATTTTCTCAACCTCATCTACACCTACTCTCATTACAGATTCTGCGTTGTGGCAAAAGAAGCCTAGGAAGGATAGAAACCTTCCAATTTGTGACTTGAGCATAGTAGATATCAAGGAGGAGGACAGCCATATGACAGATGTTCTTCATGAGGAACTACCAGCGTTGTCATTATGGAGCATAGATCTGCATTGGAACTCCCGACTATTGGTGGGATATCCCAATGATTCTTTCACTTGCAGGACATTTGATGATCAGCATAGGAGGAGATGCACCAACCATATGGAGATGGGGGAATTAGCACAACCACCCCTTTTTCCTTTATGGATGAGAGGAGATTCATCTATGAGTCCCTCAATTGATATGAGCAGAGAACATGGTAAGGGTGTACATTTCTTTTCACATGATCATTTGTATGATATATGTATGCATCCCTTAACCGTACACATGCAGGAGAATGCTCCAAGGAGGAGCATACATTTTCTAGACCTCGTGGTTTAGTAGGGGCCATAAGCATGGCTAATGGCCATTATCTTGGAGGACTTGGGGAGGGTAGAGATCATGGAGGACATGCTCAATTTTCAGCAGGTATCCCTTAACTTCCCCAAAATTGTGAGGAGATTGATGCAACACACCGATGGTTGAGCAACCACAATTTATATCAGTCTCTATGGCAGTGGAGCACTAAGCTGTGCTGGTTACAGTTGAGGGACCATTGTCCTTCTCATTTGTTACACATGGCAGTAAGCATGATGCTCCTATTTTCTCCCTATGATTCTATTGTTCATGCCTTTATGAGGAGCCAGATTGAGGAGGAGACACATAGGATGGATGTGTCCATTGAGGGAGTTGTTATTGCCTAAATCTACCTCAGGCTGAAGGAAGGCAGAGTTCAGGGTAACATCAAACCACGCTCAGTCTGGTAGCTAGCCCTACCAGAACAGGAGAGGGCTCTCTCCGGGTCAATCTCAGCAAAAATAATCAATATGGCTTGAGATTACTTGAAATAAAAGCTAATTTTAGGCTAGGTATATAAGTAAAGGAATTTGAGTTTGATTTTGGGGGTTTTTGTTGGATCAAAGGGAAAGGCAGTTTTGGGTGCCAGGATAGGGCCTAGTTTTTGCAGAGTTCTGATTGGGGCAAGGAAGGAAATTTTTTTGATGCTTTATATTGATTGAATGGATGGTTCAGACCGATGAGGAGCTGAATAGGGAAAGAGGGTCTCAAGCGTCCTCCTCAAATAGATGAAAACATGGAAAATTAAACAAAACTGAATGCAGAGCAAAGTAAGCTAATGAATTCCACCTTTATCACTCATTTGTTTAATTTAAAAAGAAAGGAGAGGTAAAATGATACACATAAACATCAGTGAACTTACAATCACATAGAGAAACACACCATCAAAGCACAGAGCCACATGGATCCCAAAGAGTGTTGCAAACTCTGGTCTATTCCTTTGCCAAAAGTGCAGAGATGAAATGTACAATGAAGTGAAAAGCAATCCCAAATGTCCCACCCTGAAAATGACTAAGAAAATACATGATATAGACAATCCCAACCCATTCCCATGCCTCTAGGGGTCGAGCTCATCATTCTAGGAGCTATTTCAACCATATCTAAACTAGGAACTAGAAAATAGGCAATGAAACAACTTGCCTCTATATGGTAGGAAACTAATTCATTCACTTACATTTCACCTTTTGGTGAATGAATCTTCTAGAATGAGTGAAAATGTGCCAAAATTACATCATGTTCAGGAAATTACATCAAGTTACATCAAGAGTTACATAAAAAAGTCAAACTGGCCAAAACTAGGCGAAATTCTGAGCTGCTGAGTGAAAATTAGGCCAAATTTCCCAATGCGCCGCGCCTGAAATCTCTATGCGTAGCACAAGTTTGAGGCTGATTTTGAGAGCCTTAACAAAGTCAAAATTGAGTGTAGGATAGCTCATTGGAAATCCCTACCTATCTAATTTCCAACCCAAGTGGAATTTCTGGATTTGGTTTCCATTTGCCCCTCCAAAAATCAAATCTCCCAACACTGCTTCCTGTGTGTGCAAAAAGTGGCAGAAAGGCCATTTTTAGGGTTTTTTTGACCCTTTAGGCAACCCAAAACTTGATTAAATCCTTAGGTAATCCATGAGAATGCATAAATTTTAATAAAAAATCCAGAAATGCAAATTTTTCCTCCTAAAGAGCTGCCAATTATAAGCGCACGCCAAGTGGCGCTACGCGTCGGGCAGGAAAATCTGTTTTGTGACCAAAAAATTCAAAATTGACAAATTTTTTCCCAAATTTCTTGAAATTTGGCCTGAATTTCCCTCATCAAGTACTGTGCTGGGCCAAAGAAGCTTCGGCCAAAATTTGGAGTCTATCATGCCTTTTGCGACGCTTTAGTGCCCTCCTTAGCCTTGCCTTCAGGATTTTGATCCTTGATTTGCAAACATGATTTCGTGCCCAATAGTGGTTCTTCATGTGCCTAAGCATGTTCTTCTCCTTTTTTGCCTTCTCCAACAGCTTCTCAAGATGAATGTTGACCCTCTCAAGCCAAATCTCCCGCTCAATGGGTGTCATGTCGGTTTGACTTCTTTGGGCAGTTTGCCGGTTCTCACGGATGTTTTGCAATTCCATGATTGTTTGCTGATCCTCCAACTATTTATTCTGTTGCTCCAAGTATTTTATAACCCATTGAGATCTCTGCAATTTATCAGTCAATGTGTCAATATCTGCCTTCTACTCTTGAATGGTCTCTCTCAACTTTGAGCTTGGAGAGCTCAAATCCTCATCAATCAATATGAAATCAGTATCATGGCCTCCTAAAGGGCCCTCATCTTGCATGGGCCTCTTTCCTCTGTCCTGTACCTGTACCTATGATTCTGATGACGGCAATGAGACCCCTTCCACCCTGGGTGGAGATAGTACTCGTCGGGCTGCTGCAAATAATACTCTGGTGCCTCTCTGATAAGTAACAAACACTGGCACACTGATAGGCTCTATCTCGTGACCTTCAGGCTGATGTGAAGGTTCACGTGCATCATGGAAAACCTCCGAAGGAACCTGAGGAGCTGTGAAGAAGTCATGGGAAATGAAATATTTCCATGAAATACCCTACAATCCAAGCTGATGTACAACCATGATCTTGATGAGTGCATAGTGATAAATATTGTTGTACTGCTGCTCGAGAGTTTTCTTCTGCACAAGAGTGGTCATTCTCTTGATGTTTCGGCACATGAAATAAGGTATGTTCATCATCCTCACTCTTGTGAAATGCATCAACAACATCTTGTGGTAAGCATAAAGGCGTGAGAACCGGCCCTCACAACTGAAGTATCTGATAATGAGTCTCATCAAAGGCGCATAGGATTCCTTTAGAAATCGGAATGGGAATACCCTACTCAGCTGTCTCACATAGCTAGGCCTGATGTATGGTTTATAATGTACTCTGTCCACCTGCTGTCTTTTGTTCCACTGTTCACCCACATTCGGTATTCCAGTTGCTTGAGAAATGGTTTCCAGTGTTAAGGTGAAATTTACACCAGCAAGAGTTACCTGACCATCATGCAAATGTAGGACAAACAAACGAGCCAACTCCTGATGATGCTGAATCTGAGCAGTCATCTCACAATACTGATAGCATGACTGCTCTCGAAAACATGCCATGGCAAGTGGGCAAGCCTGCAATTGAGTCAATGAGGTGGGCTCTTCTCTCACATGTTTGCCACCTTTACGAGGCCTTCTCGGTGCATGTAATTCAGTGGTATAATCACTATCTCTGTCATATGAAGTTTCATTTTCTATCTCCATGATGTCCAATGTGTATGTTTGGCTTGTTGAAAATGAGAATTCAATGCTTTGTTTCCAATTGCCAAATGTGTGCCAAGGGGGAAGGACTGAGGGAGAAATAGGACAGTGGGGACAACGAAGTCTTGTCAAGTGGTAGTTTTCCCTTTGAGAATTTGACAAAATTTGGGAGAGGGGACAACCACTGAATTTTTGGGAAACTTGGGGTTTTGGGAATTTTTTACAAATGAAATGGGAAGGGGAAAATGATGATAAATGACTTGGGATACAAGGGAATAGGGGAGGGACTATAATGATAGTGTGACAGTGAGGGGGAAAGGAACCACAGGTGAGAAATGGAGTGAGAGTATTTGGCACCAAAATGACTTTTAAAACACCATTTCAAAACCCTAAGGAGTAGTTTTTAATAAGAGAATAGAGTTTAAAGTTTGACATTCAAATTCTCCAAACCAATCTTTCCAACAATACCAAACACTGATCAATGGAAATAGCAAGATGATTTGAACTTACATGGAGCAAATGGGACCGAGAAATTTGGAATTTCATTGGAGGCAATGAGAAAATTTGAGTATCGGCCCTGTGCGCCGCGCGCACAACCCAGTGCGCTGCACCTGGTGTATGCGCCGCGACCACCTCCCAACGTGCCGCGACTGTAAACTCACACACAGTCCGGCCTACAACAATGGCTTTTGCTTCCTCCACGATTTTTCTCTGCTCTTTGATAACCCTTGCATGCAAATGAAATGTTTAAACACCAAAAATATCTTTTATGGCCTGGACTTTGATTTTTTGATTTGAAATAACCCACTTTCTAATGTTTGAACTCTGACATTTTCACATAACTCTGTTTTTTCTTGTTTCCTTTGATTTTTGAACTGAACGATGAATTTCTTGTTTGTCTTTGCAGGGATAGCTGGCATGGGATTTTGGAAAAGGTGACTAGGGCTATGCCTGAAAAACTTTACAACTGAAAAACTTTTGAAAATTACATGGCATTTATTACAAAAGACGAAATTGACGATTTTTCTTCAAAACAGAGTTTTGAAGAAGAATCATTATCAAGCATTATGACGATGAAATTTTTGCAATGAAAACTTATTTTGAACCTCCCTCATGTGCCTACTGACATTATTAGTCATTCCGAAGATAAAAACCTATACCTAATGAGGTTTAAAACTCTAAAATGACTCTTCGCTAACCAAGAGACCAAACAGGACTATGAATGACAGTAAAATTGATTTTGATGAACAGACCTGAGCCAGCAGGTACAAGACATGAGGTACATGAGTGACAAGAACCTTCCATCAGAAGATCGATGCTCCTAATGGAATGCAGATGATTGGACTGAATGAGACACCTAAAATGAAATGCAACAAAAGAGATTTTGATCTCTAACGGAGGGATGAAGAGACCGAATCTAACAGGAGGATTCCCTCACATATTTAGCATTGCATGTTGTAATGGGAACATGAGAAATGGTATGGTCACTACAACAGCAACAATGTTTCATTATGAGATGAGCCATATGATGGGGATGAGACCATATGAGGATGATTCCCGACTCATCACATATGGAGATGTTTGGGCCAGCATGTCTTGCAGCGTTGGGGGAGAGACCTTGGGAGGTATAGCCTTCTTCTTGCCACTTGATGGAAACATTATTGCAGCCCATGATCAGAAAACACTCTACACTTATCTTAAGTGGAGAGATGGACAGCGTGGGGTAGACTATACAGTCTACCATGTGCAGATTTTCCGCCCACCTTCTTTGCCGGAGCCAAAGGTGGATGACAGTTTTCCTGAGTTGCCTAGCTAGGAGGTGACTCAATTTGCATGGCACATAGCTTGGGGATGGATGGACCATATGGGGGAGACAATTTCGATTATATTTTAGACTCCATTCCTCAAGGGGGAGCCTCTAGACACCACTTGCTATCCTCTTGACCATTATACCTTACATGATGATGGCTTGATAGCTACTTGCATGCCAAGGAGGAGCATTGTGGAGGATTGGATTGATGAGATAGCATCACTACACTTGGAGGAGATCATCATATAGGGATGCTACAGGAAAAGGAGAAGGAGACACAGTCTATCCTTTCACTTGCTTGAGGACAAGCAATCTTTGGGAGGGGAGGACTGTAATGTTCCAAATTTTTGCAAATAAATTGGAACATTAATTTTTGCTCATATTATCTAGCAGATAAATAAAATGGGTAAGGAGACCCATTTGCATAAATAAAATTCCACATGAAGTGGGAAGGGATCCATGGAGTAGCCATTTTTTCACCTCCTAGTATGAAAAGGGGGCAAACACATGAGGATGAGGCCATGTTTACCAAGTCAATAGCGCAGCTTGAGAGGGTGTAGCTTGCTTGGGAAGTCAACATAGTTAGAGAGGGAGGAAACTTATAGAGGAAGGAAACCCTAACTGGGTGGGGTCCATGGCATAGAGACATCATTTTGCATATAAGGAGGATGAGGTAGCCATAGATATTATTATTGAAGATTTGGACTTAGAGTCTATTTGCAATCTCCAGTTGTTCAGCTAAATTGCAGTGCCTCTGGCACGAGGGATTCCTACTTAGGAGTTCCTCTCCTCCCTTGAGTGGCTCAAGGAGGATTTCTCTTCATTTCTCCATATTCAGGCATTTTTCCATAGCCACTCCTTCATCTACAGCGCAGTCATTGGGTTGTATTGCAGGTGTTGTTGTGGAGGAGATTCCACAACACCATTCCTTGTATCATTTCTCATAGTGAGGGAGTTCCTAATCTTTGGGAGGATCAGCAAGGAGGGTTTCTAGAGCTAATTTTCATATTTTGGTAGGAGGCAAAGCTTCTCCCACCTTCATCAGCATAATCCCTTCCATAGACTGTGTTATCTCAGAGTTTGTCTGCAGTGGGGGTTTGCTCCATCATTTTGGAGGAAGAGATTTCTTGTGCTGGGATCAGCCTTGCACTTAAGGAATCCATTGGATGAGGTTGTTTCAGTTTGCAGACCATATTCATTCTCCTCCTTCTATTGTATATTTTGAGTTGTTGTAGCTACCCAGCAACTTCGGCATTATTGTATTTTCATATTTTGTACTTGTATTGCAGCCAATTCTTCTAAGGATTGTGTATCAGTGTTATAGTAGTGTTTTCAGGGGTTGAGAGCATGCTCCCCCTCATTTCTTGAGCTATTATTGTAATATCATTTTATTATCATTTTACATGTTGCAGTGTCTCCATATGACTGCGCAGTCATAGCTATGGCTCACATGTGTAGCAGTGTTCTCTTGTACTCTTGCCTTGAGGATTGGTATTGTTCCTCTTGAGCATCATTTCCCTCAAGATTTTGTATACATTTGCAGCTTCTATTATTATAATGATATGGCTATGATTTCTCCAGCATTTTCAAAAGTTTGAGCAAGTTACTCTTCATGCATATGTTTTTCATATTGTTGTAGCTCATTCCCTTGAGCAAGATCTTCATGAGGAAGAAATATTTGCATAGCTATAGACAGAGTCTGTGAAGGGCCAGGTAGCCTCTTTAGAAGGTGACATATCCGGAAAATGCCCCCACAGTCTATCTCTGGAATAGACTTGTGATATTTCAGAAAAGGAGCTCCAACTCTAGAATATCTTGAGGTATTCTCATAGTTGTAGCAAGTTCCTGAAAAAGGAACATTGTACTCACAATGTTGTTGAACTGGGTATAAGTTAAAAATCCAACCTTGATACCAAATGCATTATAATTCCTCACGACATATGGAGATGAGCTACAAAAAAATATCCTTACGATCACATGTGAATACAAAATTTGGCAAGCATATTTGGTTCAAGATCTACATGCAGAGGCTTTATATCTTTCCATCACTAGGCTCGTTGATTGAGAATGTTTTGTTTCTTCAATTTTGATGTAATTTGTATTTTATTAAAATTGAATTAATATTTAAAGTAGAGTTCATATGGAATGTAAAAATTAATATGTAAGTTGAAGATTCATGAGTGTAGGTGAAATTTCATGGTAGGTGAAAAGTCACACGATCTTCTATAAATAAATCCTCATGGCTAGATGTAAATGGACTTTCAGTTTTGGCCTTGATTTGTGCATATTTTTTGAGAGTTGATAAATTTTTTTGAGGATTCAAGTGGTGGCTTTGCATCTCCACTAATGGATTCATGGGAATTTCATGTGATGGTGTTGTGGATATTTCATCTTAATTTTAGAAGCTCTTTGAGGACGAGCATGCAATTCCGTACATGTGTTGCTGACATTGTGAGACTATTATTGCAGTGATTTAATGGTATATGTTTTGTTTCCATGTGTTTATGTTAAAGAATGTCTTTTTTGATTTAAGCGTATATCATACAGTGGGGTTGTATCCTTTTAAATGCTCCCTTGTTCACTGTCTATTAGGAATTAATTTGTAATCAATAAACAAAATGTCATGGAAAGCGAACAGTCACCTCATTTCTATAAATATATACTCATGCCTCTATTGTAATGGACTTTAGCACTTTATCTAGGTAAGATTTAGATTTTTTTTTTTCTTAAGGAGATAGATACACTCAACTCTTGGTAGATAGTAGGGTGAGTTATGGTGAGGCTAATGTTTTGCTTTGAAGATAGTATGACTAGCCCATGTTTCACTATTGGGCTTTGATGGTTTGCAGGAAATATACTTGAACTTGAAGCATGAATAATGAGAAGTTCTTCACTTTCGGCATTGATTCCCGTACATATTCATAGTGGTTGTATTATTTTCCTAGTATTTCCATTGTGTTTATATGTGTTCTTTCATGTGGGTGATATGTTAATGAACTAATTCATAACTTATGGATTATGTGTCTGCTTTGAATCTTTTCTTTCTTATTTCACACTATCTCAATAATTTATTGTGAACTGAATTGTAATTAACTTTTGGAACTTTCCTATCCATATATGTTTGAGATTTTTTTATCTCACTAACCCTTCTTAAGCCATGTTTCTTCTTATTGTTTTTTTTTTAGATTCTTGTATTTTGTTCTATAGGTTATCAATGGTGGGTTGATTTCATTCCCATTTTTGATGCATTTTATTCTTTTCCTCACACTAACATATATTAATTTTGATAGCCAAGAGTGAAATCAACATGGTGGCGTCTAGGCCCACTTACCATATCGAGCTCCTATCCGAAAGAGTGTGAGGTCTAATTGGAACTTCACACCGGGGAGACCCCCTAACTATTGGCGGGAAATTTGTCCTTGTCAATAGATTGTGATGCCAAAAGGAGGGCCATATGACAAGCTGAGCCCATGGAGCCCTTATTTTAACATCACATCTTAAAATGGATTCGTCCCAAATCTCTGTCTTATACTATTTTTCTAGAAGTATAAATCTTTCAGTCCCTATGAAAATAGTTCATTGCTTGTCACAAAATAAGTTTTATGGGTGAAATATTTGTGCTTGAACATACACATGAATTTATTTATATTTTTATTTCTAATTAAGTACATTGTGAATATTTTTCTTGAAAAATTTTCACCCTTGCACTTAGAGGTCAAATCAAGGAATGGTGCAAAACATTGTCAATTGTGTTTATCCCTTCTCTCGAGAAATTCGTAAAGGAACTTCATCATGATTTTGACAAGTATGATTGCTGAAGTCTATTTAAAAATATTAATGAGCTTAGAGAGAAACCACGTGAATCATTGGAATATTTTTCTGATAGGTTTGTCCATCTTTATCATCAATTTCTTGAGAGAGACATGGATTGTATGTATTTGGATGAAAAAAATCGGTGACTGGTTTTCCTTTCTTTGCAAAAATATGAATATAAAATGAATGTGTATTCTAGTGATAATTCTAGTAATATGAAAGTTATAAATTAGTAAGATATTATCCCTGATTTTGTCTCTCCAACTTTTGTGAGTCAAGAAAAGTATCAAGCCTCTGAGGGGAAAATTACAGCCTATGAAATTCCACATCCTCCTCAAAATTCATTACCTAATGAAATTTCCATCACGAATAATGTAGTCTATGAAGAGAGATTGCAGGAAAAGGAACCATGTGGTCTTCTTTTGAAGCTCACATAAATCCTATTGAGATGGGATAACCTTAAAATCAAGTTTTTAAAACACCTCTTCTTGTTTATGAGATCCAACTTATTCTCTTTGAACATATCCCAGTATCTATTCATGAATCTCCTCATAGTATGCTCCCACCTTCAACTGCTTGCAATGATCGAGGCCATGTATTGAATAATAATTAATGTGCAATTAAATCTACGAAGCATAATATGGATGTTTATTCGTTTATGCAAAATAGAAATCGTGAATCAGATTTGGTTGAAAGTGATGCTTCTTCAAGGGATCCTTTACATTCTCCGCATTTCACAACTCAAAGCTCCTTGTATCTTGATCCGCTTGGTGAATGTACTACACTAGAAAACCCTTCAAATGCTCTTCATTCTCATTATATTGATATAGGTAACGATTAGGTACAAGGTAGTAATGAGCTACATCTAGAGAAGGAAAGAATGAAAAAACTTCTCATTTGCCTTCCGATTTATAATCCTCGATGAGTCAAGGTAATGATTTATCCATTCAAGTTGTCCATGAAATACCTCTAATTAATTCATTTCCATTTATGAGCCATGAAGAATTTTATTTCTTGAATAATTTATTTGGAGGTTTTGAAATATCTAATCAAACCATTGATTCCAATAACTACCAACCAATTAATAAGGATCTTGCTTACAATTGTCTGCATACAATTGTTGATCGGACCGAACCTGTGAAATATGATCATACAACATCTAAAGGTTCAAGTAATTTTCACGAAAGTGAGGCACTTAAGCCTTTTTTTATGGTTATGTCAGGTTCTCATGATCTTTACAAAATCCCTAAACTAGGTCAAACAAGGTTTTCCTCACATGATTCTCATTTCATCACTATATCACTGGATGTAAGCTCATTTTTGAAAATTTTCAGCATTTTCAATATCAAGTCAATAATTAGATGAAATATTTCAATCTGGTCAATCTTTCCATAAGAAAAAAATATATCATCACTCATGTACAGACTTTAGGGTTTGAATGCATATCTTCGAGAGATGTATGATGTTTCAAGGATTGTCTTTTTGATTATAGATATACTTGTTCATCGGCTAGAAGATTCCTCCCATGTGCTTGACATCAGGATTAATGTGAAGGCATGCACACCTTTGAGAGGTTTCCAAGGTTTTCATGTTTATGTTATGGCCTGGCTAGAGTAGTATTTTTTGTCAATATCTCTTATCAAAAGAGAATACCTTCTTCCTCTTGTCCTTGTTATGAAGCTAATAATTCCTATTTTTGCACAAATTATTCTCTCAGATAACAACAGGTGTTCAAATAATTTTATAGAGTATAACATGCATGTTGATCTGTTTCTTCCTTAATATGACACTAATGTGTGGTATTTGAGCCTTGAATCATATTTGGTTGGAATTGATGTTTCTTCACCTAAGTATTTTCATCTTTTGTACCCTGATTTATTTGATGAGTTCTCTACATTAACGATTTCTTGAAATCCTTTCGATATTTATCCGATTAATTTTGATTGCAATCAAATACATGAGGTTGTTATCTCACAATCAAAATATGAAAAGATTGAATCTCTTTTTCATGATATTTTTAATTTGAAATCTTTAACAGGTGAATAGGAAGATTCTACGTCTCAAAAGGTTCAAGAAAATCCTCCAATTTATTTGTATTCATTATTAATCCTTGAATAATCTCATGTGTTAGATTCCAAATATGATCAAATTAGTGGGTTTAATTATTTTCATCCTATTGACAATGTGTTCATTGATACCTTTGATGATAGTTTTTCATATTCACTTGTTGATCTCACTAAGCCACCGAAATTTAATGATCCACCTTTTGAAAGTTTAGGGACTTGTCAGGAAGTTGAGGCACTTCAACTTCAACTCATGGTTATGTCAGGTTCTCACAATACTTAAGAAATCCATGAGCTATGTCAGATTATGGTTTCCTCACAAGATTCTCCTTTCAACACCATCTCGCCGAATGAAAGCTCATTTTTAAAATATTATGGTTTTAGTGATGTTTCTTCGAGAGAATATTTCCATATTTGTCATATTCTATGCACTTATCCTTGTACTTTGATTTCTTTGTTGAATCAAGTACACCAACAATTGTTTTAAATCCTTCATGTTCTCACCTTGTTGGTGTGGATTGTGATCAGGTACAAGTTGGTGTTATCTTACATTCAGGAGAGGAAAAGAATAAGAATGTTTCACATCTTCCTTCTAGTTTTAAATCCACTATATGCGAGGTAGGAAATCACATGACTCGCCTCTTTCAAGAAACTCATCCAATTGATTCATCTGCATTTTTAAGACTGGAAGAATCTTATCTCTTTGGTAACTAGTATTTCAATACCAGAACATTTGATCAAACCAATGATATAATAAATAATGATTTGGATTTCATAGTTGATGATGATCATACACATTCATTTGTTGATATTATGAAGCCACCAATATTCGATGATCTAACATATGAAGGTTTAGAGGTTTTTTAGGGAAGTGAGGCATAGCTCTCGTTGATGGATATGTCTGGTCTTCACGTCCTTGACAAGTTCCATGAAAAAGATCATATAAGGTTTTCTTTGCTATATTATTCTCATGTCATATTTTCTCTAGATAAATTTTCATTTTTTAGAGAGGTTGTAATTTTGAAAGTCATAATAGATTTTTTTATTGGTTGAAAGAGTCTTATTTAGCAACTTCCTCTACAAACAGGCGACATCTCATCTCTCTTATGCTTTATTTAGGGTTAACAATAAATTAATGCATACCATGAATAAATGTTCATGGTTTTAAATTTTATCATTCTATTTATCAGGATAGAGTTTTGTCTTGGTTAGAACAATCTTTTCTGGCACGTTTTCCTTCTAGCAGGTGTGACCTTATCGCCCTTGTGCATGATTTAGAGGTAACCATTTTTGTTTTTTCACAATAATTCATACTTGATTTAATCATTGACATCTTTGTTTTTCCAAGTGAGGAACAGTTTTGTTGGTCTCATTGGAAATTTTAACTTCACATGACCCCATCTGCTTGTGATTAAATTAGGGGTTAGGTTTAGACTAGCTAGGGTTTGTTGGTTAGAATAATCATGCATACATGTTTTGTTTTATTTTATTTATTGCAAGTAGTTTTGTTCATTTCATAACATTATGCACTTATTTGGAAATCATATCCCGTCCTTACTCTTGAATTTATCACATTTAGGAATTTTCTTCATAAGCATTGCATGGCCCTTTTAGTTTTAGTTAGCGTATTTTTCTTGCCTTACATCACATTTTTTCCTTTATTTTGTGTACCTTTTTTTACTGCATTAAATAATTCATTCATATTACACATAGAATTATATTCTCTTTGCATTACAATTGCATTTATTTTATATTATGTATGGCATTGCATTACATTTCACACTTTCATTTAAGGCTTGTTCTCTTCATGTTCTTTGAAAACCTATGATACAGTGAATAACTTCCTATATGCCTCTTTGCACATGTTGAAACCCTAGAAGGGATCCTATTACCCACCTTGACTCTCCCTAGTGTTGAAATCCCAATCCATGCATATGTGAGATTGTTGTGGTCACTTCAAGAAGCAGCCTCCTGTAGACCCTGGAATTAAACGTTGTCCCCGGTATCCTTTACATGAGTCTACTCTCTTAACAAAGAAATATGATCTAATATTTGTGGGGAAATCTAATTTGTTCATAAGTCCTATATATATAACCTACAAAAAAATTCTGGTATGGTCTTGATATTTCATTATGTGTTCTATTATCCACCTGTCAGTCGGAGATGAGATGTGGAAGTGTGGCATGAGGGAAAACCTAAGTTGGAAAATATTTTAATTTCTATAAAATAAGGGACAAACTCACTTTCTCATAAAATAAGTTAGGATCATTCATCTTCCTTGACATAATGAACACCTAATAAATGATGACAATATTCATGAAAAATAAAATCATAAAGGGTAAGGTATGAGAAAGGCCTCCTATGCAGAGAGGTGATGCAAGCAAATTTTTCAGGGTACTGAACATACCTACTATCGACGAAGCAATGCTTGTGACTTATTGAGTGACCCCATCGGAGTATTGAGAAGGCCTGTTGGTAGTGAAGCAGTGCTTGTGATGACTTGAGTGACTCTGTCGAGGTACTAAACATGTCTACTGGCAATAGAGCAACAATGGAAAATCACTTTAAATTTTTTAATAGAATAAACCCTCTATCATGTTCTCTGCATAACTGTCAAAGAGTGACATGTGTGAACTCTTGGTTTGGTGATTAAAGACTAATGGGCCTAGCCAAGGAGACAGATAAATGGCATACTTTTAAAAGTTCAAGTAACCCAAGTGGTACCCACAATATCTAGTTCAATACTTCCTTGCATTATTAACAAGACTCGATCTATTATAGGGACGAAGAAAGAGATGTTGGATTCTACAAGTGGTTTGCCAATTATTGTAGCTGCTACAAAAACGCCCAAATTTTTTTGCTTATACTCAAATTTTTGGTCCCCCTCTACTTTTCAAGGTTCTAATGGTTAGGTTTGAGTCTTTGAACTGGTCAAATATTTCAATGTCGTAGCTTCCATTGAATCTTATGGGAGTTTATACTCTTGTGATGCGTGTTTCATTTATCCACCTGGAATCATGTTGGTTCATGTTTTTATGATCATCTTAGGGTTTTAGAACTTTTATTGACATGCATGTTGTACCCTGATTCCCACTCTCTAGGATGCAACTTTAACTTGATTTCTCATCATAGTGGTTACACGATCGTGATTGGAATGTATTGCATAACAATACCACCTTCAATTGTTGATTCAATTCATATGATCAAAGGTTAATAGGTTTGAGGAAAATTTTTGTTCAAATATTTGAGATAAAGTCATTTAAAGCATCCATATCACATGTATCTGAAAAGTCATCCAAAATCATCTCTTACATATTACTTTGTTATCTCATGCTTGCACTCCCCTTTTCATTTAAATTTTTAGCATTTAAGATTGTAAAAGCTCACATTATGTCACATAATTTATTATTTTATATTGTTTTTGGTTATGCATGGTAATATTTCAAGGTTTTATATATGAAATGAATTTTGTTATTTGACAAAACCCTGAAACAATAGTGCATGTGACACTATAATCATGCTTTGGAGGATCCTACTTATTGAAAAAGGCCTTTGGAGTATCCTTTCCAAGCATTCAAAGAATATTCATTCGATGACCCTTGTAAAAGCCCAAGTAACCTATTATTCACACATGTTGAAAATTCATGATGAGGATTTAAATAACACATTAAAATGTATTATCATGTGTAAATTTCACACCCCTATATACGCATTAAGAGACACTCAAAGTCATCAATCATCACATATAGGGGTGACATTTCCAGCTGGAAACACCATGGACAACAAAAATCAAAATTTTTCCTAAAGGTTCAAGTTAAAAAATTGGACTGCACTGGTGCACCATTACCGAAAATTAGTGATCACGCGGTTATTTCTTCGATAGCCATGTGGTTGTGGAAACATCCATTCAGCACCTTAAGCCATGAACTTGCTTGAGAAACGCTCAAAATATTGACATGTTGGGCTGAAAATTTGAGCCTTGAGCCCCAAGAAGACTTAAAGACAAGTAATTGGTATCTCTCATCTCATATATGAGGTGAACCACCACATTTATGAGCCAAGAGGAGGAGTTTCCAATAAACTCTATAAATACAAGTTCTAGGAGATACAAGAGACTCATAAGAAGCAAAGCATTTTTATGTTTCCAAAATTTCTCCCTAACTGATCAAGAATTTCACTGAGAATAGGATTTAACCATTGAGAGAGTCTTCATATTTATTTGAGAGAGAGAGGAAGATTGTAAATATATTTAGGAACAGAAAGTCCTTGTTGAGCATTTTTTAGCACCATTTCTCAAATGATTCTCTCCAAGTGTTTTTAATTGATTTTTTGAATTCCTTCTACATTTAGCAGTCAATAAAGGGAACCCATTTCCATTACTTTGTTGATATATTTTCTCCATTGATCCATGTTTATGTGCTTATTTCCTAGTTTTTTATTTTTGTTGATATATGATTGTTTTCATTACTTATGCTTGTCCACTAACAAGAACCAATTTCTTTTGATCTCCTTGTAGGGAACAACCAACACCAAGGAAGGTGTATTTGGTATTCCATATCAACGAAAAAACTACCACAAGATGGTGACTCCACTAGTTGTCTTTCTTTGATCTAAAGGTTGTTTTTGCAGGACCTTATCTCTGCATTTTCATTCCATTATGCTTCTATCACCTATCTATAATTTTTGCAGAACTTATTGGAACTATTTGCGGTTTAGAACCTTGGTTGTTCATTTATTTTGTCAATCGCATGGCTTTTATCGTAGACAGACACATGGTTTGTGTGCCTGTGCACAAAAAAAACATGTGCAGTTTATAGAGAGCACAAAAAACCACTGTAGTTTTTCTTTCCTAGGTGATTGGTAGCCTTTAGTGAATTTCCTTCACTTCTACACTTTTTTTCAAGTTAGTTGTTGCTTTACTAATCATTATTAGTAGGGTAATTACATGATCTTTGATTTTAATTTGCATTTCTCACATAGCTTAATTAAAGGGAAAAGTAAGTGGCCACAATCCACATATATTTTTCAATTTATTTTTCTATTTTTCAAAAATCTCATAGCTTAATTAATAAAGGAGTAAGTGGGATATTATCCACATATCATGTTTTACTAACCAAATTATTTTTATTTCATTATTTTTTGGGACTAGGACCAAGTGTTACTAAAGAAATAAAGTATCCCTTGCTTCCCTTGCATTTTTTAGATGATCCTGGGCTTGCATTTGAACACTTTCTTAAAGCACTTGAGTTTTCCATCTCCCTTTAGGAACACATAGAGTAATAGGAAAATAGTAAATGGCCCACTATCCACATATTATTATTTTTTCATGCAATGAGCAATCAACACTTAGTGTAATTAGAGGAGATTGTAAAGGATCATGAAATATCCACATCTTATCACACTTTGTATGCTCACTTTTCCATTTTCACACACATTACACATCACACAATAAGAATCTATAAACTTTATACAAAAAGGCATACAATTTCCAGAGCTATTTGTACTTAGTTTATTTTTTCTTACCTACTCATGCCATAAGTGAAGCAAGACTCTTAAAAGCAACTGTAACTTGAACCAACTAAATTCCCCCATAGGAGCCATAAAATAATTTATAGTTCAGGTTAGGACCATTGGGGGTAGGCATCCCATAAGCCACCATGTTCATTCTAAATTTTTGAAAAACAGAATTTAACTTTTAGGGTGCTTCAAATTCTTCATCATCCCATGGAAAATATTACATGAGCACGTCAGAGACCCGATTTATAGGGGATTCAGCTTAGGTCAAGTGCATGTAGTACTATATGAGGCTACCTGACCTATATAGTCTTTGATACTAGTAAATGATTACCAAGAAGCTAAAGACTTGATTTCTCACATGGGATGAAGGTATCTTAGTGGCCGAAATTAGGGCATACTTTCCCTATAGGTGGATGTGTGGGAAGAAATAAAGCCTCATTTCATTACCTTGGTTGATTCTTTTGCTATTGGAAGCGTCACCAATTATTTTGGGGCGTAGCCCCAATACCCGTTATAAAATATATCTCTGCAAGGCCCAATTACTTTGATAATGGTAAGGAGTAATAGGTATTCATAGGATATTTTATCATACACAGAAACAAACAAATTCTTGTTTTATTTATCACATACCATAGCTTAAAGGAGAAAGTAACCACTTTTTTTTTATGCATGTGATTTTTCTTTGGTACATAGCCCCTTCCATAATCACCAAAAGTAGCACACACTTGAAACCATAGGGGGGCCCATAGTTCCCCATAGCTCTAGGTGTTTTCAAAACCTCCCCCCATTGTTGAGAGGTGTGCCTGGTCTCTCACCATTTAGGCGTAGAAGATACCACATAGTCACCATTATAGGATCATCCCTTATCAGTGAAACTTTGATTGGGACCCCTCTCCATCAAATTACTCTTTGCACCACCCCTCAGGGGTCTCCACATGCTACCCCTTTAGGGAGCCCACACACCACCCCTCTAGAGATTCCACGGGGTTCCCATCAGGGTAGCACCTCTCACACTTCCCCACATGGAACTCCTTTAAACATTGTTGTTCAAAATATTTTTGTGATGGAAAACAACAACTAAATCTTGTTTCTAGCTTCCTTAAATATTCCATATTTGAGCAAGTTAACCAACAACCCCAATTCACATGCC
Source organism: Pinus albicaulis (assembly GCA_034641835.2). NCBI lineage: Eukaryota > Viridiplantae > Streptophyta > Pinopsida > Pinales > Pinaceae > Pinus > Pinus albicaulis. The sequence goes on from CM076578.1 coordinate 1,708,831,079, forward strand.
AGAACTGGCCACCCATGGCTACAAAGTTACCTTTGGATATTCCAAAATTTGAAGTGAAACAAGGGGAAGACTTGGGAAACCATGTTATGAATTTTCACCTATGGTGCTCATGCAACAGCATCGTTGATGACACCATTCGCCTTCGATTATTTCAATGCACATTCACTGGGCCAGCAGTGAAATGGCATATAGGAGAGACCTCAAGTTCCCATGCATCATTTGACTCTCTTTCCATGGATTTTCTCACTTTTCTCCAACTCCCAATATGCCAAGATTTGGGATTGGATATTTTAACCTAGTTCAAGGAAACATTGGCCATGCATATTTCCGACCACATCCATTAATGGTGGAAATTTTGTAGCTTGTGCAAAGCTGAAATAGAATAAAAACTTGTACTCGACTTATTTTTGAGATCCATCACCTCAGAAGTCTCAAAGGATGTCACCTCCTCATGGCCTAAAAATGAGGAAGAGGTTATATGCAGAGCTCAACAATATGATCTCATATACTTGCAGTTAGGATGCCTCTACCATGACCTTCCAAATGCTCCTTGCCAAGAATAATCTAGACAAGAGGTACCAGGAGCATCCAACGTTGGATATGGGTTGACCGGAACCATATCTCATAATCAACCTAGAACCACTTACTAGCAACCTATAAATGTATATGGTGGCCAAAACTCTTACTAACAGTATGGTCCCACCCCTACAGCACAACAACCATCCAACACGAGACATTACCCTAGTCCACATGCACCTACGCATAATCCCACTATTCAATTCAACCAATACCCTCCCATGTAGTGTGGCCAATACCCTCCCATGCAGGGTGGCCAATTCCCTCCCATGCAGGGTGTTGGGTACCCTCCCACACAAAGAGGTCCTTACCCTCCTAGGTCTAACGAAGCGGTTTCCACTTCCCATGGCTCATATACCAATAGAGGACAAGGTAATCCCTATTTTCCCTTTCTATCACCCCAATAGAATAACCCACCATCTCAGCCTAATTTTGGGGTGAATTTCGTGCACTCATCTTTCTGTCAACAATGGAAGTCATTGGAACAGCTGAACACGACAAACCCACCCAAAGCCACTAGGAAAAAAGGAAAGAACAAGAAAAAAGGGGAACCTGGACAGGGGGGAAACAATCAACAACAAACTTTGTGGATGTAGGCTAGGGAAAACCCCAACCAAAACCAAAACCAGGGTTCATACCAATAATAACCCACAACAAAAAATAAAGAAGAATAGTCTATGAATTAGCCATGTTTGTGCTATTTGTGGGGAATATGGCCATTATACCCATCATTTCCCTCAAATATGTGAGTTGAAGAGGATGAAAGATACCAGAGAATGGGGGGGAACCAAAAAACTATAGTAATGTAAAACCCTTCACCCCAACAGGGAGTGGGAAATACCCAACATGACCCCCTCCAGCAACAGTATCAAAACCCTCCTGGAGGAAATCTGCAAAACACCTTAAGTCATGACATTTACATGGAAGGAGAAGAAGTTCTCCTAAAAACGTGAAACAAATATTTCAGAACTCCACCAAATAAAAACCCATCCATCATGACCTCTATAATTCCTGGATAATATTTGAAGATATCTTGACCCCTTATAGAAACCATCCCACGTATGGCTAAAGGGCTTCTACGTCGAACAAGTCATAACTCAAAACTTACTGAAAGCTACAACATAGTTGATGAATTAGCTCAGTCTCCATCCACTAGGTCAGCATTGGAAGTTTTATAGACATGCCCAACCCAACAAAAATCCCTACTTTTCATGTTGTTGGGTTCCTATAATTTATAGGATCTCAAGGTGATTGAGTATTTTATCTCAGAAATCTCATATTGTAAATAATTTTCAACCTCCAAATCATTTCCAAAAATATATATAAAATAAAATGAAAAGAGGGTATATTTAAAAAAATATATGAATAAAGAGAAAAAATAATAAAATCAAGAAACATTGGAAAAATAATAAAAATGAAATCAGAACCCCACAAAAGAAAAACAAAATAAAATAACACTGAAAGTGATGAAAATTAAAATGCGACTACTGATAGATAGCTTTCTTTCTGTCAAATAAAATAAGGTTGTGTGCAACTTGTTTAAAATGCCATAATGACTAGTTATTTGTTTAACCATACAGGTCAATCATGGTTAAACAGGTTTAAATTTCTATAAATTATATTAGAGAAATAAAGATTTGCCAAACAGTCTAATCTTGGTAAATCAATAGTTAGGTATAAAATGGCATTGGTTCAACTATTTAATCTGAATCAATAAGAGAAATAAGTGATAGGATAGAATAGATTTTGATATTTCATTAAAAAAAAGGAAATATGGGCTTGCTAGTCTAAATGCACCCCTAGAAGAAGAAAAAAAAATGTTATCTTAGAAAAAGAATTTGAGTTTGTAAGGGAAGGTAGAAGTATTTTGTTTAAAAAATATTGAAAACCCCTTTATCCTAAATTTTGATCGTCATCATGCATTAGGCGCAAAAATGTATATGTATATGATATAAAATTATTTATCCTAACTTTTCGATCCAAAAGCAAAGTCATATCCCACCAAAATGTTTTTTGTCGCATATGGTTAAAGGGTCCGCATTTGTCCACCACACGATCTTCTCTCTCTACAAATCGACGGAAAATATCAAATTTTGGCCCCCCTCTCCATCCTCACTTTACCACCGAGGGGGGGTCCAAAAAAGAATTTTTCCTCATCGGGTTCCACAACCACATGGCCTCCCCTCCGAGTTTCGCACCCCCCTGCCTAAACCACTAACTTCTCACGACCCCCTCTGAAATTTGTTTCTCCCTTGCTCTGTCACCATTTCCCCTACCCAACACCTCTGCCACTACTATTTTGCCACATTTCCGAGCCATTTCCAATCAAATTGTTTCCTAGGGTTATCTGTTGGGAACTTCATTAACACTAGATAACTGTTTATCCACAGACCCATGCCATTTGCAATGGAAACCATGCATTTGTTATATAAACCATGTAACTAATCCTCTTTCAACCTTTACTGTTGCTTTTCTTCTGCAAATTGAATTATTCACAGGTTTTCCAGTGCGCCCAGGATTTTTATCAGCTAATAAATTTGCGATTGAATAGCAGTTTCAGTATATTTTTTCCCTTCTTCATTAATTTAGATACCTGCAACACATACTTGGTAACCTTTTCCTCCCAATTCCTATTAATTTTTTTAGAAATTGGATAGACCTTGGCTCAAGCCAAGGAAATCATTTAGACAGACATCATGAATTCAATAGTTGAAATCTGGCCCTGCATTCAGATTATCTTTGAGAAAAAAGAGATGATCAAGAGAGCAACATAGGCTATAACATAGATTAAACAAGGGTTGGGATAAATGCCTGCAACAACAACGAATATCATCAAATACCTAAATTCTAAGAACATATACGAACTTGATTATTTGGGAGTTGATGACAGAACATGAACCATTCTGGAGGTGAATAATATCCTTACCAAAAATAATCTGGTTGTTCAGCTAAAGGAGAAGTATCATAGTTTGGAAATAGCAATGAACATATTTTTTACCAAAATTGAGCATCTAACTCAGAAGGGGCTACCTAGTTTATTTGTAATTAATGATAAGTTAATTACTTATGAATATTGTGTTATTAAGTTGAAAGAGATAGCCAGATACAACTCTAAATTTTCAAATAGCGAAGGGAGCATGACAGGTAGAGAATTTTTGGAAGTTATGGGTAATGATTTCTTCATCCAACATGACATAATTCACATTTTTGTGGTAAATCCCACATTTTCAAGATACACCGAGGTTGATGAAATTTACCAGAAGGTAATAAAATTAACCATTCCATATGAATATAAGCGGGATAAACTTTGTGAGTTACGAGATTGAGCATTAATTTAGATGCAGTCAAAACACATACCAGCACATTAGCCAGTGCAGCATAGGAATAGGCTTACTCATCAACTGACTCCTCCAAAACAGAGCCACCTTTCCACATTGTTCTACACCTTGCCTATTATTTTGTAGAAGATCAATTTTATTGTTTAGGATAATTCCAATAATATAATGTTGGTTGAGACAGCGATTTTGTAAATCATTTTGTAATTTAGTATATAAATACTTCACAATTTGAAGTATTAAGGGTTGATTGTTGAGTATAAGATTCTCAAAGTATTGTAATTTTCTGGTTTTTGGAAGCATCGATAATACAAGGACATTCTTCACAGGATTCATGTGGTGTAAAAATTGGTGATGTTTTCTTTTGTTAATGTGTTATTCATTGTTTTATTTCTATGTTATTTCTGAAAGGCTTAATTACATAACAAAAATTGTGACAAATAGGATATGTTATTAAGAGCATCCTATTCTAGTTGTTTGTAATTTATATGTTTTCTGCTGAAGTCAAATTGAAGAATACTTCGTTGCTCCTTAATTTCTATTGAACTTTACATTTCTTCCATTTCATAATTCATTAAAATCCTGAAACATACAACTAGTGCAACCTAGCTTGCCCTATGAAACTCCTTCAAAATTTGATGCAGATCCATTTAATCTTTAGACTCCATAGCCTAATGGAATTATAAAAATTTAATCAACCAAACAATCCAAATCAAAATCACAAACAAACAATCTGTACAGGAATAACTAGTCTAAAATTCACGTAAAACATAGATAAATTTTACAGAGAGATCCCTCTCTGAAGCTGGCAGGGCTAGATCCCATCTTGCAAAGCAGTTTTTATGTTGTCCTCTGTGTTTATTCTCACAATATCGTAAATTATAGAACGATAACATAATGACAACCATACAAGGGAAAAATTGAAAATATTTTAATTTTCTTCGAATTCATTACCCTAGTTAAGAAAAGTGTATGATGGGAATATTTTGAGAGATTTTTTCCTTTTCATTTTTGTAAATAATAAGTGTGTGTGTGTGTGTGTGCCTTAGATTTTAAATCTGGCTCCCAAAATAACTTACACTAGATCTCATCCTGAAAAATTGTTGAGAAGAAAAAGTATAGTTGGGAGCTAAGGAAGTAGCAGTCCTCCCCATAGGGAAGATTCTCTTCCAAAGGATTTTTTTACCCTACAAGACATTTAATTTGATTTACCTTTTTAAAATAGTTTGTTTAGAACTAATTCAGCCAACTGGGTTGATAAAACTGTGGTAGATCAATCCACATTAAGACGTCATTCTATTGAAGTAAAATCTACCCAACCTGATATTGACCTTCAAATCCTTCAATATTTTGATAAATTTCAAGGTTTAGTTTCAGTTATTTACCTTTTTGTTCATGAGGCATATGTCCAACAATATGTTGAACTCTCTTCCCTAAATTTTCTTTCATTTTCATCTACTTCATCACAATATGTTCATTTGAGATCATCTATTCCTACACTTTCTGTAGTTTCCACTACTACCCCTGTAATTTCTCATCAAGAAACTCAAACCCCCTCTTCTCCCAAATCCTCACCCACAATCCAACCTTCACCTTCACCACAACCTCAAACTTTAGTTCAGCCTCCACCTTTCATCAAACAACCACCTTTAATCAATCCACATATTTTCCATCCTCATATACATATAATGGCAGCCATATATGCTCCACTTGTTCTTCAAGGTCCTTTGGAAAACATGCCATAGGACTATCAAACTAGGATTCCTCAGTTTGATGGAACTAGACCTATAAATGCTCAACAACATGTAGATAGGATGAATGATAGTTTTGACCTTCAGTAAGTAGATGAGGAAAATGTCAAAATGAGGTTGTTTGCACAAAGTCTCACTGGAGAAGTTAGGAAATGGTTTAAAGCCTTGCCACCTACGAACATCAATGATCTCCCTACATTCCATCAGTCATCCATTAATAGATGGGAAGTCAAAAATAACCCTCTTCATATTCTTTCAAAATATGAAAGATTAGGAGGGCACCTGGAGAAAGTGTCTAGGATTATTGCACTAGATTCAATAGTGTTTTCAATGCAATTCTTGAAAATATTAAATCACCACAAGGTCTAGCCTTAATAAAATTCCCAAATGGCTTTGAGGAAAACATTTCTTATCATCTTAGAGAGAGAAACTCTACAATATTAAAACAAATGCAAAGAGATGCAGTGAGTGGAGAAGCCAATTTGTTAGCAAAAAGGGCTAGGATAAGAACTGAAAGAAGAGTGACCATGGAAGAAGAACCCTCAACTTCTTCTGTTGATGCAAAAATAGATTCATCAGTCAGAAAAGTAGAAAGAAATATGGAAAGGATTAATATAAAAGATAAGGTTTCTCCAAGATAAAACCAGCCTGCACCTCAAAATTATAATTAAAATTTTAGAAGAAATCCTCCCCAAATCTATCAGAGGGAACAAAGGGTACCAGATCAACAAATTAAACCTCCATTTTAGGAGAATTATGATGATGATGATGATGATGATGGGGAAATTGTAGAAGAGGTAGAAGATAACCAAATAAATTTGATGGGTATTAATTGTAGAAATTTAATACAAATTATGTATTTTCTAGGTTCTCCTGATCTAACAATTATATGCCATTTTTAAATACAGAATCTCTTCTACAAAAATCTTTGCGAAATTTAAAACATAATCACCAATTTCCAATATCATGAAGAAAGATCAATCACACATAGCACAGATGTTTTTACCTGGAAAGCATAAAGCTAAAAACCCCACTATCATATATTATGTATATATCATGGATCATGAAACAATCTCATACAAAGCTCCAATCCAAGAGCTCTCAGTACAATATACAATCGTCTCACACTATCATACAAAAAATGGAAAATTCATGTGCCAATTTATTGCCTTCAGATAGCATGCCTCCACCGTGCAATCCCAGCTGATAGCAATCCCTAAAAGAATGGAATCTTGCTTGCCTTGACTGCGAAATCCTCATGGGCACATCCAATGTGTGTGTGGTTGCATGTGTGCACCCACTAATGTCATGAGTGATAGTCAAACTATCCCTTTCACCTACATCTCAACTGGGTCTCCACTGGATCTGACATGCATGTAGTTAACAGTAGCAAATCTTCAGTTTCATGTGATACCATTGATTGTGAATTAATTTAATAATTAATTCACTGATCTCTCACTAGTGTATCTTTAGTTAAAACTAACACAACTGAGTTTAACTCACTTAACTGAGTTAAACTACTTTACAAATCTTATAACTACACTTCCAACTCTGTTACAACTTTGAATCACTCAGTTACAACTAATTCCACTTGCATGTCCCACCAACCAACCTCTGAACTTTAATTTCCTATAGCTAACTAATTTTCCACTTCAGTTAACTATTTCCAAGTGCTCATTGAGAATAGATTATTGTTTATTGTCTAACTTATATTAAGGGATAATAATAGCCGACATGCATCTATAAATGGACATGAAATCTATAAATAGAACTTGTGCATACATCTATAAATAGACCACATATATAAATATAATTTGCTCATGCATCTATAAATAGACATCCACCTAAAAATAGCTTAAGGCTCCATCCTAGTGTTGGTGCATAATTTTCACTAGGATCTTCTTGTTGAATCTCAACACTCCCTCTCAACAAGAAAGGGATTATCCTTCACCCTGATCCTATCTCTATGTTATTCAAATTTTCTCCTTGTGAGCACTTTTTTCATAATATCTACATCCTGATATTCCATAGGAATGTACTGAAGCAACATGATCTTCCTCTGCACACAATCTCTGATATGATGATACTAGATATCTATATGCTTAGATCTATCATGAAACACAAGATTAATCTAGAGTTTAATGCAACTCTGATTATCACAATGAATCATTGTCGGATCTAAATGAGAACCAAACAAACCAACCAAGATCTTTCTCACCTAGATAGCCTCACATGCAGCTTGACTCACTGCCATGTATTCTACTTTCACTGAACTGAGTGCCACGGATCTCTACTTCCTATTGTACCAAGAAACAGTTGTAGATCCAATACTAAAGATCCCCCCTGATGTGCTCTTTTTGTCCGATGGACTGCCTGCCCAATCTGCATCTATGAAGACATGAAAATTCACCTCATCCTTCTGTCTGTACCATAATCCATACTCATATGTGCCCCTCATGTATCTCAGGACATGCTTGCCCGCTTTCCAAAAGAGCTTGGTAGGCTTAACCATCGATTGACTTAGCTAGTTAACCGCATATAAAATGTCTGGTCTCATGTTCACTAGATATATTAGCGAACCCACTAATTGGTGATAGATAGTAGCACCCACTACCTCTCCAGATGTAGCATCATCTTTCCTCCAGTTTCCTGGAAGAGGAGTATCCATGGGTTTGCAACCCTCCATGTGAAACTTACCCAGTATCTCCCTTGCATACTTTCCTTGAGACACAAAAATTTCACCATCTCGCTGCCATATTTCCAATCCAAGGAAATAATGAAGGCGGCCCATATCCTTCATATTGAACTCCTTTGCAAGGTCCTCCTTGCATGAGTGTATCAGCTGGTCATCACCAGTCAATATAAAAGCATCAACATAAAGAAAAATGATTAAAATCTTACCCTCCACCATAATTTGGTAAAGGTTTGCATTTGCCTCACTTCTAGTGAAGCCCAGTCCGGTGAAATAGTTGTCTATCTGAGTGTACCAAGCACGGGGTGCTTGCTTCAACCCATACAATGCTCTTTTGAGTTGACACACATGCAAATCATTGTTGAAGATCTCAAATCCTTCGGGTTTCTCTATGTACACCTCTTCCTCAATGATCCCATTGAGAAAAATAGTCTTCACATCCATCTGATGAATGTGCCATCCCATCTGTGCTAAGAGAGCAAGGATGGTCCTTATGGAAGAATACCTTGTGACAGGTGCAAAGGTTTCTTCATAATAAATCCCCTAAATCTGTGAGAAGCCCCAGGCCACAAATCTAGCCTTGTGTTTCTCAACAGTCCCATCAGAAGCTTGCTTTACCTTGTAGATCCATCTCAAACCTACCACTAATTTATCAACCGGCCTTGGAAAAATTTCCCAAGCACTATTTTTGACAATGGAGTCATACTCCTCCACCATTACATCTACCCAAGTGGGATCCTGCACTACTTCCTGAAAGGAAGATGGCTCAGTCACAATATATTTTCTCATGAGAGCCATGTATCCGGTAAATCAATTAGGAGACTGTATTTTTCTATGTTTTGAAGTAGGGGCTCCTACATTCTATGTAGCATCAAGTCTCAGCCTATCAGCTTCTGTTATACACCTTCTACCAGTTCTGATAGTTGGCTCTACGTGAGTGGACTCCTCCACTCCATGAACCTCCTCTTGTGGCTGATCCACATCTAGAGACTCATATTTGGGAACCAATAGTTCCTCCTCCATATGCAAGTCTAGCTCCCTCTCAAGCGACAACCGCATGGCTTTCCCCTCATCGAATTTTGTATCCCATCACATAATAGTCATGTTACTATTAGGAAAATATACACGATAATTATGGGGTGTTTCTAGTACCCCATAAATATCCCAACTTCAGCAGTCGGCTCCAGCTTCTTCTTGGCATTCTTGGTCACATGCACATAAACAGATGAGCCAAAAATCTTGAAGTGTGAAACAACCAGTTTCTTACCAGTGAAAGCTTCTTCAGGTGTACTCATGCCAAGTACTCTATAAGGACAATGGTTTTGCACATAAACTGCAGTGTTTCATGCTTCCACCCACAAATGCATTGGTAGGCCCTGATCATGCAATGTCACTCATGTTACACCCATGATCATTCTGTTCTTCCTCTCTGCAACCCCATTTTGTTGTGGTTTATGAGGAGCTATGAGCTCCCTTTTAATTCCTTATTTGCTGCAAAATTCTATGAATTCGTTAGAGATGAATTCTCCACCATTATCACTCCTCAAAGCCTTCACTTGCTTCCCTGACTCTTTCTCTACCAATGCCTTAAACTCATAGAACTTTGAGAATGTTTAATCCTTCTTCTGCATGAAGAATATCTAGCATTTACGAGAAAAGTCATCAACAAAAATAACATAATACTTATGTTTTGTTGTTGAAGCAACTGAGAATGGTCCACATACGTCTGTGTGAACTCTCTCCAGGATCACCGAAGCACGGTTCTCCTTTTCATGAAAGGTGGACTTTACATACTTCCCCATGTTGCAACCCTTGCACTAATCTAACTGAGAAAGTGTTCCCACTGGAAGTCCAGTAGATATTTTTTGCATGACTTTCAAGGCTCCATGATGAAGATGGCCCAATCCCCTATGCCATAATTCGCCCTCATCCTGGCTCACCACTTTTTCCACCTTGCCCATCATGGCAGTGCAACCATCTACCTCCATCTTGTAGATATTCTCAAATCGAATCCCTATCCTCTTGGCTTGACCCGTTGTTTTATGTCACAGAAAATATTTTCCATCGTTGAAAACAACGTCATAGCGTCTGTCCTCCAACATTGCGAGTGAGACCAAGTTTCTCTTTAGGCCTGGAACATGCATAACATCTTTCAATTGAAATGGTTTACCTGAATCTCTATGAAAGGTAATGGTACCAATTCCAGTCGCACTATATCAGCCATCATCACCCATCTCTATATGAATTTGGAGATCTTTCTCCTTCAAGTCACTAAAAATCTCCTTATCTCCCGTCATGTGGAAGGAAGCGCCACTATCCAAATACCACACCAATCCCAATTCACTTGAAACCCTGCATGAGATAAAGGAGAAGTCAAGTTAAAATTGTGAGGCAAGGGCCTCACCAGCTGCAGCTCCAGCAACCTTCTTGTTCTTCTTCTTCTACGGACAGTTAGTACCAATATGCCCATGTTCGTGACAGTGAAAACACTTCACCTTGGACATATCCGGATTCTTGACTTTAGACTCATATTTAGAATGGAATTTATTCCCCTTCCCCTTATTTTCCTTGGAAGCCAAAGTACAATCCTCTTCATCATCATGCTTTGATGAAGAGCCATCTCTGGTGTTCCGCCTGAACTCCTCCTACACCAGTTTTGACCACAGTCATTCCCAATCCAGCAATTTTTCCCATTCGTTGACAGAGTCTTCATGACTGTACCAACTCTTAGGAAGTCCCAAGAGAGCCAAGCTCACCAAATCATCATCAGCAATAGTTATTCCCACACTCCCCAGTTCATCACGACATTGGACAAACTTCGTGATATACTTTGGAATGTTGTCACCCTTTTCCATCTTGATCTTCTTGATTTTATCTTTGAGCACCAATTTCCTATGGTCATTGATGCTTTGGAAAAGATCCATCAAATCCTTCCACATAGCATATGGTGTGGCTTTCCCATGAAGGCTTGAGAGAATATGGTCTCGCACACCTTCCAACATAATCCTCCTCGCCTTTTCCACTTTCTTTTGCCATGCATTAAGTAATGCAGCATCTGTCGAAGTGGGCTTAGGAACATCATTGTCAATGAATTTCTTCAAGCCATTATCTTTGAGCGCCACCTCCATCCTGTCCTTCCATGAAATGTAGTTTGAGCTACCCTCGAGTGCATACTCTAGCCGCAAGCCATTGAAATCCATTTCGATGTTAACTCAATTGTAGCACCAAGAAATTATTTCTGCAAATTCGAATTCTTTCCACCAAAAAAATCAGCTCCTGCTTCAAAATTGCAATCTTTTGTGCTCCGATACCATGTAGAAATTTAATACAAATTATGTATTTCTTGGATTCTCTTGATCTAACAATTATATGCCACTTTTAATACAGAATCGCTTCTACAAAAATCTTTGCGGAATTTAAAACATAATCGTTGATTTCCAATATCATGAAGAAAGATCAATCACACATAACACAGATGTTTTTACCGAGAAAGCATAAAGCTAAAAACCCCACTATCATATATTATGTATATATCATGGATCATGAAACAATCTCATACAAAGCTCCAATCCAAGAGCTCTCAGTACAATATACAATCATCTCACACTGTCATACAAAAATTGGCAAATTCATGTGCCAATTTACTGCCTCCAGATAGCCTGCCTCCACTGCGCAATCCCAGCTGATAGCAATCCCTGAATGAATGGAATCATGCTTGCCTTGACTGTGCAATCCTCATGAGCACATCCAATGTGTGTGTGGTTGCATGTGTGCACCCACTAATGTCACAATTGATAGTCAAACTGTCCCTTTCACCTACATCTCAACTGGGTCTCCACTGGATCTGACATGCATGTAGTTAACAGTAGTAAATCTTCAGTTGCATGTGAGACCGCTGATTGTGAATTAATTTAATAATTAATTCATTGATCTCTCACTAGTGTATCTTCAGTTACAACTAGCACAATTGAGTTTAACTCACTTAACTGAGTTAAACTACTTTACATATCTCATAACTTCACTTCCAACTCTGTTACAGCTTCGAATCACTCAGTTACAACTAATTCCACTTGCATGTCCCACCAACCAACCTCTGAACTTGAATTTCCTATAGCTAAATGATTTTCTTCATTTAACTATTTCCAAGTGCTCATTAAGAATAGATTATTGTTTATTGTCCAACTAATATTAAGGGATAATAATAGCCAACGTGCATCTATAAATAGACATGCATTCTATAAATATAACTTGCACATACATCTATAAATAGACCTCATATATAAATAGAATTTTATCATGCATCTATAAATAGACATCCACCTAAAAATAGCCTGAGGCTCCATCTTAGTGTAGGTGCATAATTTTCACTAGGATCTTCTTGTTGAATATCAACATTAATGATGATGAAACTGTTTTTCTCACTCAAGAAGAATAAGAGATTTTTCAACTTTCCCAAACTAAACTTGATTCAAAGGAATCATATGATTACAAATAAGGATTTTAAAATGATATTATGGAATTCCATTGGAAATATAACCTTAGGAGTAAGAATAATTCATACACCCCCAACAAAAAGAATTCTGAGAGTCCTGCTAAGAAAACCTCTAATGCTGTTGTTAGGAAAATCACAGACAATTCTGCCAAGAAAACTATTGATAGTTCTGGAAAAATACAGTAGAAACTCCTGCCAAAAAGATAGTTGATAATACTGATCTGGATTTATGCAAGAACGCAACAGAATAAACACATAACCATAAATATAGAGATGCAGCGGAAATAACACTTCATTTCATTAATATCAAAGAACTGAAATTTGCTTACAGACAGAATGGAAATAAAACTAGCTAGGGCACTGGTAGCTATCTCTGAGAAGAGATGTGGCGGCTACAGGCCTCTGAACTGAGTTACAATGAGGCTCGAGGGCCTATTTATTATTGAGAAACAATGGAGAACCCTCGACATCCCAAAAACCTAACCCTAGGAGATGAAGCGCCAAAACTATGGGCCCCGTTTGGGTAAATTGGTGTTTCAACTTCCCAGGGACGTAACTTTGGCATACTATCTCCGTTTGACGCACATGATACATCATTAGAAAGCTATATCCGAGGACTACAACTTTTGTGACGATTTGATGATCAAATCGCAACAAATTTCATACCCAAAAAACGTCGTTTAGGGCCTCAAAACGGCTCCGGAAGTTCAGGACCCGAAAAACTGCTAAAAATAGTAAGTTATGCCAAAACTGAAAAAATGAAAGAGACGATGGTGGGGGCCCAAGTGGAATAGGAGGGTGGCCACCAATATCCACCTGGATCATTCCTCCCCCCTTAGGAAGCAATGGTCCCCATTGCGTTAAGTTCCTCCATGAGATGAGGAAATTTCTGCTGAACTTGGTCCCTGGTGAACCACTTTCCTTGGTGCAGGAGTTGGCCGGCTTTGACAACCCGATACAGTTGGATCTGCTGTTGACGAGTGTTCTTGATTTGCATGTCCATGATACAATCTGTGGTGGCCTGTTCCATGCAGTCTGGGTTTAACTCTGTTGGTGTGAGTTGTTCTGCGATGTCCGAGGTGTCCAGTAGAGGTGGAAAGTAAGGACGAAGGCGATCCACATTGAAGACTGGGTGCAGACCAAGGAATGGTGGAATACTAAGCTCGAAGGCATTGTTACCTACAGCCTTGGTGATGGTGTACGGCCCGTATCGGAGCGGCCGAAGCTTGCGGTGAGGTCCAGTGAGGCGCTCCTTCTGCAAATGTAGCCATACTTTGTCGCCCACCTGGAAGTGGTGTGGCACCCGGTGTTGATCATGGCGCTACTTGTACTTCGCATTGGCTCTGTCCAATATATCATGAACCTGTTGGCGGATGTGTTGAATGCGCTCGATGAAGCTACTTGCTTTGTCAACTTCAGACTGGACGTGCGCTGAATCGGCCTGAGCAGCTGCAAATGGCATGGCTACGTCAATGGGACATAGTGGCTGGAATCCCAAGCCCACCTGAAAAGGGCTATGGCCAATTGAACTGTGGAGAGCCCGGTTATAACTATGTTGTACATAAGGGAGGCTCTCGTCCCATGTGCGTGGATGCTTTGAATTGTACATGCGCAGAATGTGTACAATCATTCTGTTGACGACCTCTGTCTGGCCATCTGTTTGGGGGATGGAAAGCTGTGGACTTGGTGAGCTTTGTGTCCATCATTGACCAGAGGCTGGACCAAAATGTGCTGAGGAACCTGCTATCTCGATCTGATATGATAGACTGTGGGATCCCAAAGTGCACCCATACTCGTTCGAAGAAGAGTTTAGCAGTAGCTTCTGCTGTGATATTCTTCTTACAGGCCGCCATAATGGCCATCTTCGAGAATCTGTCAACGACCACGAAAACACAGTCATTTCCATTCTTAGTAGAGGGCAGGCCCGACATGTAATCCATGGAGATGGATTCCCACGGTCGACTAGGGGTAGGTAGTGGAGTATATAGGCCTTTCTTTTTTATGGTCGTTTTGGCAATGGCACAAGCAGTGCAGGATCTGATGTGCTTCTCGACATCCTTTCGAAGGTTCGGCCAATAGAAATACTTATGTAGTATTGCTACTATTTTCTCGACCCCAAAATGCCCAGCGACTCGACTGTAGTGTGCTTCCAATATCATCTTGGCACGCTCGCTTGAAGGAACACAAAGGTGTCCCAGGTGACATAAAATTACATCTTGGAGGTGAAAATTTGGAACTTGCGTGCCCCCCAAGAGTGCCTTGTAAGTGTGGCCGAATTCTGGGTCACTCTCATAGAGGAGCGGCCAATCAAAAGTCTCGTGCCCACAAGAGTTGAGCACGGTGGTGAGCGCCCTGATCGGTGGTCAACTGAGGCAGACTGCAACATTATTGGTGCTACCCTTCTTGTACTTGATGTTCAAATGAAACTGTTGCAGATATGTGGACCACTTCTGATGGCGATCATTCTGCAACTTCCCTTGTGTCTGTATGAACTGCAGGGGCCGGTGGTCTGTGTGGATGATTGTTTCCTTCTCCAAAATGTAATGCTTCCATTGTCGACAAGCTTGCACAATGGAATACATTTCTTTGTCATAAGTGGGATACTTGCGAACTTTGTCAAACAATGTCTCACTGTGATATGCCACTGGATGTCCCTGTTGAGTAAGAACTGCCCCAATAGCATAGTCAGAGGCATCTGTCTCGATCTCAAATGGCTGTTGCAAGTCTGGTAAAGTGAGCACTGGGGCAGAAAAGAGGCGGTTTTTCAGTTCTGTGAACGCCTTCTATTGAGGTTCCGACCAAAAAAAATTTTCTCTCGCTCCTCCCTTGGTGACTTGACTCAAGGGCCAAGTGATATGAGAGAATCCCAACACGAACCTCCGATAGAAATTAGCAAGACCCAGAAAGCTGCGAACCTTTGTTATAGTGGTTGGGGCTGGCCAATCCCGAATGACTTGGATCTTGGCTGGATCCACATGCACCCCCCTTTCGTCAATAATGTATCCCAGATATTGAACCTGGGTCATGCCAAACGTGCACTTCTCCAAATTGGCACACAACTTGTGTTGCCGCAGTGTTTGGAGGACTTGTCGGATGTGATGAAGGTGCTCTTCCCAAGTCTTGTTGAAGATCAAAATGTCATCCAAGTACACCACTACGAATGAGTTGGTGAATGGCCGCAAGATGTCGTCCATCATCCTCATGAAGGTTGCGGGAGCATTCGTCAACCCGAAAGGCATGACCAGCCATTCAAAAAGGCATTCCTTAGCTTTGAAGGCAGTCTTCCACACATCAGAGGGTTCAATTGGTACCTGGTGATACCCAGACTTCAGGTCGATCTTACTGAAATATTTTGCACCTTGGAGTTGGTCCAGAAGGTCATCAATCCGTGGGATTGAGTACCTATTCCGGACAGTGATCTTGTTCGGCGCCCGATAGTCAATAGCGAGTCTCCACGTCCCATCCTTCTTCTGTACCAACACGATCGGGCTCCCACGGGGCGATGAACTTGGTCTGATGTGACCTTTCTGCAACAGCTCCTGAATCTGCCTCTTGATTTCATCATTTTCCAGAACAGAGCGTCGATAGATCGGTCCATTGGGTAGTGGCGCACCTGGGGTCAGATCAATCGGGTGCTTGACCTGGCAGTGCAGGGGAACCCCTGTGGGTGAGGTGAAGATGTCCCCGTACTCCTCCACGACCTTATCCATTTGTTGTTGTCGTGCAGAGGGGCCCTGTCTGGAGGTCGTGGCCACAGTCTTCTTCTTGCCCTGGTGGCGGATCATCAGGAAAACGAATTTCCTAGTTTGGGAAATGAGCTTACTACATTGTTTTGCAGTAACCAAAGAGACAGTCGTAGGAGGTGGAACCTCTGGTATCCTGTACAACTTACTTCCCAAAGTAATAATAACAGCACGAGGTCGAGACTCATACACAGCATGACGCTTCCACAAGTATGGTTGTCCTAATAATACATCAGAAACATCGATAGGAGCAACGTCACATAATACCTCATCCGTGAAGGGCTTGATGCTATAGGGAAGGTGGCACTGTTGGCTAACGCGTAGATCTCGTCCTTGGTGAAGCCACCCGATGGTGTATGGATGTGGGTGAGCTGTGGTCGGCAAGCCCAACCGCTTCACGGCGTCTGCTGAAATGAGGTTCTTTTGGCTCCCATTGTCGACAATGAACTGTACGGGGGAGCCCTTTACCCACATCTGGGAGTGGAAGAGACGTTCCTCCTCCTCTGGATCTTCCGGTTCCTCCTTCTGGACCTTTGTAGTGGCAACGGTGGCGTTGGGCTCCGCATCAATAATCTGTTTCCCTTTTTCATTCCCCTTTTCAGGTTCTGATTCGGAGTCAGAGCATGCATCTGACTCAGAAGCCCTCATCTCGGCCACTAGCGACTGCTTGGCCCGGCACTCACTTGTGTTGTGAGTGGAGCTCTTATGGAACTCACACCACTTTCCCGTGTCCTTCTTTGGCTTTGCGGTGCTGTTCTTTTCTTGTGGCTTTGACGAGTTGTCTTTAGCCGCCATGCCTTGGCTCTGTCCTTTGTTCTGCGGTTTGGAAGCACCTTTCCCTTGCTTTTGATTCGCAGATCCAAAGTCTCGCTTCTTCTGTTTGAATTTCTGCTCAATCTTGGCAGCATACCGGTATGTCGTACCAAGTGAGGAGATGTCGAGGAACTCCATTTCCTCCTGAATGTATCTGTGTAGACAGTTGCGATACTTTAGCACCAGATGTTTCTCTGAATCTTTGATACCCAACTTTGTGCGCAGGGTATGGAACAGATTCGTCAGCTCATGCACATCTTGATCCCTTTGTTGTCGCGGCGTGGTCCATTGTATGTACTTGTCCTCATAGCTCCCCACGGGATAGTACTGTTCCTTGATGGCGTCTCGGAAAGAATTCCAAGTTGGTACGGCCGAGAACAGAGAGGGTTCTGTCTGGTCCTTGTTCTCACAGTAGGTTTCCCACCAGTCCTTAACATGGGGGTAGCTTTGAGGAGTGCAAAAATAATCTTCTCCCGGTCTGAAAAGTCATGAACAGAGAAATATCCTTCTAATAGATTCAACCATCTATCTACCGCATCTGCGTCTATTTGACCCTCAAATATGGGAATGTCAAAATTTACTTGTACCTTAAAGGGAGTCACAACTCCAGAGTGGCTACTGGATGCAGATGCGCCGCCGGTGGGCAGCCGTTGAAGGATCTGAACAAAGTTATCCATCATCGCGTTCCTTTGTTTTTCGAGGGCCTCCTCGAGCAATATTTTGATAGGATCTCCTGCTCCCTCATCTTTCTTTTCGTCCCCCATTGGCGTCCGTCGAGGTTTGCGAGGCTGATCTTGCAAAGGTTCCACCAGATCAAGCCCTAGCTCCTTATACCCCGACCTCGTTGGGGACATGCAAAGAAGGATCGAGAAAAAGCAGACCGCTCTGATACCACTGATCCGGATTTATGCAGGAACGCAACGGAATAAACATATAACCATAAATATAGAGATGCAGCGGAAATAACACTTCATTTCATTAATATCAAAGAACTGAAATTTGCTTACAGACAGAATGGAAATAAAGCTAGCTAGGGCGCTGGTAGCTATCTCTGAGAAGAGATGTGGCGGCTCTGACCTATGAACTGAGTTACGGTAGGCTCGAGGGCCTGTTGTTATTGAGAAACAATGGAGAACCCTCAACATCCCAAAAACCTAACCCTAGGAGATGAAGCGCCAAAACTATGGGCCGTTTGGGTAAATTGGAGTAAATTGGTGTTTCAACTTCCCCGAGGCAGCAACTTTGGCATACTATATATATAGTTTGTGCAACGAGGGTAATATTCAGCTCTGCTCAGGAACTACACTTTTGTGGCGGTGGTGATCAAAAAAACATTCATATAACGTCGTTGAGGGCCTCAAAACGCTCCAGGAAGTTTTTAGCGAAAAAAAACTGCTAAAAATAGTAAGTTATGCCAAAACTGAAAAACTGAAAGAGACAATGGTGGGGGCCCAAGTGGAATAGGCGGGTGGCCACCAATATCCACCTGGATCAAATACTTCCAAAAATACTAAAACTGATATCCCAATCACCAGTTAGAAAAAATAACATGTATCAAAAGAAATTGTTTATTAATCTTATTTTCTGAACGTTAGTAAGATTCAAATGTCATTCAACATTGAGAATGAATTAGAAAAACTAAAAATTCCCATTCCTCTAATAGAGTTAACGAACAAGAATATATACATATCTCAAGTGATGAAAGCTCTAAACATAGGGGAAACACAGACACTCCTAATTTCAATGATGATCATCCTGAATTCCTATTTGGGACAGAAATTGATGGAAAACCATAGGAATGAGGTCTTCCTCCATTCTATGTTAGCCTAAATTTTCATGATAATACTTTCCATAATGCTATGTTATATTCAGGTGCTTCTCACAATTTAATGCCCAAAGCAGTTATGGAAAAACTTCGACTCGACATTACCAGACCTTATAAATATTTCTATTCATTTGATTCCAGCAAAGTAAGATGCCTAGGTCTCATCAAAGAACTGTGTGTTACTTTAGCTCAAATCCCAGCCAAAATTCTAGTAATTGATATATTGGTTGTAGATATACCCCCTAAGTATGGCATGTTGTTGTCACACTCATGGGGAGCAAAGCTACAAGGGACCCTACAAATGGATATGACCTTTTCTACCATACCAGTGTTTGGTCAGCAAATAAGATTATGTAGGGAAACTTTGATTAAATTCATGGTGAGTAGTAAGGATAAACCACACAACTATCCTCTTTACTCTGTCCACTCAGATTTAGAATCTTTCATTCTTTATAATAATGGATACATCAATACTCAGGTTACCAACGCAAAAAATGATATCTGTGAAAAAGATGAAAACCAAACACAAATAGTGGAACAAAACACTCATCTTGAACCTCTTTGGAACATGATATTTGATGGGTCTTGTAGCAGAGAGGGTTTTGGAGCAGGAGTGGGGGTTTCAAACATAGGAAATAATCATGCTAAAGGTCATTCATACAAGCTCAATTTTCAATGTACTAATAACATAGTTAAGTATGAAGCACTTATATTAGGATTGCAATTGTTGAAAAAATTAGGTTCCAAAAGAATTTCCATTCATGGGGATTCTGAGTTAATCATAAAAAAATTAAAGGATAATACTCTGAAAAACACGCTAGACTAAGAGCATACAGAAATGGTGTGCTTTATTTTCTAGAAAGTTTTGTGGAATATGAACTTTCTGCAATTCCTAGAAATCAGAATATCCTTGCAAACTATCTGGATTTTTCAGCCAACACATGTAAAATGCCTTACCCCAATCGACAATATACAGTGGAAGTAAAACATCGACCAACTGTACTATAAAATATGAGGTACTGGCAAGTGTTTGGCAATGACAAACAAATTGAAAACTTTCTGCAGTCTAAGGATGAATATGAATAAGATAGTATAGATTTAGAATGTGAATTAGAATATCAAATAGTTTTACATTCTAATGTAGAAAAACAATTAGATAAATCAAATGTAAATATTCATGTAGATAAAGTTGTAAATAAATTAGAATTTCTTGAAATAGATCCAGAGAAAGAAGAGTTTGAAATACTTCAGTTAAAGGATAATGTTTTACCAAGAGGTTTGTTTCCATTAGAAGAATTATTTGATTTCAATGACGTAGCTAAGAAACCTAATATTGAGCCCACTAGGGCAGATGTAGAAGATTGTAACATAGGCAGTGAAAAAGATCCTAAAATGGTAAAATTGTCCAAGTCACTGCCAACTGCTCAAAAACAAAAATACATTGCTTTATTCAAATAAGTCATTGATGTCTTTTCCTGGAGCTATAAATATCTCAAAGCTTATGATGCTAGTATTATACAACATAAAGTCTCAATTAAAGAGGATCAAAAACAATTTAAGAAAAAACTTCGAAGAATAAATCCAGTTATGATGCCTCTGATTGAGTAAGAAATTAAAAAGATGTACGATGCTAAAATCATAGTTCCTCTTAGGTACTCAAAATTGGTTTCCAACATAGTACCAACTAGGAAGAAAATAGGAGAAATCAGATTATGCATAGATTTTAGAAATCTTAATTAGGTCTCCCTAAAAGAAAATTACCCTTTGCAAAAAATGGATCATGTCTTACATAAGGTAGTTGGATATAGTAGGATTTCCTTATCAGATGGTTTCTTAGGTTATAACCAAATTTTATTTCATCCTGATGATCAGGATAAGATAGCTTTCACTACTCCATGGGGTACCTTCATGTATGTGGAGATGCCCTTTGGGTTAATGAATCAATGAGCCACATTTCAAAGAGAAATGGATATTGCCTTTGCTGATGAAATTGGCAGGTTTATTATGATATATCTATATGACATTATTGTTTATTCCAAAACGGATGAGGAACATTTGTTACATCTGAGAAGAGTGTTTGATAAATACAAAAGGTTTTGGATTTCATTAAATCCTAAGAAAACACTTTTTGGCCTTGAAGAGGGAAAAATTCTAGGTCATATCATTTATAAACATGGCATTAGGATATATCCCAGTAGAATTGAAGCTATTTTGAAAATCAGCCATCCTAGAAGCATTGTAATATTCCCAAATCGGGAAATCGGAAATACATGCACTAAAAACACATTTTTCAGAAATTGATATTATAATAGTTAAGAATAGCCCATGATTCCATTAGTTTATAAATTATAGCAACCAAATATAAAAGGACATTAGAAACAAATCATTACTGCTTAGTTAAACAAGCCTCCCAAACCATAATAACCCAAAACATTGCATTAAGAGGTGTTGCAACCATGTATAAAAGCTGGGAAACACTTACAACATTATTTTATAGCCTCTGAAATAGTAGTATATTATACATCAGATATAGAGCTGCTATGTGCATAAAAAATTATATATATACCAGATCCATGCACTATACAAGCTCCTCTAAAGAACCCCCTTGGGGTTTTCAGCAAAACACCAAGTACAAGTTGTAAATCTGAGATCTAAGACTGCAGATCTACTGAAAAATACAGATCTGGAAAGTGTGGCTGAACTGATATGAACAATATAATATCCTCCTCCAATAGATCTCCAAAATGAAGGTCATATCCCCAACACTTAGAAAATTAGCTCTTCAATGGTGTGTTGAACCACCCTGCAACTGCACCTACAGGAATAACACAAATTTGGCTCTATACTGCACTGTAGGGATCAAAACATGGTTGGCCTAGTGCCAAGATCTGAAAATTAGGCTCAATGCCTTCAATATTGTCCTCCAAATGAAGTCACTACTACATTTGGCAGAAATTCCGACACTTGGTTCCGACGCTTTTGACCAAATGTCAGAAATTTGCCCAAATTTTTTCCATCCCGCCCGAAATCATCGCTCTACCGACGTTTATAGAAAAGTGTCACAATACCGACACTTAGAAAAGTGTTGCAATTGCGACATTTGGAGGAAGACGTCGCAATTGCGACACTATGGCCCAAAGCGTCGCTATTGCGACGACTGCCCCCAAACGTCGCAAGTGCGACACAATGTCTAAGTGTCGTAATTGCGATGTTTGGAGGCACCCGTCGCAATAGTGATGCCTTTTCCGCCGTCAGTATAATGACACTTATATGCGCGCTACATAAAAATTATTTTATTGTTTCGTATCCGTCGCAATAGCTACATTAACATCTGATATCACGCGCGCATTCGCCCTCCGCTCTTGCAGAACAGCTTTCTCCCTCAGCATTCGCCCTCAGCTCTTGCAGAACAGTATTTTCCCTCATCATTCACCCTCAGCGTTCACCCTCAGCTCTTGCAGAACAGCATTCGCCCTCAGCTCTTGCAAAATGGTAAGTTCTTACTGTAGGCCCTTCCTCCTATAGTAGGGTTGACTCTATTTGGGTTTTTTTGGTCAATTCCATTGGATTGTGTTAGGCTGTAGGGTTCTCTCTAGATGTCAAGAATCAAGATTCAATACCCTCTATTATCTTCATCACCCAATACAAGATTTAAATTTTTCCCAAAGAAACGCTTATTAATTTGGCAGCGATTATTTCTCCCTGCTTTAAAAACCCTACATTTAAATGAAAACAGGCATTGCATTTCAACTACAAAATTATATTAGTGTTCAAATGTACATGTGTGCTACATTAACGTCTGATATCACACGTGCATTCGCCCTCCTCTCTTGCATAACAGCATTCTCCCTCAGCTCTTGCAGAACAACATTCGCCCTCAGCATTTGCCCTAAGCTCTTACAGAACAGCATTCACCCTCAGCGTTCGCCCTGAGCTCTTGCAAAACAGCATTCACCCTACATTTGCCCTCAGCTCTTGCAGAACAGCATTTTCCCTGCATTCACCCTCAGCTCTTGCAGAACAACATTCGCCCTCAGCTCTTGCAAAATGGTAAGTTCTTACTGCAGGCCCTTCCTCCTATAGTAGGGTTGACTCTATTTGGGTTTTTTTGGTCAATTCCATTGGATTGTGTTAGGCTGTAGGGTTCCCTCTAGATGTCAAGAATCAAGATTCAATACCCTCTATTATCTTCATCACCCAATACAAGATTTAAATTTTTCCCAAAGAAACGCTTATTAATTTGGCAGCCATTATTTCTCCCTGCTTTAAAAACCCTACATTTAAATGAAAACAAGCATTGCATTTCAACTACAAAAAATCTATTAGTGTTCAAATGTACATGTGTGCATCACTTGTGTAGGGTATTCCTTTTCCACTTTCACATTATCCAAGAATGTGTGCAGTATAGTTCATATTTTTTGTGATTTAGATTATCTTGAAAAAGGAAAGGTAAATTATTTCCCATGGAAAAAGAAGGTTTTCTCTTTTTACTACTGGAAATGGTACAACAAAGTTCCATTTCTACCCGAAACTCGTATGAAACAGGAACCAAATAAAGGCCATGTCCTCAATGGACATCATTTGGCTTTGAAAATGGCCATTGCACCGTGTTGTTTCTTATATTACATCACAATAGTTTCTTAGGTCATTTCTTGTTTTTTGAGATGAAAAACAACCAAAGAAATTGTGAAGATCCTTTCAAGAAATAAATGACCATTTCTCAATCATATCTCAACTATTTTTTATTTTATTCAGTGGTTTCTTACTTTGAGAGAAATTTTACACTTTTATAAGGAATATAACATAAAAACACAAAATGGGAAGGAATTGATGAGGTAGATGACCTTTAGTTGTTGTCAATTAAGAATTGATAATACACAATGCATGTTCTATACTACAAACTAGATTCCTTCCTGGAGTTAGGACACAGAGTATTGAATCAAAGTTGTAGTTTCTAACTTCTTGTATTGGTTCATCAATCTTGAAATTCAGACATTGTATGTCTTCATTGCTTCATGTTTGAATGATTTGCATTATATCGTACAATAGGAAATTAGGAACTATGATTATTATTACTTTATGGATCTGTTAAATTACTTTTAAGTTTGCATGGTTTAGTGTGAAATTATTCTTGTGTGCCCCTAGGCCCAGGTGAAGGAATGCCAAGGACTGAGAACCATATTTTTTAAATGGTATTGTTTCTTATACCCAAAAACCCCTCAACATCACTTCTTATTAGTTCTTAACAATAGTGTTGTAAACAATTTGACAATTGATATAGCAAAATCTCGCACTTCTCAAGATAAAGTCCTAAAGCTAAAGTGTGATACCATGTGTAATTCAATAGCCCCATTATCACCTCACCAACCTCTTTTCACTTCGGGCTAGCTCTCCTCCAACTCAAGGGGGGTTCTCCCTAGTAGATGTTAGGGATCTAATGGCCCAACCAAAGGCTATGACAAGGGCCCCCTAACTCTCTATGTTTACTACTATCAATTAAAATATTGAACAATAGGGTCAAACATGCATCCTGAAGATAAAATTGCCAGGGTATTTTTGGGTAATTTCAAAGGGAAATTCCCCAAACACATATAATCAAGGAATTATAACATGATTTCAAACAATAAATATCAACAAAATCGTTTAAAGGGTATTGAAAGGAAAAAGGTGATGGAAGATAGAAAGTGCCTTACTTAAATGCTCTAAGGAGTTTTCAATAGTTGCTCCAAAAGCTTCACTTCAAGGCCCTTCACGATCGTCTCCAACAATGCTATACCATCAGCTTCAACAATGTTGCTCCAAAAATGTCCTCAAGGTCTTCACAACAAGTTTACTAGAATTTGCTCCAACAATATATTCAATAAGGTCTTCATTGTCAACTCGTCTCTTGTTTGGGTGCCTTGATGTGCAATGACATGTTTCCAGGACTGAATTCAATGCAAGGCATATTTGAAACTCTAACTTTGTCTTCCAGTGTCTTATTAGAAATTATTTCAGTTTTCATTTTGTGTTTTCAAGTTATATATTGTTTTCAAGTTTTTACATTTATAATTTTATTGCAATGTGGTAGACTGTTCAGGGCAGTGCAGGAACAACCCCGAGACGGGATGATCGCGGAAAGAGGCCAGCGGAAGAACATGTAAAGTGCCAACATTGCTCTATATTCAGGTATTTTAGTTATTTACATAATTGAAATAATATTAATTTTTTTCAAATATGCAGACACCTAGCCATGGTACGCCTGATGATTCCCTCTATGAGGAAGAGATTTTTTCATCCCTATCTCCAGCGCCCTTGTTGCGAAAAAGGGCACGAGAAGCAAGGTCAGAATTTAATACTTTGATAGAGACGCCTCAAACACCTGAAATAGAAGAGAGGATAAAACAACTTATGAACCAGCTAGAAACATATCAGGTAATAATAAAAATTAAACAGGATATTTTTTTTGTTCTACATGAGATGAATTGGGATAGTTTGATTTTCAATTTTTACATTGACTAAACTAACAAAAAGTTCTTTTGTATGTAACATTTTCTGGCACTTTCTGAACCCGGTGTTGGTGGTAGTGGGACACAAGGGCAAGAGATTGCCCAGCAACCCTCTTGTACACCTTCTACTCCTTTACGTGCCAGCCAAGAAACACACCCTGCCCAAGAAAACACCCAGCCAACCGTTGAACGTGTTGGCAATGATGAGGCTGATATGGCCAACTACATTATTGCGTTTCCTGGAGCTACACGTGTCAGCTCCACAGGGACCATTAATGGAACATTTTTGGTGAACGATGAAGGTGTCCCTATAAAGCACGTACAACTCCCAGGTAAATTTTAATATTTTAACTATTTCATGTACTCTATCTAAAACATATTTATCATGATTTTTATTTTTAAATTAATGATAATATATTTTTTTCTGTGTAGGAAACAATGATTTCTACAGGTTTTTGGAGAGCCATGCGTTGGTAATTTTTGGCCCAACCATACGCATAGGGTGGAATTCCCAAAATTCCAACCTGAAAAAAGAACTTCTAGATTATCTAGAAGCCCTTTTTGGGGTCGACACATCTGACAGAACAGTGGTGGCTCGGGTAGCCAGCAAATATTTGAAATATACCAGGGACACCTATAGGACGCAATTGCAATTTAACCCTAGATATGAGCGTCCTCTCACAGTTCCAGAGAGTGAGTGGAGAGAACTCATCCATGATGAAAAAGAGAAAAGGGCAAAGAAAGAAAGAAAAATGCCAACTGGACCCGCAAGGTAAATTACAACTTTAATTCAGTAGATTTAATTTTCTCTATGTCTAAAAAAAAGTGTGCTACGTCATATCTGACTTCAATATTTTGATGCCAGGTTTCCTGACACCTCAAAGGCAACCAAAGCTAGGATTGAAAAAAAGGGCCATCACAAGCTAGGCCAGGGCGACTACTTGAAATTAGCTGCAAGAATTGTAATTAAGTAGCTAAACATCTTATAATTAATTGTATCGCCTTCCAACGTTTTTGTAATCCTATCAAATATGATTAAAAATACACAATCATATGTAATTTAGGGTGATGAATTCGGAACAGAAACTACAGAGGAAGATAAAAATATCGCTTTCCATTTCGGCTATCAAGCCATAGTTGAATGTCGCAGAAGCTTAGAGCAAGTCCCAAGATCTAGAATGCCTGATAAGGTAAAACATTAACCTTTCAATATGTTTGTTTTCATCCATAAATTTAATGTCTAACAACTTTGTTTAAATCAGGGGAGCAGCACTACCGACGAGGCAAATAACCCAGTTTTAGAGCCATATGTAGATGATCCTCTCATGCAACCTGATCATTGTAGTGGGGACCAGGCCGACAATGCTGCTATCAGTGAGGGTCGTGACGGTAATTAATTTCCACTTATATTTTTTTCTAATTATACCTTGATGGTTGTCCTTATAACGTTTTTTGTTTAAATGACAGAGAATGTTTCCCTTGAGGATCTTACCACCAGAGAGGAAGACAGGGCAACAGTCTCAACGGCGACAACTGGTGCACCATGTAAATAATCTCATTGCAATTTTTTTTATTAATATTACCGAACTAGTTCAATGATATTTAAAAACTGACAATTAAAATTTAATATTATCTGTTTTTGTAGGCGATGCCCCGTCACTGGATGAGACCAGACATCGTGACTACGCAACTAGGTCACCGCCGACAACTGGTGCACCAGGTAAATAATCTCATTGCAATTTTTTTTATTAATATTACCGAACTAGTTCAATGATATTTAAAAACTGAAAATTAAAATTTAATATTATCTGTTTTTGTAGGCGATGCCCCATCACTGGATGAGACCAGACATCGTGACTACGCAACTAGGTCAGCGGCGACAACTGGTGCACCAGGTAAATAATCTCATTGCAATTTTTTTTTTTATTAATATTACCGAACTAGTTCAATGATATTTAAAAACTGACAATTAAAATTTAATATTATCTGTTTTTGTAGGCGATGCCCCGTC
Organism: Pinus albicaulis; assembly: GCA_034641835.2. Lineage (NCBI taxonomy): Eukaryota > Viridiplantae > Streptophyta > Pinopsida > Pinales > Pinaceae > Pinus > Pinus albicaulis. The sequence goes on from CM076578.1 coordinate 1,708,858,805, forward strand.
ACTGGATGAGACCAGACATCGTGACTACGCAACTAGGTCAGCAGTGCGGGTCGAAAGGCACGAAACAAGAGTAGAGCACGATGATATTGATGATGTAATTAGGAGCTTTAGAAATAGGAAGAAGAAAAAGAAAATTTGATAATGTAAAATATTGTATTATTATAAGACAAACGTTACCATACTTGGAACGTTTTTTGCGTTATATAAAAAACTCATTTATCATACTATTTTTATGTCAAGCATTAATTGCAATGTTTCCTTGCATAATTTTTGTTGAATTGTTTTTTATTAGTTATTGAATATTTTTTTTTATGCTCATGAAAGTAAAAAATGAAATATAGATTGGGTATTGGGGAATTGAGAGTGATGTGAGGGGGGGGGGGAGGGGCCATAAGAGCTTCCACCTTCACGTGGTTGGCCCTATTTAGTAGAGAATAATTTATTGGAGCGATTTAATCTTGGAGCAAACCTCCCTCGATCCAGCGTAGCAACAAAAAAGTCACTGTTGACTTAGTTGCTACTCTTTCATATCGTGGGAGGCTTGTTCCAAGTTCATGCGACTCCAATAAATTGTTCTTGAAAGGAAGAGGAGCTTATTCAGGTATTTTTTGACATTTTCAACATATTTTCTAACATTATCATAAGAATGCATCTTAGATTAAAAAATACTACATCAATTACTTGTATTTATTGTATAGATAATGATGGATTTTAATTGACTTGGCAATGCAGGTACAAATCCTCTTGCATCATGAGCAATACAACTTGTCAACCAAGGTCATGTCCAGGATATTTTTGCTTGTGCACTTTACCAGGTTCGTAATGTCACATTTTGTAAGTTCCTTTACAGTTCATAATTGAATATTAAGCTTGTTCATGATTATTATCTAGGTTTTTTTGTATGTGTTTTTTCATCTATTTGATTGTAAGCAACTCTGCATGTTTCCTATTGTTCACTTTGATTTCTCCCATTACCACTCCCAGGATGAATCTGACTTTATTGTTACATAGGTTACTTTATTTTTACTATGATTTCTCCATTTACGATTTCATAGGTTACATCATGTAAAGTTGTCAATCTCAGGTTGGTGATGAGCTTTAGTTCTCCAGATTTGGGGCTTTTCTGATATTTTCTCCCTCATGTCATTCCCGCATCACCTCATTGTTTGAGCATGCCAATTGTCTACCACTTGTACCAATTGGCACATGTCAATCTCCGAGTGGTGCCACATTTCACCTATTTTCAGTGAGATTTTAGGGTTTCTCTAACATAGCTTCAGAAATCCGATTCAGTGCCTGCTTGAATATTGTCACATAATACTCATGGTTTGGATTGATGAGCATGTTTTTAATGGTTGGTTGATTCATAAGAACCACCCATATAGTCATCTTGAGATATTTCAGAAGTTTTCTCGGGTTTCCTTTTTCACCGTTTCTAGTGGGTGGGATGGTGTGGGGTGATCCATCAATACTGGTGCTCTTGTAGTAGGGAATTTTTTTTTGGGGATATAAAGGAGCATTTGATGTAGATATCCCATTGGATGCATTCATGATGGGCACGAGAGGTCAAGAATTTAAATTAAAAATATGCAACCTCTAGCATGGCAACCTGAAGGCCGCGAGAGACACTGGTTAAAGATTGTTTTGTGCTGGCCTTAATATAGTCGTGATTTCTTTCTATTATCTTAATGTAAATATATAGTCCGGTCTCATTAAAATGAGGATTGTGGTTGTATTTCTCTTTGGTTTTTTCTCTCTTAATGCTCCAGAAGTTGCCAAAAGTTGTGATAGTTGTTTAGTTTGCCTGTTACAACTTAAAAGTGGTTTTTAGCAATGGGAGTCATGTTTTTTAAGGTTCATACTAATATGAAGATCTTGTAATTCTATATTCAGCATAAGAGAATATGGCCTCTGCTTTGGGAAGTATGAAAACAATTGCCACATCTACCTCATTGGGTAACAATGGAAAGGGGAAGAAGTTGGGTGCAATAAGAAGATGGCCTCCGCTTTGGGCAGTATGAAAACAATTACCACATCTACCTCATTGGGTAACAATGGAAAGGGGAAGAAGTTTGGTGCAATGTTTGATAATTATGGTAGACAATTGTCTTCTCTTTCAGTTTTTTCACCCATTTCCTTTAATCACTCAAGCAGAAGAGGGACTCTAAGATTACGCGACAGAGAGAAGGTATTTAATACAAGAGCTATGGAAAAGGAGTTGTACTTCAACAAGGATGGCTCAGTGACAAAAAAATTGCAGGTCAGAGAAAAAAGTATGTTTAAAGGAAGGTCACCTGCACGTGAAACTTCACTGCGGTGGATCTTTCCTTGTCCACTTATATTCGATTTTAATGTGTTATTTTAATTTTTCATGGAGGGTTGTTTTGGCATATGGTCTGGCATTCAATTGCACACTTACTAAAAACATTGTCAATTTGTCTTGCAGGCGGTGTGAACAAACTTGCTGATCTTGTTGGAGTCACCCTTGGGGCGAAGGGCAAAATGTTGTCTTGGAGAGCAAGCATGGTTCTCCGAAAATAGTTAATGATGGTGTGACAATAGCTAAGGAGGTAATTTGTAGATGTGTGCTCTGGTTTTCTTTTTAACGTTGTATTATTTCCCCCTCTTAAATGTCTTAGATTTGGTAGGCATAATTTGAAAACTCAAAGGTGAAAGGAAACATATTTGTTACCCAATGGTCTACTTGGCCTATGGACTAGCCACATTAGAGTAATGCATAAAGCTTTTCACAACAATAAAAGGAAAGTGTTATGGCTGAGTCAAATTTTATTGTTATTGACAGTGTAATGAAATGTATCTCAATGCTATGGTTTTGGCCTTTTTATTGGTTGAATTAGAGGACCCAGTTGAAAATATTGGGGCCAAGTAGGCTGGCTTTCCTTTTTGTTGATGGTTTGGTGTATCTAATTGAATTAGTTCCCTAAGGTATTTTTGGTTGCAAACTCATTTTCATTTTTCATACAGTATTGGCCTTGTGGAATACATTTGATATTGTGGTCTTGTTAGATCTACAACATTTGTAGTTTTTTAGTCTTATGGCCGAGGTGCACTTTTATTATGGAAATAGTTTATGCAATATTGTCATTTAATCCTTACTGCAGGGTAGCATGTTGAGAAGTTTCTTGTGAAACATTTGGTATTCAAAATGACACTTGATCCTATACAGCATCATGCACTTGACTTCAAAATTCATATTCAAAGTGTGCTAGACAATTCTTGCAAAATTTAAAATATTTATGTTGTTTTAAACCATTATCTTTTTCATGTATTGGATGTTGAAAATGTGAAAAAGACTTTGGTATGAAACCAACTGGTGAATAATTTCCAGCACAAAAACCACTTCCAAGACATGATTTAGAAGTAGAACAAATGTGCTTATGAAGCATAGAAAGATATCCTTGATGCATTGTCAATGTTTGGCTAGGGTTATTTTGGAGAAAATAACTCCTTATTCCTAGAATAGTGATCTTCAATACAAGTAAATGCCAGAGAAGAGAGATCATCGTGTGACGCAAAAAAACTGAAATTGGACCCCTAAGGAGAGTTGGTGTGTCTACAATCGCTCTGTCAGCATTTTCCCTTGGTTTACCCCATTCTTTTCCTCCAGCCTGAGTCTTAATTGACTTCTTCTTTCTTCGGGTTTATTTATCAAATTCATAGAATTTGATAAATAAATACTATCCACAATGGTTGGAATTTAATTTATATTCCCGAATTTATATTATCTCCAAGCCTTATAACCAATGTTTAACTTTCAACACTTTGTATTTATACTCCACGTTTCTCTTTAAATAAATAACTTGTAATGAACTTTCGGCTCTATATTTCACCACCCAGCCTTACAACAATCACGCTCCAGACTTATGCTAATTATCTGCCAATCGTTTAATTAAACAATTTCATTATACTCCAGCCCCACCTATATATATCAATAACCAATCAAACACTCGTATCGTACCTGGCTATCCTCCGCACACCTTAGTTAACCTCCAGGCAAGTTCAACATGCGACCACCGTCCAATGGCCCTTCTCCAAATCAACGACTCTTGGCAATTTCACTCGGCTTCCAAAGTCGGGCTTTAACATGCGATGGCGCGGGTTAAACGGTGGTTTTCTAGGGTCACTTCGCCACATGTCGCATTCCCTATGGAATCCCTCGCGAATAGGAAATATCACCTACTCCGCAAAAGAGGTGAGATATGGGCAACCCGCTTTTGTGATTCGGCTCGTGGTTTTGGTACAGGGCTTGACCACGGGTGTAAGTCTAATTCCGCTATCCTTTTGTTTGTTAACTCATGTCCAATCCTCGGGTCAGGTTTTGAAAGCACAACAATTTTGTCTCTTTATTAAGCAAGATTTTTATATTTGAACAGTGTTCACGACTCCGGCTCTCTACACAGACCTCGCATTCGGGTGGGGTGAGTTCACAGGGTTATCCAACAATTTACGGGAATTCAAAGACAGAAGAATGGAATTATCAGTACCCAATCGCCTCATAGTTAAACAATTCTTCACAATTAGCAGTTCGATATAATTCAATGGCAACTAAGCTTGGAAATAATTTAACTGGAAACAATTGTTCACACACAGAGGTTTATTGCAGAAATCCCCTCTCTACTCTCCTCTTCCCTCTCTACTTTTATTCATCCGAGGAATTACAATTTATATAAACAACATATGGCTCTTTGGTTCCTCTGAGAGGACCGTTCTAGAAATCAAAAGGTCTAATTATAATAATTCAACTAATTGAAACTGTTCGACTCCTACAACTCTAACTAGTCTAAGTAATACAGTCAGCTGAGGTATTGACACCTAGCTGTTACAACTCAAATTTTTTCAAACCCTCCTAGCCACAACATGTGGAAAAAACCTCCTACATTGCTGGCTAGTGCCTAATGCTCCTGCATCATCGTGTGACATAAACCTATTAACAAAAGTGAACAGGGAATGATTATTAATTATGGCATACTAAGTTGTCAGTGATTTTGACTATTTGTCTTTAACATGTAAAAATGTTAAATTCCAAACTTACATCATCATGGTTTGGCATCATGAGCTTGACTAATTGTCCACCATGCTCATAATTGCGTTGTTGTATTCATATCTATAAACAATGTTTCAAATAATAATAATAAAATTTCTATAAGAAAAATCCAGACCTCCATGCTGCTGCTCCTTGTGAGACAAAGTCAAAATTTCATTACACAATCTGACACATAAGAATCTCCTATATCCCGGTGGTATGTATCCAAATTATTATAATAGTGTCTTCAAGACTTATGTTGACATTTCCAATGAGATATTTAAGCAATGAAAGATGGAGCCTTCTTCATTGTTGTATATGTAACAGTCTTTTATTAATATAAAGATTGATGGTTTTGTCTTTCTAAAAATGAAATGTAAAAATAATTTATTGTGGTCAATTGAAAAGTTTTTTTTTTAAGCTTTTCATTATGGAAGGGCAACATAGATATATGCCCTTCTAATTGAAATTCGGACCTTCCCTTCAAATTTGATCACTGTGTGGGACCTTAACAAACAATAAAACTATTCCGCCGCGCGTTATATAAAACATATAACAAAACCTTTGTCAAAACTTCAAACGAACCCTTTAGCCGTGGGTATTTCATCACGAATTAATCATTTTACCATGTACCTTCTTCTAGAGGAATATTCTTCCACTTGATTAGGTACTTCATAATGGTTATATGTCAAAGAGATATAGAATGTTTATCTATAAATTTTTGTGGTTCAAGAATCAACTTTCATTCTTCATCTAATTTTGGAAGTTCTATTTACATTGGCATATTTTTTCCCAAAACCTTTTTTAGGCAAGATACATGAAAAACCTTATGAATGCAAGAATAAGGAAAATATAACTTCTATACCACTTGTGCAATCCTATGAATAATTATTTAGGGCCATAACAGTTTTGCAGTGTGGAAAAAGTCGGCAAAAAGTCCCGACTTTTTGAAAAAATCCCAAATTTTTCCCGGAGCCGACTTTATTGGCCAACTTTTTGCTAACTTTTTCATCCCTGAAAAAGTCGCGATTTTATCCTCGAAGTCCCGACTTTTTGCCGACTTTTTCGAAAAAATCTTGAGTGAGGTAGTTTCTTTAATAATTTTTTTTATTTTATTTTTTTAAATCAAGATTTTTTCCAAAAATGAATATTTTTGTATTTTTTTAGTTTTGCCAACTTTTTTCCGACTTTTTCAAAAAAATCCCGACTTTATCGAGTATTTCAACTTTTGGACCCTTGCTGATTTAATCCCGACTTCGACTTTTTCCACATTGCATTTTTGAGCTAATTCTTTATTCTTCTTTTTCTTGAATGAAGATTTCTTATAATGCTATAATCTAAAAAATACCCAATTACCCTCCTCAAATTATCTTTCACTTCAATGTTGTTCCCCTTGTTTTTTTATCATGTTTCATGTCATTTGAAGGTTTTCCATAATAATTTTCAAAGTTTCTTTAGTATTTTCCATATGTGACTCTGTTTCCTATACTTTGGACTTATCTTGCAAAAAGTATGAGATACTAGGAGTTGGATATCCATAAAGGCCCTTAAATGGGGAAATTTTAGTAGATGTGTGATAGGTAGTAGGATAGTATCATATTACCATTCTTCCTTGAGGAACCCACTTCATCCATTAAGATTTCTTTTCTAAAGAGTAACATTGTAGATAACCTTAAAAACATGTGTTAACTATTTTTGTTTGACCATTTGATTGTGTTTGATATGTAGAACTCATGGCAGCTAGTGTTTCTCCACTCATATTAAATAATTATTTCCAAAATTTTCTTGTTACTATTACTTTAGGAAAACCAAGAAGACTATGAATTTCTTTCACGGACACTTTTGCCACTTGGCTTGTTGTTTATGTACTTTGAGCTCTACAAAAAAAATCTACAAAATTTGTCTATATAAATGACCACAAAAATGTAATACTTACCTTTATATTTCAGTAACCCTGTAATAAAGTCTATTGATATATCTTCTAGTATTTGAATATGTATGTGGAATGGTTGAAGTAACTCTATAGATTTTACTATCTCTCTTTTATTTATTATGCAAACCCGACCTTCTCTTACAAAATTTTGAATATCTTTCTTCATTCCTTCCAAAAATATATTTTTTGATCCTTTGAGATGTTTTAAGGAACCCTGCGTCCTACCATCAGAGAGACATGGGACTCCCTTAATATTTTTATGCTTGCGTGCATAAAAATATTCTACATTTGCACCAAAGTATATCTCTCTTTCACTCCCAAGGCTCCATAGAGTTCATCCCATCCTTTATAAATTTTAGTTTTTGTTTAGTACTATTGTCATTTTTCCATTATGGCAAGCTTCTTCTAACCACCTAGGAATAGAAAATGTAACTGGATATAAATTTGAGGCCTCTTCTATTTTAGAAAGAGCATCATGTACTAAATTTTCCTTACCCTTTTTGCAGATTATCTCAAAATTAAAACTTTGCATTTTTTCTCCTCGTTTTTGTTAATCTTCCAATGAAATCCATAGCTTCAAAAAATACTTTATGCTATCATGGTATATCTTGACTTTAAAGTACCTCCCAGTGATATACTATCCCCATTTTTTATTGCATGTAATATTGCTTCCATTTATTTTTCATACGTAGATTTCACCAAATATTTTCTTTGAATTCTTTGCTTTTAAAAGCCAATGATATCCCTTATTGTGTTAATGTTACGTAAATTCCTTGTCCTAGTGCCTCACACTCTACTATGAATGTTTTACCAAAAGTAGGTGCAACCGATGTTGGTGTAGAAGACATGGCATCCATTAAAAAAGAGAATGCCAAAGTAGCCTCATCATTCCATATAAATGATATTTTCTTCAAGAGATATGAGTGGACTTGAAATGCATGCATAATTCTTAACAAATGATCAATAATATCATGTAAGTCTAAAAAATCTTCTAAGAACCTTGATTTTCTTAGGAATAGGTCATTTTGTAATAGCTTGCATCTTTTGAGGCTCCAACTTCACTCCTTCCTTTAAAACAATATGAACCAAATACTCGAATTCTTATTTCCCAAAAACACATTTGGATATTTTTACATAAAAATGATTGTTCTCAATAATTTATATAACTTTTTCACATGTTTACTAGTGTGGTATTCCCATGATTTATTATAAATATGTGTATTATCAAAGAAAACCAACACAAATTTTATAAGATGGGATCAAACAAAATTGTTCTTAAGTCGAGCCCGCCGGACTTCAAATGGCGATAAACCATAATTCAAACCAAATTCGCGTTCCAAAATATCCTGCTGACGTCGGCCAATATTGTGATGCGAAAACCAAATGAATTCCGCCCTAATCTTTTTCGGGTCCGAAGTTGGGTTGGCGTATGGAGGGAGAGTTGTGACGCGAATTTCTTATAAAATTCGCCCTAATATTTTTCAGGTCTGGATTTCCACTGCGTGAGCGGCCCAAACAAAGATTCGCTCCAATCAATTTCTGCCACGTGTCCTCAATCAGAACTTGCCCTTCTCCCAGTTGCGGGTGCATTCGATGGCGTTTAAGGCAATGGGACATGGATGTGGCGATTTCATATCAATCACATTAAGTTTTAACGATTTTAAATTAACTTCCAAGGTTTTCACATCTAATCACATTAAGTTTTAACACTGTTCAAGATCGGACCTCCACTCCTGTGAGCGATTCCGCATGCTCCAATATGATCCGGCCTTCGGCTCTCATTAATGATCAGAGATTAATTATGACAGGCTTCCTTCGATTGCATTGCAATCGGGTCGATAAAATGGCATTTCGCTATGGTTTTTCAGACGAGTCGGTTGCTGGGTTACACTGCGTGCTCACTGTGACGAGAAGGAAAAGTGGCCAGTTGAACTGCTACGTAGACCTTGCTGCATATATTCATTTCTCTCTGTCTGTTCCTTGTCTGTCTTCCTCTGTTTCTTGGAATTATGCTTCTCCGTCTCCTCTTGTGCCCACTGCTAGTGAGACTGCACCCATGCCTCGCGTGCGTCAAAGGATGCGTTGTCGCAGGGGGAGCACTAGAGGTCAACTCCTGCGCGCTCCCTCCAGCCCCTCAACCGAGTTGTCTTCCGGCTAGTCCATTGATTATTATGCAGGTCGCTATCCAAATACTAGGAGTGGGCGGGGTCGGGTTGTAGGATCTGGCCACCATATGGATTCCCCTGCTCCTCGTTTCCCCACCACTAGTTCACCTTCTCCCACGACGCGCACTGCACAATTTTCCTTTAATTGCTCTCTCAACCGCCCACGAATTACAGCTTCAGCCACTGTGGTTTTCCGCGAGGAGGCCCAAACAGAGGAAGAATGCACCCGTCCGGTGGGTCTAAGCTCGAAAAAAGCCGGCCAGCATTTAGGCCTTTAGGAGGGGAGTCGTGGCATGAATGTGGAGGTAGCACCTAGCGATCCTGGACCTTCCGAAGGATGGTGCCGAATCGTCAAGGAGCCGGAGGAGTAGTTTGGTTAATTTGTTTTTCTTGCTTCGCAGCCCACTTAATTGGGCTTCTTTTAGATTATTTTACTGTGCTGGACCTTTGTAATATTTTTGAATTCTGTAAATTAAACGTTCAAGACTGGTTTCCCCGTATGAGGGCAGTCTTCTTAATTTTTTTATTTTTTGATGACAAATTTGCCATGAGTCTGGGCAATGATTTTGACTTTGGTGTAATTTTATTCCCACTGTTAATAGATTAAATTTACTTAGAAAAAAAAATGTTGCCCTGTTTCTATTTTAAACCTGTTTTTTGAAATACAGAGCCATGTTTATATGGTCTACGTATTATACTCTTTCTCTGTATATCTACAGGAACCTTTTTGCTATGAATAGGGTGGATGCTGTAGCGGGCTACTAATGGAAACAAGCGAGCCTGAACCTTACATCTAGGATGCAACAGATGGTTACCAATTTTGGAATCAAGCGAGCCTGGGTTTCTGCAGATGGTTATCACACTCCTCACATGATTAGCGTTTTTCTCTGTTCAAGGATTTTGGGTACTTTAATTTGTATTTGGAACAATGGACGTCGATACTCTATCTATTGTTTTACTATTCTACATACTGCTATTTCACTTTCTTATAGATGCCTCGGGCATATTTGGATGCTTTCTCAGATTTTTCGATAATCTCCATGTGGACCGTTACTGGGTTTTATATCATGTCCATGTATGTGACATGGGGTATTTTTCTATCATTGTCTGGGGTGGGACTTCCACTTTTCTGGATGGATATTTGGGTTCCAATCTTCAGATGTGAAAATGTAATGACTTCATGGACTGTTTTGCTTCATATAATATATTCAAAACAACGTTTTTTCTCTTGTGAAAAAAAAATGATTAATGTTTATCACTCTGCCTTCAAAACTAGCGATGCTGGTCTATGTTGCTGGTTTATTGATATGGTCTGATGGTCTTTTATATTTTGGACATATCACACTCCTCACATGATTAGCGTTTTTCTCTGTTCAAGGATTTTGGGTACTTTAATTTGTATTTGGAACAATGGACGTCGGTACTCTATCTGTTGCTTTACTATTCTACATATTGCTATTTCACTTTCTTATAGATGCCTCGGGCATATTTGGATGCTTTCTCGGATTGTCGATAATCTCCATGTGGACCGTTACTGGGTTTAATATCAAGTCCCTGTATGTGACATGGGGTATTTTTCTATCACTATCTGGGGTGGGACTTCCACATTTCTGGATGGATATTTGGGTTCCAATCTTGAGATGTGAAAATGTAATGACTTCATGGACTGTTTTACTTCATATAATATATTCAAAACAGCGTTTTTTCTCTTGTGAAAAAAAAATGATTAATGTTTATCACTATGCCTTCAAAACTAGCGATGCTGGTCTATGTTGATGGTTTATTGATATGGTCTAATGGTCTTTTTATATTTTGGACATATCACACTCCTCACATGATTAGCGTTTTTCTCTGTTCAAGGATTTTGGGTACTTTAATTTGTATTTGGAAAAATGGACGTCGATACTCTATCTGTTGTTTTACTATTCTACATGCTGCTATTTCACTTTCTTATAGATGCCTCGGGCATATTTGGATGCTTTCTCAGATTTGTCGATAATCTCCATGTGGACCGTTACTGGGTTTTATATCAAGTCCATGTATGTGACATGGGGTATTTTTCTATCATTGTCTGGGGTGGGACTTCCACTTTTATGGATGGATATTTGGGTTCCAATCTTCAGATGTGAAAATGTAATGACTTCATGGACTGTTTTACTTCATATAATATATTCAAAACAACGTTTTTTCTCTTGTGAAAAAAAAATGATTAATTTTTATCACTCTGCCTTCAAAACTAGCGATGCTGGTCTATGTTGCTGGTTTATTGATATGGTCTCATGGTCTTTTTATATTTGGGACATATCACACTCCTCACATGATTAACGTTTTTCTCTGTTCAAGTATTTTGGGTACTTTAATTTGTATTTGGAACAATGGACATCAGTACTCTATCTGTTGTTTTACTATTCTACATACTGCTATTTCACTTTCTTATAGATGCCTTAGGCATATTTAGATGCTTTCTCATATTTTTCGATAATCTACATGTGGACCGTTACTGGGTTTTATATCAAGTCCCTGTATGTGACATGGGGTATTTTTCTATCACTGTCTAGGGTGGGACTTCCACTTTTCTAGATGGATATTTGGGTTCCAATCTTCAGATGTGAAAATTTAATGACTTCATGGACTGTTTTACTTCATATAATATATTCAAAATAGTTTTTTTCCTCTTTTAAAGTTTCATTTTTTTTTTTAATTGAACCTGCCGCCGCTATACCGATGCCTTGTAAGCATCGGAATTGCGAGTGACGTTCAAAACGTCGAACCACATTTCGTCAGAATTGCGACAGTTTACAAACGTCGGAAGAGCAATTTCCAAAACGTCAGACCACATTTCGTCGGAATTGTGACAGTTTACAACTGTCGGAAGAGCGACGTCCAAAACGTCGGACCACATTGCGTCGAAATTGTGACAGTCTACAAACTTCGGAAGAGCGACGTTCAAAACGTCGGACCACATTTCTTCGTAATTATGACAGTTTACAAACTTCGGAAGAGCGACGTTCAAAACGTCGGACCACATTTCGTCGGAAGTGCGACAATTTACAAACGTTGGAAGTGCGATGGATTGGGAAACGTCAGAAGAGTGACGCTTGTTTGGAAGCGATGGAAAAAGTGTCGATAGTGTGACACTTTTTAATTGCGTCGGAACTGCGATAGTATGGTAAACCACGTTTTGCCCGCCCTCGAATTGTCGCTCTTGCGACGACTATGTGTTGGAATAGCGACGAATTGGCCGTCGAAATTTCCGCCAATTTTCTAGTGAGTAGAAACCTCCTCCACTGAAATGGAGCACTGAAATGGCCTAGATCTGAAAGATATAGTCTCCACTTGCTACAACTTGCAAAAACAACCAAACCCTCGATAGCATCTATGTTGTATTTGAAAGAAGAAGCTTGGCCTAAGCCAGATAGTGGACAATGCAATACAAACTCTTCCAAGATCTACTCAATGGGAAGAGGTTGGATTAATGCTAAAAAGCATTCATTCTCAGCTAGACAGCAAGACAAAGATATATGTCTAAACAGACCATATATTCAGAAAATAATCATCATAATCTAACCTTATATGTCTTCCATCCTCTTCCTTTTAAACAATGTGAACCTTCTCACCTTAGGTCCCACTCATTAGGGTTTCCATCATCATGCAATTAATCTCCCTCCAAAACTGTGTTGTCCCATCATCAATGCCACTCCTCCATAACAGTGCTATTTGATTGGGTAAACCTTGACTTAGTCTCCATCCAATGTCTCCTTTCACACTCAAGGTGGCTTTATTCTAACTTCCTAAACTAATCCATATTCCCACTGGGTTGTCATTATTAAAGATCCACTCCCTCCATACTAGCTTTGTTGACTTGGTCAAACTTGACCTTGCCCACATGCATTAGCCCTTGTTCACACATGAAGGTGCTTTATCCAACTATTGATATGATCCCTTTTAACATTAAGAGGGATGTTATGCATACTTAAGAGATTTATGGGCCTCCCTACCCATTTATTCATTTAACTACATGTCAAGAGAAAAATTTAATATTCCAATTAGTTGCATGCTAATTCAGGAATATTACAGTCCTCCCCTCCCAAATGTTTCTTGTCCTCAAGAAACTGTAAGGATAGAACTGAAGAGCCTCACCTCTTCCTCTTGTAGCATCCTCATATGATAGGTTCCTCCAAAGGAAAATATGCTCTCTCAACAATATGTCCTCAAGCTACTCCCCCAAGTGTGTAAGTATGCCTTGGGTGAAAATTATAATTGGCTTTCATCATGAACAAGTGGGATATCCATGGAATAAACTATATGTAGCCTAGAAGCCTTCTTTAGGCATGGAATCTAAAATAGATTGGGAATTATCATCCCCATGTGAAGCCTCCATCCCCAAGCTATCATCCATAGAAAGTGAGTCACCCTCCAACATGGCAACTCATGAAACATCTCCTCCACCTTAGGCTCCTGCAAAGAAGGTGGGTTGTATAGCTGAATATGATGGACCAAATTTTCCATCCCATGTTGTCTCTCGCTCCAGTTATGATAAGTGTAGATCTGTTGTTGAATATGGGCTGCAATAATGTTGCCTTCATGGAGCAAAAAGGCAATAGGATCCTCAAAGACCCACTCTTTGGTTCTTACCCAAATCATCCCATATAAAATGAATATGACATTATCATCATATGGAATAAAAATAAGAGAATTATTGAAGGTTTTACATAGTTCTAGAAGGTACCAATAGTTTCTCAAGTATTCACAACATAGTTTTACCAACTATGGTTTCAGAATATGATGTGGCAATTTGTCTTCAAACAATTTTCTAGTTGTGCATGTCATCTCATCCACTAGTAAATAGTAAATGGCATTGTATATCAACTGAGAATACAAGAAATAGTACAAAACTTGCCCAAAGCTATACAAGAAATGGTTATTTCCATCATAGATGTTGGTCTCAAAATGACCATGAAGCCCAAATAGAGGCTTTCCCTCTTGTGTAGTAATGCACTATATAGAGATGGTAAGAGAATGCAAATAATGTGTTATATAATCAATAAATGAAAAAACATAATTCTTACCATGTATTGAGAGTAGGATGATAATAAGATCCATGAATGAGCCCTCCATAGTGGTATAATATATTCCCATGAAGAGGAATGAACTATGTGTTGCATGAAGACCTTTCTTATTATGCTTTAAAATCCAAGTCAAGAAGATCATATCATGGTAATAGATGTATCCATCCACTACTCCATCACTCTCATCTCCTACTTTCCCATCAATTGCATCATATGTGAAGTGATCATGGGAACACTCCATCAACAAATCCAAGCTCCCAAGTGACAGCATTTTTGGCCTTTGTGACAAGGCTCCTGTCATCTCATAGCTCCATCCTTTGACATCCCACATTTTAAAGCCATCAATCATAATGCTGCTATAAATGGGAGATTCCTTCCCAAGTGGAAGTACCTCCTGATCCTTTAAGGCTAAGGAGTAGCCCCTTTTCACCATGATAGTGCCATCTCCTACTCCTGCAACATCATGCAAAGTATGTGAGAAAATCAGCCCATACTCTCTCAAGAACCTCTAAAGCAACAAAAACTCTTGTTGCCTCCCCACACCATCACCATATAAACTGTGGATCAATAACATGATAGTTGATATGAAATATATCACATCATCCCAATACATCAAAACTCCTTGCTGCCATATGATACAAGTGCCATGCCAAAGTTCATCCACCAACCAACCCTCTGAAATAGAATGTGCCATATGATGCCCAAACTCTTTCAAGAGTAACCAACGCAGTCTTGCCTCCTGATGCTCGGTGTCATAAATCTGCAAGTGGCTTCCCAACCTCTTGCTCCTCAACATCACCCATCCAACCAATGGTGAGTGTCTAACATTATTCTCAAAATAGGTATCCCTCCAATGGACAATACCATCCTCCCAAATCAGATTTCTATCTTTTCATTTAATGGGATGTTGAAATGCAATCTCCTGGAGATATCTAAATGATGACCACTCATCAATGACCATGTTGACATCATAAGGATCCAAATAAGTGGTAGGAAAAAGCTTCTCATCAAAATGTGAAGTGCTCATCCAGAAATGTCCATCATAATAATGGAAGATGTCATCCCTCATAAGATGCTCTCTATCAACCCTCTGCCTATCCTCTACTATACATGTAGAAAGGTCATTGGAATGCTCCAATAATGGTTGGGCCCCCAAATCATCACTGTTGCTCAATGACAGCACTGTTGATCTCTATAATGTTGCATCTACTGTCTTAAGATCATACTCAATGCTGAACACATAGTTCTGCATGGCATGGTTCAGGACAATACTCACGTCATCCTCCAAGAATATACACTCCAACCCCAAGAGTGGTGTGTAGCTCAACAATGACACAACAGGATGACGGTATATCTTCTCCTTGAACAAATCAAGGCTACTCAATGCAATGATAGTCTAATTCTTCAAATCAGCAATGTACTTTGACCCTAGGTCATGCAATGGTACAATCCCGCAATACTCCATATGATGTGCTAAAGTAATAGAAAATGGAAATATGTGCATACCTTGGTAAAGCTTGGGAACATCTTGTACTGCTACAAGAGTTCCTCCTTCCGGTGTGATGTCTTCCCCAACTAATAATGATGATGGCTGCTCTTCCCTGGTTGCATCAGCGCTGGTACAAATCTCTTCCTCCTCATGCATCTCCAGAATAGTGCATGGGATCCCGTATATCAAGAGATCAAGACCACTTTGTAAAGATGCAAGGGTTCTTTCTCCTGAGGCAAATGCTCTTGCAGCAAGTGGTGGTGAAGGCTTCTTCGCCTCTGATTTCTTCTTGTCAAACTTCTTGATCAACCTTTGAGTAAAATCTGCATAGACAGTCACTTTTGCATGACTCAAATGGCTAAACCACCAAATGTTTGCTTCACCCTCAAGGTGCAACACTGCAATCTCAACAGCTTATTTCTCTGCTACTGGATGTAGCAGGAAAAATGTATCCAACTTCATTTCCAAAGCCCTTGTTGTGCATGTGGATGACCCATCAAAGGTAGACAATATAAATCTATTACTATCTTTCCTTCTATTGATGCAATGTCTCCTTTCTTCTTTGAACTAAATGAACTGTGGGAGAGTTATATTCTCCTTGAAAGCTCTAGGCTAAGACTTATATTCTGCAAGATACTCACTTGGAACCTCATGATCTATGTTTCCTCCATCTTCATGCCTCTTGTCTTCAAAGGAAAAGGGCAGAGCATGTTTCTTTGGAGCTCTATGCAATACTAGATCTTCTTTTTGTTGATAGGAAGTACATGGGCCTTCCTCATCTTGAAACCCTAGTGTGGTTTCACTTATTTTCTCCATTTTTCTTTTCTTGACCTCCTTGGTGAGGTTCTTCTTAGATCTAAAAAGATATGAGATAAAACTCATTCTTTCCATCATCCTGATCTCTTTCTCCTTCTCCTTAATCTCCTGATAGCATAATGGTTGAGATCCACAAGCTGAGCCAAGATGATGCTCCGATACCATTGTAATTTTCCCAAATGGGTAAATTAGAAATACATGCACTAAAAACACATTTTTCATAAATTGATGCTATAATATTTAATAACAACCCATGAGTCCATTATTTTATACATTATAGCAACCAAATATAAAAGGAGATTAGAAACAAATCATTACTGCTTAGTTAAACAAGCCTCCCAAGCCATAATAACCCAAAACACTACAATAAGAGGTGCCGCAACCATGTATAAAAGCTGGGAAACCCTTACAGCATTATTTTATAGACTCTTCAATAGCAGTAGATTACACATCAAATATAGAGCTTCTATGTGCATAAAAATTTAGATATATACCAGATCCATGCACTATACAATCTCCTCTAAAGAACCCCCTTGGGGTTTTCAACAAAACACCAAGTACAAGTTGTAAATATGAGATCTAATACTGCAGATCTACTAAAAAATATAGATATGGAAAGTGTGGCTGAACTGATATGAAAAATAGAATAGCCTCCTCTAATATATCTCCAAAGTGAAGGGAAAATCCCCAACACTTAGAAAATCAGCTCTCCAATGGTGTGTTGAACCACCCTGCAACTGCACCTACAGGAATAATGCAGATCTAGATCTATACTGCACTGTAGGGATCAAAGCATGGTTGGCCTAGTTCCAAGATCTGAAAATGAGGCTCAATTCCTTCAATATTTTCCTCCTAATGAAGTAGAAACCTCCTCCACTGAAAAGGAGCACTGAAATGACCTAGATCTAAAAGATCTAGCCTCCACTTGCTGCAACTTCAAAAACAACCAAACCCTCAACAACATCTGTGCTATAGTTGAAAGAAGAAGCTTGGCCCTAGGCTAGATAGTCGACAATGCAATACAAACTCTCCCAAGAGCTACTCGATGGGAAGAGGTGGGATTCCTGATCAGGAACACCCAATGCTAAACAACATTCAATCTCAGCTAAATAGTAACAGAAATATATATTTCTAAAAAGACCATATATTTAGAAAATAATAATCATAAGCTAACCTCATATGGCTGCCATCCTCTTTCTTTTAAACAATGTGAGCCTTCTCACCTTGGGTCCCACTCATTAGGGTTTCCATCATCATGCAATTAATCTCCCTCCAAAACTGCATTGTCCCATCATCAATGCCACTCCTCCATAACAACGATGTTTGATTTGGTCAACCTTGACTTAGTCTCCATGCAATGTCTCCTTTCACACTCAAGGTGGCTTTATTCTAACTTCCTAAACTGATCCATATTCCCACTGGGTTGTCATTATTAATGATCCACTCCCTCCATACTAGCTTTCTTGACTTGGTCAAACTTGACCTTGCCCACATACATTATCCCTTGTTCACACATGAAGGTGTTTTATCCAGCAATGAATATGATCCATTTTCACATTAAGAGGGATTTTATGCCTACTTAAGATATTTATGTGCCTACCTACCCATTTATTCATTTAACTACATGTCAAGAGAAAAATTTAATATTCCAATTAGTTGCATGCTAATTCAGGAATATTATAAACATTAAGGAACTTCAATCATTTATTGGAGAGATAAATTTCATAAGAATATTTATTCCCAACCTTGCATAACTTCTCAGAAATATAACAAATATGCTAAAAATATATTCATAAATAAGATGGAACATTGAACCTAGGAAATAATTCGATCAAGTTAAACAAGCATTGACAAAATCACCAGTCTTGATCAATCCAGATTTCACTAAATATTTGATAATCTTTTCATTTGCATCTGAACACATTGTTGTGATTGTTCTTTTACAGAAAAACAATGAAGGATTTGAACATCCCATCGCATTCTTTAGTAATGCTCTAAGGGATGTTTCATTGAAATAACATAATGGAAAAACAAGCCTTTGCATTAATAAAAGAAATCAAATATTTCAGAGTGTATATCCTACATTCCCATATAATTGCTTATGTACCAAATTTTGTGTTCAAGGATATAAATGGACCAAATGGTAAAAGAGGCAAATGGATTGCTATCATTCTTGAGTATGACATAGAAATCAAACCCACTAAGCTTATCAAAGGACAAGGACTAGCCAAATTGATGTTTGAGTCTAACTTTCATGCATTGGATATCAACTTTGTTGTTGCATTAGATGATCAAGAGGAGCAGACAACTCCACAAATTGATAAGGCTTTTATTCAATTTAAATTCTCCTCCTGGTTTAACTACGACAAAGGATAGATTTCTAAAGTTAAAAGCAGTAAAATTTTTCATTATAGATAATGTTTTATATTTGAAAGATGTTGGTGGTATTTTACTAAAGTTTCTATTGAAGGATGATGCAGATAGAACCATGCAGGAATTCCAAGAAGGTGATTGTTGTGGACATCTATATTGGAAAACAAATGCTAACAATATCCTTAGAGTTTTTTTTTACTAGCCTGCCCTTTTCCCTGATGTCCATAAGAAAGTAACCTCTTGCTACAAATGCCAAATACTTGAAAGAAAAAGAAAACTATTGCCTCTACCTTTAATACCCATATCCGTTGAAAGTGATTTCCAACAATGGGTATTAGATTTCATTGGATAAATCCATCCACCATCCTCTATCCAACACAAATGGATTCCCACGTTCATTGATTATTTCACCAAATGGATTGAATCCACACCTTCCAGATTAGCCATTGATGATGTTATTATTAAATTTCTGGAAACCCATATCCTCTCTAGATTTGGTTGTCCAAGCAAGCTCATTACAAATCATGTTGCAGCCTTTAAATCTAATAAAATGATATATTTCTACAGTAAATATCATATTACTTTGGGACATTCAACTTCTTATTACCCTCAGAGTAACGGGTTAGTTGAATCCTCAAATAAGAGTATGGTCAAAATTATCAAAAAGCTACTAGAAGATAACAAAAATTCATGGCACAACAAGTTAACTAATGCACTTTGGGTTGATAGACTTACTACAAAGAAATCAATTGGCATGTCACCATACCAATTAATTTATAGGATGGATGTTGTTTTTCCATCCTCTTTAGGAGTTCCAGTTATAAATATAATTCAAGAATTGCACGTTGAACCAAATGACACTCAGAGGAGGAGTAATCAGACTATTCAATTGCAGCAATCCAGGAAAGAAGTCTACAATAAAACACAAGTTATCTAGGAGAATGTCAAGAATATTTTTGACAGAATAACTAAAGAAGATTATTTCAATTTGGGTGACAGATTTTTAAAGTGGGATTCCAAAAGAGAGGAAAAAGGAAAACATGGGAAATTTGACAATCTTTAGAAAGGACCTTACATCATTTATACTTTCAGAGGACACAACGCATTCTTTATTAAAGACCTAGATGGAATATATATGCCTGGTGGACCTGTGAATGGCCAAATGTTGAAGCATTACTTCTCTTAGCAATAGAGGTTTTTCTTACATGAAATCATTGTAAATATCACTGTATTTATTATTTTGATTGGGTAACCTATTGACAAAAGTTGAAGCCTGTAGAGAAGGCCCTAAGCTTTTGGTTGATATGCTACCATGATTACTCCAACAACAAAAATAAGAGTCAGGTGCAGACATTGCTGAAATGGAACACTCAAGGCTATTGATCAAAGGTTATTGGCACCTCACATGGAGAGTGACATTCCCAGCCGGAGCCACTGTTAGGGTCCTATAATTTCTAGGATCTCAAGGTGATTGAGTATTTTATCTCAGAAATATCATATTGTAAATAATTTACAATCTTGAAATTATTTCCAAAAATATATATATAAAAGAAAATGAAAAGAGGGTATATTTAAAAAAAAATGAATAAAGAGAAAAATAATAAAAGAAAGAAACATTGGAAAAATATAAAAATGAAATCAAAACCCCACAAAATAAAAACAAAAGAAAATAACACTGAAAGTGATGCAAATTCAAATGCCACTATTGATGGATAGCTTTCTTTCTGTCAAATAAAAAAAGGTTGTGTGCGGATTGTTTAAAATGCCACAATGACTAGTTATTTGTTTAACCATATAGCTCAATCATGGTTAAACAGGTTTAAATTTATGTAAATTAGATTAGAGAAATAAATATTTTCCAAACAGTCTAATCTTGGTAAATCAATAGTTAGGTATAAAATGAAATTGGTTCGATTATTTAATCTGAATCAATAGGATAAATAAGTGATAGGATAGAATAGATTTTAATCTTTCATAAAAAACAAAAAAAGGAAATATTGGCTTGCTAGTCTAAATGCACGAGTAGAAGAAGAAATAAAAATGTTAGCTTAGAAAAAGAATTTGAGTTTGTAAGGGAAGGTAGAAGTATTTTGTTTAAAAAATATTGAAAGTCCCTTTATCCTAGGTTTTGATCTTCATTATGCATCAGGCCCAAAAAGGGATATGTATATGATATAGAATGATTTAACCTAATTTTTGATCCAAAAGCAAAGTCATGTCTCGAAAAAAAAAAAAAAATTGGTCACATATGGTTAAATATTCCGCAGTTGTCCACCACACGATCTTCCCACTCTAAAAAGCGATGACACATATCAACTTTCGCCCCCACGCACCCCCCCCCCCCCCCTCTCCATCCATGCTTTACTGCCCAAGGGGGGTTGGGGGTCTAAAAAAAGTAGTTTTTCCCACCAGGGCCCATGACCACGTGGCCTCCCCTCTAAGTTTCGCACCCCCTACCTAAACCACTAACCACTCACTACCCCCTCCGAAAATTGTTTCTCCCTCTCTTTGTTTCCACTCTCCCTACCCAACACCTCTGCCACGTTTTCGAGCCATTTCCAATCAAATGTTTTCTCGTGGTTATCAATTGGGAATTTAATTAACACTAGATAATCGTTAATCCAATGGACTCACGGAATTTTCAATGAAAACCATGCATTTGTTATATAAACCTTGTAACTAATCCTCTTTCAACCTTTACTATTACTTTTCTTCTACAATTTGAATTATTCACAGGTTTTCCAGTGCGCCCAAGATTTTTATTAGTTGATTGATTTGCAATCGAATGCCAGTGTTAGTATATTTTCTCCCTCCTTCAGTCAGTTAGATACCTGCAACACATTCTTAGTAACATTTTCCTCCTGATTCCATTTAAATTGTTCATCAATTGGACAGACCTTGGCCCAAGACAAGGAAATCATTTCGACGGACATCATGAATTCAATAGTTGAAATCTAGCCCTGTATTCATATCATATTTGAGCAGAAAGAGTTGATCAAGAGATCAACAGAGGCTATAACATAGATTAAACAAGATTTGGGATAAATGCCTGCAACAGCAACAAACATCATCAAATTCCTTAATTCTAAGAACAAATATTAACTTGATGATTTGGGAGTTGATGACAGAACATAAACCAATATGGAGGTGAAGAATATTCTTACCAAAAATAATATGGCTATTCAGTTAAAGGAGAAGTGTCATTGTTTGGAGATAGCAGTGAACAGATTTTTTACCAAGATTTAGCCTCTAACTCAGAAGGGGATACCTATTTTATTTGTAATTAATGACAATTTAATTAATTATGAATATTATGTTATAAAGTTGAAAGAGATAGCCAAATACAGCTCTAAATTTGCAAACATCAAAGGCATCATGACAAGCAGAGCTTTTTTGGAAGCTATGGGTAATGATTTCTTCATCCAACATGAAGTAAATCACATTTTTGTGGTAAAGCCCACATTTTCTAGATATACCGAGGTTGATGAAATTTACCGGAAGGTAAGAAAATTAACCATTCCAGATGAAGATAGGTGGGATAGACTTTGTGAGTTACATGATTGAGCATTAATTCGGATGCAGTCAAAACATAGGACAGCACATCAGCTAGTGTGGCACAGGAATAGGCTTACTCAGCAACTGACTCCTCCAAAACAAAGCCACCTTTCCACACTATTGTACACCTTGCCTATTATTTTGTAGAAGATCGATTTTATTGTTTAGGATAATTCCAATAATACACTATCGGTTGAGACAATGATTTTGTATATCATTTTGTAATTTAGTGTATAAATACTTCACAGTTTGAGGTATTAAGGGTTGATTGTTGAGTATAATTTTCTCAAAGTACTGTAATTTTATGGTTGTTTGAAGCATCAATAATACAAGGACATTCTTCACAGGATTCATGTGGTTTACAAATTGGTGATGTTTTTCTTTTTTTAATGTGTTATTCATTTTTTTCTTTCTCTGTTATTTCTAAAAAGCTTAATTACATAACAAAAATTGTGACGAATAGGATATGTTATTAAGAGCACCATATTCTAGTTGTTTGTAATTTATATGTTTTCTGATAAATTCAAATTGGGGAATACTTCATTGCTCCTTAATTTCTATTGAACTTTACATTTCTTCCATTTCATAATTCATTTAAAATCCTGAAATATCCAACTAGTGCAACCTAGCTTGCCCTGTGAAACTCCATCAAAATTTGATGCAGATCAAGTTAATCTTTAGACTCCATATCACAATGGAATTATAAAAATTTAATCAACCAAACAATCCAAATCAAAATCACTAACAAACAATAAGTACAATAACAATTAGCCTAAAATTCACATAAAACATAGCTAAATTTTACAAATAGATCCCTCTTTGAAGCTGGCATGGCTAGATCCCAGCTTCCAAAATGATTTTGATGTTTTCCTCTATGTTTATTCTCACAATCTAGTAAATTACAAAACGATAACACGCCTTAGGTTTAAACGACCCTGTCGATTCTCATCTGATGGATTCCGACTTGGATAACGCCACCCTAAGTCTTCCATCGATACTCGCTTTCCAAATTTCGGTCATAATTCAGAGCATTAACATCCATCGTTTCGTTGTTGATAAGGGAGCATCCACATGTATTATGTTGAAATATGTTTGGAAGAAACTAGGATCTCCCAATCTCAAACCATTAGACATAAATATTAGAGCATACGATGGGTGCCCTTCTTCTCCCATTGGCCTATTCTGGGATGTCTCGATATAGCTCACCAGCAAAATTGTGCTCATAGACATAGAAGTCCTAGATGCCTAGTTGGATTACAATATCCTTCTTGGCAGCAACTACATGTACTCAATGAATGCAGTTGCATATTCAGTATTTAGGATTATGATGTTCCCTCATGATGGAAATATCATTACAGTTGACCAGCTCACATACTACAAGAAAAAGACATCAAACACCCTTGATGGTGTTTCACCTTTCATAGGATCTTCCCCAAAGTTGGTCACAGCCTTTACTAAACACAGACCATGGCTAGTCAAGCCATAAACACTCCTTAGTATATACCCGGGAGGCCCACCTTTTTTGGAGGTTTCCCCTGTAGCAACAGTAGCCCCAGTGTGCAGGATGAGTTCATAAAACACCTCTCAAAATCAGGAACCCATTCTAGACACCCCTAGTGTTGCAAATGTTGATTCTATGTCCGTACCCTACACTATCAACCAAACACCTTTCCTATACCCCCCACTTGGTTTTGTCTCACACTTAGTCATGGAAACACTCATGTTTCCAAATATGGCTCTCTTGATACCTATCTGGTATCTATCCCCTTAGGTCATGTCGAAAAACTCAGGTATCACCTTAATGGGAATCATTCTTATAGCCCCTCCTCAAGAAGCTACCCTGAAACAATCTACACCTACAATGACACTATTGGGTGTGTATTATATTCTTTCCATGACTAGTCACATGCGTAGGGGGGTCATAGGGCATAGCAAGGGGGTCACACGGGGGTCAGAAGCTCCCCCTATAGGGGGGATTATAGGAGGACGGTAGCCACCCTACATGAAGTTTGGGGTAGCACACGAGAAAAAAAAAATTGGACCCTATAATAGGTGGGTGGACCTACCGATGGTTTTGTGCATGGGTTTTGCACATGGTTTTGGGAATGATGGTTTTCTACCCATATTATTTTCTAGATCTAGTCAAGGGAACTATAGGTATGTTCTAATCCAGGGTTAATGGATTGGGGTTTATAATGCTTTGACATGTATGTAATTTATTATAACATTTAAAGGAACATAATGAAAAATCAATATGGTAGCCCGATTTTGGGATCTAGGGGAAAATATTTGTGTATATTTGTTTTATGTTCTCGCTATTATTTATTTTTTTGTTTTAAGAATTTGTTTGCAGGTAATTTTTGTATAGGGTTAAATTCTACATTTAGTATCAGAATTGTTTCGACTTCAAGGGGACGCCTTTGCTGCTAAGGCGGTTTTCTCGGGCCTGTGGTAGACCCTGTTCAGTGGGAGATCTAGGGGATCGATTCTTGCGGTGAAAGAATATGGCGAGCAGTGGAAAGATAGAGATCAAGAAATTTTATGGTCAGAGTTGTGAGTTTTGGAAGCTAAATATGGAGGTTTTGTTGGTGGATAAAGATCACTGGATCGCGGTAGATCTGGTTACTAAACCAACGAGAATGTCAGCAATAGACTGGGCGAAGTTGGATTGGAAGGCGAAGAGCATAAATACTGTTATGTATCTAAGATTTAGTATTGTTGAATGTATCATAGGAAGATACTGTGAAGGATTTTTGGGAAAAGTTAGGGACTTTGTACCAATCTCAATCTTTGGTGAACAAGTTGTTCCTACGGAAAAAATTGTATAACCCGAGGATGTAGGATGGAGACTCAGTGACAGAGCATCTAAACGTATTTAATATTGTGGTAAGCTAGTTTTTATTTGTTGATATTAAAATTCCAGAAAAATTATAATTGTATTAGTTTGTTGTGTTCTCTACTGGATTCGTGGGATAGTCTGGTTGTTACAATAGGTATAAATTGAATTAATTTTAAGCTTGATGAAATAGTCTCATCCTTGTTTTAAGAGGAGATGAGGCAGAAATATATGGAGAGCTAGAATGGATATGCCTTTTCTATATGAGGACGGTCCCAGAATAGAAACAAAAATAAGTCCTTGAGTGGGAGATATAAATCTAGAGATAGAACTAAATGTCCAGGAAAAAATGTAAAGGTGTGCTGGAAATGTGGAAAGGAAAGGAACTACAAAAAGGACTATAGATACAAATCTCCTGAAAAAAAATAAATGGATCTGATGAAGATCCTTCTGTAGAGACAAAAACCATCTCAGATGAAGGTGGGGATGTGTACTTGGCTTCTTATTAAAGTACACATGTAGATCATGAGGCATGGTTGATTGACTCAGGTGAATCATTTTACTTCACTCCCCATAGGGAGTGGTTATGTGCGTATGAGAAATATGATGGTGGTGATGTCTTCTTAGGGGATGAGAGGAAGGCCAGAATCTTCGGACATGGAAAATTCAAGTTGAAGTTTCAAGGTGGAAGGATTAGAACACTTCCTGGTGTTCTTCATATTTTTTCATTGGCCAGAAATCTTATTTATGTAAGCAAGATGGATGATGTAGGTGTAAAAACATTGTTCGAGAAGGATACCTACAAGATGGTTCGAGGATCACTGGTATTTATGCGGGGAGTTCGGATTGGAAATTTGTACAAGTTTTTGGGTAGCACTGTTATTTATGGGTGCAATAGTTCTGTGGTTCCTGGAAATGGAGTTGAAATCCTTGTGGTCTATGGAGAAAAGGCCATATTATGGCATCAAAGGCTTGGACATATTTGAGAGAAGGGCCTTTGAATACTTCATGGTAATGGTATTGTAGAAGGTATGTCTAATTTCTCTCTGGATTTCTATTTCTATGAAAATTGCGTATATGGAAAGCAGAATTGGGTGAGTTTCCCCTCTGGTGCTAATAGGGCGAAATGGATATTAGATCTTGTGCACAGTGATGTGTTTGTACCTGTGTCGATTCCATCACTAGGTAAGTTTGTGTACTATGTATCATTTATATATGACTTACATGGATATATTTTCATAGGAATAAATCTGAAGTCTTTGATAGGTTTAAATAATTTAAGGCTCTAGTGGAAAACCAGACAGAGAACAAGATAAAGGTATTGACAACAGATAATGGTGGAGAGTCCTGCAAAAAGGAAATTAAATAATTTTGTAGGAAGTGTGGTAGAGCGCGGCATAAGACTACTCCATACACACCTCAGAAAAATGGAGCTGCGGAAAGAATGAACAGGTTTTTGATGGAAAAGGCAATAAGCATGCTCAGTGGTTCCGAGATAGGATAGGAACTATGGGTAGAGGTGGTGGAGATTGCATGTTACTTGGTTAATAGATCACCTTCATTGGTGTTGGAGATAGGACTCTAGATGAGGTATGGAATGGTAGGAAACCCTCTCTTTCACGTCTAAGGGTATTTGGCTGTAATGCATATGTACATGTTCCAAAGAAGAAAATAACCAATTTGGATAGTAAATCTTAAAGGTGCATCTTTATTGGGTATAAGGATGGTTTAAAAGGCTATAATATTTGGAACCCACACATAATTAAGGTTATGTATAGTTGAGATGTGGTATTTAGAGGGATGAAACAAGTTATTAAACATTAATTCCTACCAAAGGAACCTAAGAAGATAGAGTTTGAGCTGAAGGAGGAAGAATCAAACTATACAATAGAACATGAATCAGAAGAGGAAGAGCCAGAAACTCCAACTTTGAGAAGATCGATTCAAGCGAGAAGGAAGCTAGAAAGGTATTATTCATCTGCTTTTTGTTCAAATTTTTATTTATCTATTATTGATGATTATCCCTGAACTTCCAAGGAATCAATATATTCATAAGATGGAAAACTCCGGAGATAGGCCATGGTTGATGAAATGGTATCATTGGACAAAATTGAGGCTTGGGATCTGGTGGAGTTTTTGGCTAGAAGGAGACCCTTTGGAAGTAAATGGGTGTTTAAGAAGAATATGAATGCAAAATGCAAGGTGGAGAAATACAAAGCTCGATTGGTATCAAAATGTTATTCCCAGGTGCCGAGAATTGATTTTGGTGATATTTTTTCTCATGTTTCCAAGTTAGCTTCTATTATATTAATTTTATATGTTGTTGTTGCTATTGATTTTGAGGTAGAACAGCTGGATGTGAAGACAACATTTCTTCATGGGGATTTGGAAGAATAGATCTACATGAAGAAACTTGAAGGCTTTGTGGTGAAGGGTAATAAATAATGGTATGCAGGTTAAAAAGGTCTTTGTATGGGTTAAAACAGTCACCAAGGATATGGTACCAGAAATTTGATACATATATATGGGGAGTGCGCTTCACCAGAAGAAAAGTGAATCACTATGTGTATTTTAAATTTAATGGTGACCATGTTACTTATTTGGTCTTGAATGTGGATGATATGATGTTGTTTGGAAGTGAAAAATAAATTTCCCATGATTTGAAGACCCAATTGTCCTCCAAATTTGACATGAAGGATCTTGGTGCTGCAAACTATATTTTGGTAATGTGTTGTGAAACCAGCTCCAAAAAGAGAAGAAAAGAGATGTCAACGCCTTAGAAATAAGCCACTTCGAGGGGGCAACCTCCAATACATTACATGAATGAACAATTCTTGGATGATACAATTCACAAAACCTCCTTTCTATATATAGGAGTCCATGGGGCCATAATGTAATCCTAGTGGGCCACAATGTAATCCCAGCCGACCTAACAATAATAATTTAAGGGCACAATAATAACAAAATGGGGGTTACAAGGGTACAATAATAACAATAAGGGGGTTACACCAACAAAAATAAGGGACTATACTAGTAATATAGGGACCTAACATGCCCCTCTCCTTCAAAAAAGTGTTGTCCTCAACGCTTGAGTAGCTCTGGGTGCTTCTGTATAAATTTCTCATCCTCCCATGTAGAATCTTCAGTGGGTAAGTTCTTCCACTTGATGAGATACTCTGAAATTGATCGATTCCATAGCTGTCGAGTTCTTGTTTCCATGATCGCTTCAGGTTCCAATATGATTTTTCCTTCCTCATCAAGTTCTGGAAATATTGTTTGAACTGGAATATTTTCACCTATAACCTTCTTTAAGCATGAAAAATGGAAAACTGGATGCACTCGTGAAGAAGCAGGAAGCTCCAATTTGTATGCCATAGTACCAATATTTTGCAACACCTTGTAAGGACCATAGTACTTTGGTGATAATTTATTACCCTTCTTAGCTTGCTTGAGGGACATTTTTTTGTATGGTTGTAGCCGTAAAAATACCCAGTCTCCTACATCAAAACTTCTCTCGCTGCGATGTTGATCTGCCTGTTGTTTCATTCGATTTTGTGCCAAATTCAGTTTATCCTTTAAGAGTTGGAGAACTTCTTGCTGATGCTCGATGTGATCTTCCACTGCTTGAACCTTAGAATTTTCTCTTAAATATGATGTGATGGATGGTGGATGATATCCATAAAGTGCCATAAATGGGGTCATTTTTGCTGCAGTATGGAAGGAAGTGTTATACCACCATTTAGTGAGAGGTAACTACTTGACCCATTGTGTTTTTTTATCAGATACAAAACAACGAAGATATCCTTCCAAACAATTATTTACTATCTCAGTTTCACCATCAGATTGAGGATTATAAGATGAGCTATGAGCTAATTGAGTACCCAAACAAGAAAATAACTCCGTCCAAAAATTTCCAGTAAAAATGGGATCTCTGTCGCTCACAATAACCCTTGGGCTTCCATGTAGATTTTGAATTTTGTCCATAAATGTAGTAGCAATTGTACTTGCTTTAAATGGATGAGATAATGCACAAAAGTGTGCATACTTGGTAAGTCTATCAACTACCACCATGATGACATTCTTGCCTTCGAACTTCGGTAAACTTGTGATAAAATCCATTGAAATCTCCTCCCAACGTTGACTTGGAATGGATAAAGGTTGTAGAAGTCCCGGGGTCTTAATTGTCTCCACTTTATTCTGCTGGCAAACCAAACATTCCGCCACAAACTTTTGAATATCAGATTTAAGGCCATCCCAAAAAAAATCTTTCTTCACCATGTGGTAAGTTTTTAAAAATCCTGAGTGTCCTCCTAAAGGAGAAGTGTGAAATTCCAGAAGAATATTTTGTTTTAGTTGGGAATTCTTACAAAGATATAAGCGATCTTTGTACCATAAGGAATCATTTTTCCAACTAAATGTATCGGATGTACTAGGATCTTGCTGCAACTTTTGAATGAGTGTCCATACATCTTTGTCCTTCTTCCATTCATCTCTTGCTTCGGTTATCCAATGTGGTTGGATAATAGAAATGGCACAAAGCAATGCTTCCACCTCTTCATTCTTTCTTGAGAGTGCATCTGCAACAACATTAAGCTTTCCTTTTTTGTATATTATTTCAAAGTCATAACCCAACATCTTTGTGACCCATTTTTGTTGATCTTCTGAAGATAGTCTTTGTTCCAAAAACTGTTTAAGACTATCATGATCAATTTTTACCTTGAAGTCTCTTCCCATTAGGTAAGTTTTCCATTTCTTTAGTGCATGCAGTATTGCTAACATTTCCTTCTCATAAATAGGTTTATATAAATACTTTCCTTTTATTGGACGACTTTCAAAAGAAATGGGTCTTCCTTCCTGCATTAAAACAACACCAATTCCATTTCCTGAGGCATCACATTCCACAATAAAGGTTTTTATGAAGTCTGGCATAGCTAAGACAGGTGCTAGGCACATTGCCTCTTTAAGATGTTCAAAAGCCTTAGTTGCTTTAGGAGTCCATGAAAATGCATCTTTCTTCAATAATGTTGTTAGAGGTGCTGCTATTCTCCCATAATTCTTAACAAACTTGCGATAATACCCTGTTAACTCGAGAAATCCTCGCAATTGATTTATGGTTGTGGGGACTTTCCATTCCTTAGTGGCTTTAATTTTGTTAGGGTCTACTTTAACACCCTCGTGAGATACAATATGACCCAGATATTCCACCTCTTGTACTCCAAAGAAACATTTGGATGTTTTTTCATATAATTATTTCTCCTGCAATAGTTTGAGCACCCTGTCAACATGTTCAACATGATCCTTCCAAGACCTGCTATAGATTAGTATATCATCAAAAAATACTAGCACAAATTTTCTAAGGAAGGGTTTGAAAATGGAATTCATCGACCCTTGAAATGTAGAAGGTGCATTTGTAAGGCCAAAAGGCATGACCAAAAATTCATAATGACCCTCATGAGTTCGAAATGTTGTTTTTGGAATATCTTCAGTCTTCATTCTAATTTGATGATATCCTGAACAAAGATCCAACTTTGTAAAATAAATTGCTCCATGTAATTCATCCAATAATTCATCAATCACAGGAATGGGAAATTTATCTTTAATGGTGAGCTTATTGAGCTCTCTATAATCCGAACACATTTGCCATGATCCATCCTTCTTGTGTACCAATACTACAGGAGCAGAGAAAGAACTTTGACTAGGTTGAATTATACCCGCCTCTAACATTTCTGCAATCATACGTTCAATTTCGCTCTTTTGGACGTAAGGATATCTATAAGGCCTGATGTTTGGAAGAGCACTTCCTGGAATCAAATGAATAGCATGATCATGATCACAAATAGGTGGGAGTCATTTGGGAGTTTCAAACACCTTGGAATGATTGTCCAAGACTTGTTGGAGATCTGCAGGAATAGATGATTTTGGTCTTGGAACTTCTAGAGAGCATAATTGTGCAATTACGCCTCGTTGTTCTTTATTTAGAAGATTTGTCATGACATTAGAGCTTATTATCCTTCCTGGCTTCCCTGCAATACCTCGTAATTCGACTTCCTTACCTTCTGAAAAAAAATTCAAGAAAAGTTCTTGAAAATTAAAAGCTACCATCCCCAAAGATTGTAACCATTGTACTCCTAGGACAACATCAGCACCTCCCATAGGAATGGAAAGCATTGGACTAGTCAATACATATTCCCCCATGGTTAGCTTGATATTATGGCATTTTCCAGGAGCAATTTATAGTTCCTCCATTTGCAACCATCACTTGACATTCTGGTGCTGGGTATAGGAAACAATTTAATTCCTTGGCTACCTTACAATGAATAAAATTATGGGTGCTACCTGAATCAATAAACACTATTACCTTTTTCTTCTTGATTTGTCCTTCTATCTTTAGAGTTTGAGGAGTGGTAATTCCTGCCAGTGCATTACACGATATGGTCGGATTCATTTCTTCCTCTTCTAGGGCTGGTTCCTGGTGTATATCCTCTTCTTGTTCATTTTCTTCTTCTTCTTCACAATCTATGTAAAATAATTTCTTTTCAGCACACTTATGACCTTTATTTTATTTTCTATCACAACTGTAGCAAAGCCCTTTTGCTCTTTTTTCTTCCAATTGTTGTGGTGTCAACCTTGTAGGTTGTGGAAATCTAGGCGTAGCAACACTTCCTTCTTTAGATAATTGAGTTGTAGGCTTCCTTGTCACCATAATTTTACATTCAAATTTTCTTACCAACCTGAATGCCTTCTCCAATGAATCAGGTTCCAAAACACGAATTTCATGTTGGATGTTATCCTTTAGAGTGCCTATGAAGAGATCAATCCTGTGTTCCTCTGGAATATCAGTTACCCTTATATTCAATTTTTGGAAGTCCTCAATGTGTTGCCCCACTAAACCCTTTTGTTTGAGATTTATCAATTGGCTAAAGAAGGTGTTGCTCTTTGTATCGTCATAATGTGCTATCATTTCCTCCGTAAAAATTGACCAAGTGACAATTTTTTTACGGGAGCAAAGCCATCGATACCATACAAATGTATTTTGTTCTAAATGTAAAGTTGCAATGCGTACCTTTTGTGTGTTTTGCACGTTATGGAGATAAAAATATTGCTCCATCTGTAGTATCCATGTTACAAGATCCTTTCCGTCAAACTTCCTCATATCCATTTTTGGAATATGGTGGTTCTTCCCGCCAACATTAGAGTTTATGAAATCACGATTAAGATTTATTTTGTTCTCATCATGAGGTTATTCTACTATATTTTCACCATTAGGAAACATTTCTTGTATCAACTTTGTCAAACCTTCCATGTCTTCTTTTAGAACATTCTTCATGTTTTCCATTTTCTCATCAATCTTAGCTTCCATGTCATCCATCTTAGATTCCATGCCAGCCTCCATGCCATCTATCTTAGATTCCATGCCATCTATCTTAAATTCCACGCTTTTCTTCAAACCATCCATCTTAGTTTCCACACCTTTCTTCAAAACTTCCATGTCATTTTTTGTTGCTCTTTGCGAGAGCGAAATTTTTTGCACTTGCTCTTGTAATTTTGATATGTCATGTTGCCATTCTTCGTCTTCATGAGTCGTAGTAGAGCTTTCCAAAGGCTTAATGGATGTTGAATTCTTTTTTGGTGCCATTTTAGAATCCAATACTGATATCTATTCTACAATATGCCCTTATAATCAATTCAACTTGATTCTTCAAACAAGACTTATGCAATTTGGAAAAAAAATACACACCTTTTACTTGCTTTTGAGGAGCTCGATATTGAAATTGAATTATCTCTATAATTTCAAAACCTCAATATCTGAAATTTAGCCCTGTAGTAGCCCTATGAAGCTTCTTTCCAATGCCATAAGTCTGATATGATTTGGATTTTCAAGACAAAGTTATGTCCAATCTCCCACAGTGACCCAATTTTGGACTGGTTCAGTAGAGTGAACTTGTATGACTTTCCACGTGTCACTGTTTTATCCTTTGGCTCTAAAATTGATAGAGAAGAAAATAAAGTCTGTCCACTTGTGACCAATTTTTACGGCACTCCAATCCGATGCACAGAGAGAGAGTTATGAATATTTTCCCACGATCACCTCCTTGAGATGAAATTTAGGAGCCTGAAAAAGCACTACCTTCCATAGATTATATCTCTAAAAATATTGAGAACCAAGCTCTAAAATTGTTTGAAGATGTTCCTTAGGATTTTAGTTTCGTACCATAAAAATTTCAGCTTCTGAAACTTCGTAGAAAAAACGTTATAGCAGACATTCCACGATGACCTGTTTAGGAGCCTGAAAAAAGACCTAACTTCCACAGATCATATCTCCAAAACTGTTGTGAACCAAGATCTAAAATTTTTTGAAGATGTTCCTCAGGATTTCAGCTTTACACCCTAAAAATTTCAGCTTATAAAACTTCATAGAAAAAAAAATTATAGCGAAAATTCCACGATGACCTGTTTGGAGCAGTGAAACCCTAGAATCCAAAGCTCTGATACCAAATGTTGTGAAACCAACTCCAAAAAGAGAAGAAAAGAGATGTCAACGCCTTAGAAATAAGCCACTTTGAGGGGGAAACCTCCAATACATTACATGAATGAAAAATTCTTGGATGATACAATTTACAAAACCTCCTTTCTATATATAGGAGTCCATGGGGCCATAATGTAATCCTAGTGGGCCACAATGTAATCTTAGCCGACCTAACAATAATAATTTAAGGGCACAATAATAACAAAATGGGGGTTACAAGGGTACAATAATAACAATAAGGGGGTTACACTAACAATAATAAGGGACTATACTAGTGATATAGGGACCTAACATAATGGAAAATAAATGAGAGTGCGAAAAGAGGAAGCTCTGTTTAAACCAGAGGAAGTATGTCGATACAATACTATAGATTTTTAATATGCAGGATAGTAAACCAATGAATTTTCTTATTCCTGTAAGTGTAAATTTATCTATAGAATAGTGTCCCAAGACACAAGAAGAAGAAGAGGACATGTCCTGTGTTCCATATGCAAGTGCGTTCGGTAGCCTAATATATGAAATGGTCTATACTAGACCATACATTGCACATGTAGTGGGAGTATTGAGCAGGTTTATTTCAAAACCAAGGAAGGAGCATTCAATAGCAGTGAAGTGGGTTTTCTGGTATTTTTGTGGCACTAGTGATTATGGTTTATGTTGCCAAGGAAGACCATGGTTAGAAAGATTTTTGGACATTCATGGCTTTGTTTATTCAGACTGGGTTGGAGATCTAGATCAGAGAAGATCTACAAGTGGATATGTGTTTAGTGTATTTGTAGGAGTAGACAGTTGAATGATAAAAAGAGAGTCTGTAGTGGATCTTTCAACTACATAGGTTGAATACATGGCAGCCACTTGTTAGCACATGGATTTGCATCCCACCCACCCCACCTTATTTTTCTATGTTTTCACCTCAACTCTGCCATTATCACTGGCCTCACGTCATTTTTTGCCATTCTCACATTTATATTTCACCGACCACGTCATCAAACTCCTTATTCTTATAATCACCATTTTTTTCCAATTCTATGTCATCTTTTTAGACCTTTACATGCTAATTTCACCAAAAACAAAATTTTCGCTTCATTGAATGGATGGTTGAGTTATGGTTTATTTCTCCAAGTCAAGGTCTAAGTTTCGAAGGGGAAGAGCCCAAGAAGGAGCCAAAAGGGGTGCATTACACATCAAATAGGATGGTGTGGAAAATTGAATATAAACCTCAATTTTTCACCTCCCATAGTGCATGTGGGATAAACCCACTTTCAAACTTTTTTATAAAAAATAAAAATAAAAACTAAAAAAAAATTAAAAATTCCAAATTTTTCTGTGTGACCAGTTGATTTTCGAGGTGGTTCCTGAGAAAATGTCGGAAAAATTATGGAAACTAAAAGATTTTTTCTCTCAGAATGGGCTAAACAACAATAACCTCTTTCAGTTTTGGCATAGCTGCTCCAGATTGGGAGAAACGAGATCATCTTTGAGCCATATTTTTTCGGAACTCATAATTTTCCTGTCTGACACATGTTTTTGGAATCCAAATCTCGGGCAAATTGAAACAAATATCAGGAAACTGAAAGAGGTTTATTCTTAGCACGGGCTAAACAACAATAATCTCTTTATTTTTGGCATATCTACTACATATTGGGAGAAACTAGATCATCTTTGAGCCCTAGTTTTCGAATCTCAGAATTTTCCTATTTGAAACATGTTTTTGGAATGAATATCTCGGGCAAATGGAAACAAATATCAGGAAACTTAAAGAGGATTTTCCTCAGCATGGGCTAAAAAAAAAACATTTTTCATTTTTTGCATATCTACTATAGATTGGGAGAATTGATATCATATTTGAGTGTTATTTCTACAGTAGGTTGGTCTTTTTTTTTGGGATACAATTCTAGATTTTGATGTAACAGAATTCTCTTTTGGGGGAATTGGATAATTTCGACCTCTGAATCTTAAGGGAGGGTTATATTCCTATATATATCTTGTAAATTCAATGTAATAGAAGTTGGCAATCAGAGGGAGAGACTTTTGGACTGTGGGTACTTTCCTGAAAATTATTATGTAATTAATGCAGAAGTTTCTTTCTTCTAAGTTTTGAGATTCATCATGGTGTTTATGTTCAGTATGTGCTCTTGTATAATAATTTCCATAATTATGTTTTTCTGCTAGTACTTTCTAAGTAAGTGATAGGAATTCATCCATGTTAGATGCACTTTTCACCCTGATTATTCTTGTTATGTGTTAATGGTTATCTTTATAGAATTCATCCATGTTTGATGCTCTATTTTGTAACCTATATTTTTGTTATTTCTTCTAAAGTTGCACTGTAGATTCATCCATTCATAGATGCATGTAGTGTAGTGGGTTTTCTTCTCCTTTACATCTTTCATTTCATATTATTTATCCAGCTAAAAATAGGGCTTACTTTGCCTCAAATCTGCAGAAAGAAACTAGCCTTGACTCCATTACCCAATGGTACTTTCTCTTTTGCTCTTCCGACCCAGAAAACCTAAAACAGAACCCTAGAGCTACAGAGGAATATTTTTCATCCATATTTTAGGAATTCCTGTGGTGTTAAATTAGGTAATGTTATTTATTTATGTTAATATTTATCCATTTTATCATTATATTTTCTTTCTAGTGATAATCTCTCCAGATTGTAAACAGAATTCATCTCACATGCTCTATTTTAAAATATATTCTCATGTATTTGTCCCATTCTTCTATCAAAATGAATTCACCTCTTGTGCTCACTTTGATTTTCTCCAATTTCATCCTATACCATTAAACAACAAAAACTCCAAAATACCTCTTATGCATACCTACCTTGCTCCTATTTTTGGTTGTGCTATAAAACTCTGCTATCTTAAACCTAGTTGCAGTAGGTTCTTCCTTGATCCAGCATCATACTTTCAAACAAAAAAACCCCTGCATTTTGTTCTTGCCTAAATCTACCTCAAGCTGAAGGAAGGCAGAGTTCAGAGTAACATCAAACCACGCTCAGTCTGGTAGCTAGCCCTACCAGAACAGGAGATGGCTCTCTCCAGGTCAATCTCAGTGAAAAGTAATCAATAGGGCTTGAGATGACTGAAATAAAAGCTAATTTTAGGCTAGGTATATAAATAAAGGATTTTGATTTTGATTTTGGGGGTTTTTGTTGGATCAAAGGGAAAGGCAGTTTTGGATGCGGGGATGAGGCCTAGTTTTTGCAGAGTTTTGATTGGGGCAAGGAAGGAAATTGTTTTGATGGTTTATATTGAATGAATGGATGGATCAAACTAGTGAGGAGCTGAAGAGGGCAAGAGGGTCTCAATATTCCTCCTCAAACAGATGAAAACATGTAAAATTAAACAAAACTTAAGGCAGAGCAAAGCAAGCTACTGAATTCCACCTTTAACACTGATTTGTTTAATCTAAGAAGAAAGGAGAAGGAAAATGGTACACATAAACATCATTGATATTAAAAATACATAGATAAAACACCATCAAATCATAGAGCCACAAGGATCCCAAAGAGGGCTGCAAACCCTGGTCTATTCCTTTGCCAAAATTGCAGAATGAAATGTACAATGAAGTGTTGAGCAATCCCAAATGTCCAACCCTGAAAATGTCTGAGAAAATAAATAATATAGACAAGCCTAACTCCTCCCCATGCCTCTATGGGTCGAGCTCATCATTCTAGGAGTTTTTTCAACCATATCTAAACTAGGAACTGAAAAATAGGCAATGAAAACAACTTGCCTCGATATGCTAGGAAACTGATTCATTCACTTACATTTCACCTTTTGGTGAATGAATCTTCTAGAATGAGTAAAAATGTGCCAAAATTACATCATGGTCATGAAATTACATCAAGGTACATCAAGAGTTACATGAAAAATTCAAACTGGCCAAGACTAGGCGAAATTCTGAGCTGCTGAGTGAAAAATAGGCCAAAATTCTCTATGACGCGCCCAAAATCTCTATGTGTAGCACAAATTTAGAGCTGATTTTGAGGCCTTCCTGAAGTCAAAATTGAGTGCATGATAGCTCCTTGGAAAGCCCTACCTGTCTACTTTCCAACCCAAGTGTAATTTCTGGATTTGGTTGCCATTTGCCCCTCCAAAAGTTCAATCTCCCAACACTGCTTCCTATGTGTGAAAAAAGTGGCAAAAAGGCCATGTTTAGGGTGTTTTTGACCCTTTAGGCAACCCATAACTTGATGAAATCCTTAGTTAATCCATGAGCATGCATAAATTTTCATAAAAAATCCAGAAATGCAAATTTTTCCCCCTGAAGATCTGCCAATTATAAGTGCGTGCAAGGTAGCGCTACACGTTGGGCAGGAAAATCTGTTTTGTGACCAAAAAATTCAAAAATGACAAAACAATTTCCAAATTCCTTAAAATTTGGGCTGAAGGTCCCTCATCAAGTACTATGCTCATCCAAAGAAACTTTGGCCAAGATTTGGAGCCTATCATGCATTTTACGTCGTTTCAGTGCCCTCCTTAGCCTCGCTTTCAGGATCTTGATCCTCGCTTTGCAAACATGTGTGTGCACCCAATAATGGTTCTTCATGTGTCTGAGCATGTCCTTGTCCTATTTTTCCTTTGCCAATAACTTCTCAAGATGAGTGTTGACCCTCTCAAGCCAAATCTCCCACTCAATGGGTGTCATGTCGGTTGGGCTCCTGTGGGCAGCCTGCCGATTTTCATGGATGTTTTGCAACTCCATGACTATATGCTAATCCTCCAATTTTTTATTTCGCTGCTCCAAGTAATTTATGACCCATTGAGCTCTCTGCAATTTCTCGTTCAATGTGTCGATCTCAGCTTTCTGCTCCTGAATTGTCTCTCTCAACTTTGAGCTTGGAGAGCTCAAATCCTCATCGATCAATACAAAATTAGTATCCTGGCCTCCTGAAGGGCCCTCCTCCTGCATAGGCCTCTTTCCTTTGTCCTGTACCTGTACCTGTGCTACTGATGACGGCAACAAGACCCCTTCCACCTCGGGTGGAGATAGTACTCGTCGAGCTGCTGCAAATAATGCTCTCATGCCTCTCAGATAGGTAACAAACACTGGCACACTGATAGGCTCTATGTCGGGACCTTCAAACTGATGTGAAGGTTCACCTGCATCATGAACAATCTTTGAAGGAGACTGAGGGGCTGTGAAGAAGTCATGGGAAATGAAGTCCTCCCATGCAATGCCTTGCAATCCAAGTTGATGTACAACAATGATCTTGATGAGCGCATAATGATAAAAACTGTTATACTGCTGCTCGGGAGTCTTCTTCTCCACAAGAGTGGTCATTCTCTCGATGTTTCGGCACATGAAATATGGAATGTTCATCATCTTGACTCTCGTGAAATGCATCAACAACCTGATGTGGTATGCATAGAGGCGTGAGAAACAGCCCTCACAACTGAAATATCTGATAATGAGTCTCATCAAAGGCGCATAGGATTCCTTCAGAAACCGGAATGGGAATACCCTGTTGAGCTACCTCACATAGCTAGGCCTGATGTATGGTTCATAATGCACTCTGTCCACCTGTTGTCTTTTGTTCCACTCTTCACCCACATTCGGTATTCATGTTGCCTGAGAAATGGTTTCTGGTGTCAAGGTGAAATTTACACCAGCAATGAATGATAATATTTCAGTGATGGGGAAAGGAACCACAAGTGTGAAATGGGCTTTGAAGTACTTGGCACAAAAATCAGACTTTTAAAATTCAAATACAAACCCTAAGGAGTAGCTTTAACAAAATGATAGGGTTTATTTTTTCACCATTCAAAATTTTCTATTCCTCCCTCCAAACAACACCAAACACAATCTAATAACAATTCACAGCCTCACAGGCTTACTTGGAGCAAATAAAGTTGAGTCGATTTGATTTTTGATGAAGCAGTGGAAAATTTTCACTTGACAGCTCTGTGCGCCGCGCGCAAAACCCAGTGCGCTGCGCACGTTAAAAAAAAACACTGCAGTGGGCGGCTCTAAGCGCCACGACCTCCTTGTGCGCCGCGCCTTCTCCCAACGCACCGCGCAGCAACTCCAATACACAGTCCAGCCTCTAACTCACAGTTTTCGCTCTTCCACACTTCAACTCGGCTTCTCTCTTATATTTGGCGTGCAAATGAAGTTTGAATGTGGAAAATATCTTATATATCAATGCATTTTGATTTTTCATTTTTACCAACCCACTTTTGTAATGTTGCAGAACTTTGGCACTTTCACATTTTAATGTAAACTCTATTTTGTTTCCACTTGATTTTTTGACTGAAATGATGAAACTCTTGTCTATTTTTTGCAGGGATAACTGACATGGATTTTGGCAAACGTGACCAGGGTTGCGCCTGAAGAATTTGACAACTGAAAAATTTTGAAAATTACATGGCATTTATTACGAAGGACAAAATGATTATTTTTCTTCAAAACAGAGTTTTGAAGAAAAGTCACGATCAAGCAATATGACAATGAAATTTTGCGATGAAAACTTATTTTGAGCTTCCCTCATGTGCCTGCTGACATTATTAGTCATTTTGAAAACTAAATTTGCGAAACCCTAGACCTAATGACTGAAATGACTCTTTGCTAACTAAGAGACCAAAACAGGACTACGAATGACTTTAAAATTTATTTTGATGAATAGAAACAGACCAGTAGTTACATGACATGAGGGACATGAGTGACAAGACCCTTCTGTCAGAATATCAATGCTCCTAATGGAATGCAAATGACTGAACTCAATGAGACACCTAAAAATGAAATGCAACAAAAGAGATTTTGATCTCTAATGGAGGGATGAACAGACCGACTCTAACATTGGCTCCAATGGGGATGGTAGCTCCTAGGAGGTGCCAAGAACTACAGATTTCTAGGAGAGTAGGCAGTGCCTTCATCCATTGGGCTATGGAGTCCATAACTTTGAAAAATCAACACACGACTCTAGACTCATTTATTGACTGAAAATTTAACTCAAACGGACTCAATTTTGAAACTAAAATGACTGAAACATGTGACTCGACAAACTCAAACCAAAGCTGAAATCAATCTTCAGAATTATAGCCTTCACTTCGAGCCCCAAACTGAAGAAAAGATCACAGCACACACTTGCAATGAAACTGAAATAAATGGTATGTACAGTGACAATGTAAACAGCATAAAACATCTCAGAAATGATACCGCTTGAGCAGCCGACCATTGACCGGCCCTCCTGGACAATCTTCCTCGTTCATCTCCTTCAGAAGAAAAGCATTCTGACCTCGATACACAGCAATTTTAAAGGGTCCTTTCCAGAGATTTTCAAACTTACCATGCTTACCCTTTTCCTCATTTCTAGCATCCCATTTCAGCACCACTTATTCCAATTGAAATTTGTCTGCCTTTGTTTTTCTGTCATAGATTTTCTTGATTCTCTCCTGCAGCTTGAATGTGTTTTGAAAAAATTCTTCCCTCGTCTGCTGCAAATGGATCATTTGATTTATTCTTCTTGGCATATGATCTTCTTCACTGCCAGCTTCCTGTAGAAGTTTGACCACCGGAACTGCGAGAGAGGTAGGAAACACTGTATTAACTCCATAAACTAACTCAAAGGGGGACATACCAATGGATTTCTTCTGACTCACTCGATCTGCCCAAAGTGCATTGACCAACTTATTATGCCAACTTTTCTTGTTTATTTCCAGCAACTTTTTAATGATGTTGACCAAAGATTTGTTGGAAGACTCCGCCAATCCGTTGCCTTGTGGATGATAAGCGGCTGAGTGTCCCAAAATGATTTTATACTTGTCACAAAACTCAATCATCCTTTTTTATTTGAAATTTTCTGCGTTATCAGTGATTAACTTATTCGGGAAACCAAAACAAGACAAAATTTTATTCTCAAGGAAAGAAATTATTACCGAATCTGTAGCCTGCCTGGTGGGAATCGCTTCAATCCATTTCATGAAATAATCTATCGTTGTTAGGATCCATCTATCCTGACCTAAAGAAGCAGGATGAATTTCGCCAATGAAATCCAAACCCCACTGCTGAAAAGGAGCACTTACCTCAATAGGCTTAAGCGGCAAAGGCTGCAATTTCTGCCTCCCTTCAAAAATCTAACATTCATGGCAGCTTTTGACAGTCTTATACACATCAGCAAAAAGTGTCGGCCAATAATATCCCGCTCTCAAAATCTTGTTGGCCGTTGTTTTCCAAAAAAGGTGACCGCCACAATATCCCTTGTGAAAATCCTCCATAACCTGCTTTGCTTCTTCTTCCACCAAACAATTCAACAAAACACCACCGGGATCTTTCCAATAAAGTGAATTATTCAAAACACAAAACTTAGCAGCCTTCAATTTCAGAGTTCTACTTTTGTTTCTAGCCATGCCGGGTGGTGGTGACAAATTTTGAAGCACATATACAATATATGAATACCAAGGAGACATCAAAAATATTTCTGATACCTGAATTTATGAACTTTCCTCATTCTCTTCGGACATAGCAGCAATAAGATTGATGTCCAAAGCATGCAAATTTGATTCAGCCATTAGCTTTTCCAGCCCTTGTCCTTTGATAATCTTTGTGGGCTTTATCTCCACATCATACTCCAACAAGGCAGCAATCCATCTGCCCTGTCTCCCTTCCGAATCTGTTTGCACTAGAACATCCTTCACAATAGTGTTAGGAACATAAGCAATAATATGAGAATGTAGAATATATACTCGAAAATATTTCAATGCTTTCACAAGAGCAAGAGCTTTCTTTTCAATTATGTTATATTTCAGGGCTGCATCTCTTATGGTACGGCTGAAAAAAGCAATTGGTTTTTCATGCCCATCTCTTTTCTGCATTAATACTGCTGCCATAGTATGCTCTGAAGCAAAAGAGAACAAAATAAAATCCTGAGTATAATCCGGGCTAATCAAAACCGGAGCTGATGAAAGAACCAACTTCACTAAATTGAAAGACTTTACCGCCTCTTCACTCCACTTTACTACACTATCCTTCTTAAGCATGTTTGTAATCTCTATTAGATGTTCAGCGAGGTTAGGCATAAAGCGGCGTAAAAAATTCATCTTACCATTAAAATATTGAATCTCCTTCTTATTCCGTGGAAGATCAATTTGCTGAATAGCTTCAACTCGAGCTGGGTCAATACGGATGCCATCTTTTGAGATAATATGACCAAGAAGTTTGCCATCATCCATGGCAAACAAACTCTTCTTCGGATTGAGTGACACACCATACTTTCTACATCGCTGAAAAACAACTTTCAAATGGTAAAGATGTTCTTCATCAGAATTGGAAAAGACTGTCAAATCATCAAGATACACAACTAGGAAAACATCTTTATCATTCACAAATGCCATATCCATTGCACGCTGAAATGTCACACCAGCATTCTTCAAACCGAAAGGAATTTTAGCATAATGGAAAGTTCCCCATGGAGTGGTGAACGTTGTTTTGTCTCTATCATCCTCATCGACCAGAATTTGGTTATACTCGCAATAACCATCGAGTAGTGACATACGAGATGCTCCAGCTACTCGCTGCAATATGTGATCCATTTTGGGCAATGGATAATTGTCTTTCAAAGAAACCTTGTTCAAATTCCTAAAATCAATGCACAAACGAATCTCACCTATCTTCTTGCGTACAGGCACCAAATTGGAAATCCAATCTGAAAATCTTATAGGAACAATGATACCAGCCTTGTATAATCGATTCACCTCCTTTTCAATTAAGGGCAGCAACTTCAGATTTATCCTTCTCAACTTCTGCCTGA
Source organism: Pinus albicaulis (assembly GCA_034641835.2). Classification (NCBI taxonomy): domain Eukaryota; kingdom Viridiplantae; phylum Streptophyta; class Pinopsida; order Pinales; family Pinaceae; genus Pinus; species Pinus albicaulis. The sequence goes on from CM076578.1 coordinate 1,708,902,372, forward strand.
AGGGCTTTTGATTTGGCTTAATAGGAATGGTGTGCTGAATTATATTGGTATCATACGTCTTCAAATCTGAATAGTCCCAAGCAAAAACATCAGCAAAAGAAGACAAAAAACTAACATGTTTTTCTTTTAACTCTGGTGGCAATGCTTTGGATAACTTCACCATCTTTGGATTTTCAGTTATTCCAATGTTCACGTCTTCAACTCCCTTTTCGGTTGGCCGCAAGGTTGGCTTTCTAGCTACGTCATCTTGATCAAAGATCTCTTCCAAAGGTATCAAACCCTTAGGAATTACATTATCTTTCAGCTACAACACTTCCATCTGATTTATTTTCACATCAGCCTCACCATCATCATGTTCCATATCAATTGAAGTCTCTTTGAACTTACCTTTGTTTTGCAAAAATTCATCAATCTCATCATCATCTTGGAATACTTTCCAATACCTTTGATTTTCCGGGACAGTTGGACAATGTTTTACATGGATTTCAAACTTGTTACTTGAGTTCATTGGGATCTTCAAATTACTTGCTGCCTTAGCAAGAGCATCCGCAATACCATTCTAAATGAGAGGGATACAAGTCAAAGTATAGTCTGAAAATAACTTCAAGATATCAAGAACAGCATTTCGATAAGCCTGCATTCGAGGATGCTTAGCTTGATACTCACCCTTCACTTGCTTAATTACCAACTCAGATTCGCCATAGACTGCAATCCTCTTAGCATTCAACTTCCTAAGTATTTTCAGACCATTAATCAAAGCTTCGTATTCTGCCTCATTATTCGAACAATCAAATGCTAATTTGTAAGAACAAAATCTCACATTACTAGGTACCTTTTTTGAGGCGAAAAAATGACTGCGTACCCAAATACCAATTCCAACACCATCACTCCCAACTGCACCATCGAAATCCATAGTCCATAAACCATCTTCATCTTCTTCCAAGTGCTGAAATTTCGTTTGCTCCGTTATTTCTGCTTGTTGTCCCTCAACTTCCTGCTGCTTTTGGGAGGCTAATTGCTCAGCGGAACTCTCAAGTTCTTTTCTCTCTTTCATCAAAACTTCTCTGAAATTTTCTGTGATCTCCGGAATGTCCTCTGCTTCAACTAACTGACTATCTACATCATTGAAACTATCTGAATACAAAACAAAAGACTCTAAATCTGTATGTACATAATTAATCGGATGATTTACCATTTTCTCCTTGCTGGTGATCATATACTTCATCTTCTGTTCCCAATATAGTTTTCTCATCTGACCGAACACAGGAATGGTAGCATAGGAGAAATCGAGCTGCACTGTTCCCTTCAATTTCGCTCCCCAAGATCTGGAAAGAAGCATGCCAAATCTAGGAGGAATGTCTGCCACAACCACATCCATCAAAACATTCTTCGTCAGCATCTGATCTAAACTTACCACCAAATCTTTAATAAGCCCAATGCATTTTACTCTGTTGGAATCAAAAGAATACATATCATGATACTTCTGAGTGATGTCCAATCCCAATTTCTCCATAATCACCTTCGGCATGAGATTGTGAGAAGCTATAGAATCAAACATGGCATTATGTAACACAAAATCATGCAATCTAAGGCTGATATAAAAAGGCGGCACATCACTATCGGGAGACTCACCATCCAGGGCTGGCCCAAATATCAACTCAGGTTGATCATCTTCCACATTCCCCATATCAGACATTGGATCGAAATTCAAAATCTTAGATACTTGACCCTTGTAGCTGCTATTTCTCATTAACTCAATCAAAGGAATGGAAACTTTTAACTTAGCAATCTCACTCTCTAAGTTAAAAGCTGAAGTTTTTTCTACCTCTTTGGCTGGAGCATCTTTATTTTCATCTTTCTCCCTCGATACAATTGGCTGATTTGATCTTTCACTTGCTTATGGAGACTTGCTAGTAGCGGGATCAACTACCTCTTTTCCCTTCTTTTGTGCAATGGGTACATCATTCTTTGGTGCTGAAACTTCCTTTCTCTTTTGGATTGGGTTGATAGGCACATCTCTGTTTCTAAGTGAATATTGTTTCTTCTGGGCGAACAAAGCATTCATATAACCTCTTTGATACTCATCTGACTCTTCTTCAAGAGCTGTCTCATTTGCCAAGATAAAATCCTCATTCTTTTGTTTAGCTGAATTTTCTGCATACTCCTCATCTTCAGTGGTAAAGGTTGGCATGCCATTAGGTGTAAAGAAGTGATTTTCTTCTCCTATTACATTTTATTCATCATCTGATTCCAGACCAACAAAATTCTGCTATAAAGGAGTCTTTACCTGCTGTTGTTCTGGCGGTTCTGGTGCTCGTTTCTCTCATTGTTTGATCCTGAATTGTGGTTGTTGCTGTCCACGAAAATTGGGATTTCTGATCTACGGTTCAGGCTTATCAAGTTTCAATCTTTCAATCATCTTTTCCACCTTGCGAAGTACTTGATCTGAAGTCGAAGCTTCTTCCTTTATCACAACTTTCTTCTCTGCTTTCAATCTTGCCCTCTTGTCATTCAAATTAGCTTCAACACTCACTGCAATTTTCTGCATGTCCTCCAAAGTGGGTGGATCTCTTTCTCGTAATGAATAGGCCATGTCCGGATCAAAACCATCCAGAAATTTAAGCAAATCTGACTTCTTAGATGGCCTTAAATCATCAGGAATTGCATTATAAACCGCATTAAATCTAATACAATAGTCTTGGACGGACTCACCAGCATTGCGCTTGATCTTGGTATATTCAGAAGTGATTTGAAGAGGATCTTTCTTTATTTCCCACCGATCCAAGAACTATCTCTGAAGCTCAGCCAATGTAGCAATACTTCTAGGCTGCAAAGCTCTGAACCACTTTCGTACTTCACCTCCAAAAGTTTGCACAAACAATCTCATGGTGACATTCTCTGCATCAATTTCATGAAGATCGAAGAAATCTGCCATTCTATCAATATGTTGTTGAGCAGGAACACTTTTAGGAGTGCCATCAAACAATGGGATTTTACTTTGATAATCAGCGGGCATGGCATCCAAGTTCTGAGGCAAGACAAGGGGTGTGAATCTAGCAGCCATTGCTCTCGGTGGATTTATAACCGGTCTCGGAGAAACAGGTGGAGTAGGAGCAGTAGATGTATGAGGTGTATGTGGTGGGGATGGAGGGGAAAATACTACGGATTGTTGATCAGATATAGATGGTTGTATGGGAATGGTAGGAATGAAAGAAGGCTTAGCATGAACTTGTGAACCGGATGTAACTGCTGATGGACCAAGAGCTTCAGATGCAGACTCTGTGAACTCAGGAATATTTGTTGCCACAATAGAGTTTTGAATATTCAAGATGTAACTATCAATGGATCTATTAGCTTGTTCAATTTCAAGATACTTGATAAACTCGGGATTTATGACGGTAGAACCAATAGCACTTTCAGACTTAGTTTCAAACAACAACAACTCAAATTGCTTGTCAAATTCAAGATCTTCAAGATATTCAAACACAACGGGACATGAATGAGATTTAAACAGAGGGATCATGGGACTTTCTCGACGAAGGATTCTTGAAATCATATTAGGATTCTCATACACTGGAGGTGGATCGGGATCCGGATTTGCTCTAGTATGTCTTCTGGAAGCCAGTGTGTTGGATTAATTTCAAAATCAAAGGGACAAAAACAACTTATTTAGCCTATCAAATTCTAGACTCATCACCCAAAATTCCAGAGCAATCTGATATACTGGGGTGATTCACAAGTCAAGTGTCACGCTTACAAGCTAGAGCGGAGATTGACTGAAGCAGCGTTTATCTACTTTCGCTAATGCAAAGCAAGAGCGTTTCGAAGGCTACCTGGCGTAACTTCAGGCTCCGTCTGTAGCTTAGAAAACAAATAACACCAAAAAGTGAACCATTTTCTTCCCTAGTATGGTCGCCACTATTTTATTTCCTAAATCTACCTCAGGATGAACGAAGGCAGAGTTCAGGGTAACATCAAACCATGCTCAGTTTGGTAGCTAGCCCTACCAGAACAGGAGAGGGCTCTCTCTGGGTCAATCTCAGTGAAAAGTAATCAATAAGGCTTGAGATGACTGAAATAAAAGCTAATTTTAGGCTAGGTATATAAATAAAGGAGTTTGATTTTGATTTTGGGGGTTTTTTTTGGATCAAAGGGAAAGGCAGTTTTGGATGCAGGGATGAGGCCTAGTTTTTGCAGAATTCTGATTGGGGCAAGGAAGGAAATTGTTTTGATGCTTTAGATTGAATTAATGGATGGATCAGACTGGTGAGGAGCTAAAGAGGGCAAGAGGGTCTCAAGAGTCCTACTCAAACAGATGAAAACATGTAAAATTAAACAAAACTAAAGGCAGAGCAAAGCAAGCTATTGAATTCCACCTTTAACACTGATTTGTTTAATCTAAGAAGAAAGGAGAAGGAAAATGGTACACATAAACATCAGTGAACTTAAAAATACATAGAGAAAACACCATCAAAGTATAGAGCCACAAGGATCCCAAAGAGGGTTGCAAACCTTGGTCTATTCCTTTGCAAAAATTGCAGAATGAAATGTACAATGAAGTGTTGAGCAATCCCAAATGTCCAACCCTGAAAATATCTGAGAAAATACATAATATAGACAAGCATAACTCCTCCCCATGCCTCTAGGGGTCAAGCTCATCATTCTAGGAGCTGTTTCAACCATATCTAAACTAGGAACTAAAAAATAGGCAATGAAAACAACTTGCCTCTATATGCTAGGAAACTGATTCATTCACTTACATTTCACCTTTTGGTGAATGAATCTTCTAGAATGAGTAAAAAAATGCCAAAATTACATCATGGTCATGAAATTACATCAAGGTACATCAAGAGTTACATGAAAAATTCAAACTAGCCAAGACTAGGCGAAATTCTGAGCTACTGAGTGAAAAATAGGCCAAAATTCTCTATGCGTCGCGCCCAAAATCTCTATGTGTAGCACAAATTTGGAGCTGATTTTGAGACCCTTCCTGAAGTAAAAATTGAGTGCATGATAGCCTGTTGGAAATCCCTTCCTGTCTAGTTTCCAACCCAAGTGTAATTTCTAGATTTGGTTTCCATTTTCCCCTCCAAAAGTTCAATCTCCCAACACTGCTCCCTATGTGTGAAAAAAGTGGCAGAAAGGCCATTTTTAGGGTGTTTTTGACCCTTTAGGAAACCCAGAACTTGATGAAATCCTTAGGTAATCCATGAGCATGCATAAATTTTCATAAAAAATCCAGAAATGCAAAGTTTTCCCCATGAAGAGCTGCCAATTATAAGCGCGCGCAAGGTGGCGCTACGCGTCAGGCAGGAAAATTTGTTTTGTGACCAAAAAATTCAAAAATGACAAAAAAAATTCCAAATTCCTTGAAATTTGGGCTGAAGGTCCCTCATCAAGTACTATGCTCAGCCAAAGAAACTTCGGCCAAGATTTGGAGCCTATCATGCGTTTTACGCCGTTTCAGTGCCCTCCTTAGCCTCGCTTTCAGGATCTTGATCCTCACTTTGCAAACATGTGTGTGTGCCCAATAATGGTTCTTCATGTGTCTGAGCATGTCCTTGTCCTTGTTGGCCTTTTCCAACAGCGTCTCAAGATGAGTTTTGACCCTCTCAAGCCAAATCTCCCGCTCAATGGGTGTCATGTCGGTTGGGCTCCTGTGGGCAGCCTGTCAGCTTTCACGGATGTTTTGCAACTCCATGACTACTATCTGTTGATCCTCCAATTGTTTATTTCGCTGCTCCAAGTTATTTATGACCCATTGATCTCTCTGCAATTTCTTGGTCAATGTGTCGATCTCAGCTTTCTGCTCCTGAATGGTCTCTCTCAACTTTGAGCTTGGAGAGCTCAAATCCTCATCGATCAATACAAAATCAGTATCCTGGCCTCCTGAAGGGCCCTCCTCCTGCATAGGCCTCTTTTCTTTGTCTTGTACCTGTACCTATGCTATTTATGATGGAAGCGAGACCCTTTCCACCCCGGGTGGAGATAGTACTCGTCGGGCTGCTACAAATAATGCTCTCGTGCCTCTCTGATAGGTAACAAACACTGGCACACTGATAGGCTCTATGTCAGGACCTTCGAACTGATGTGAAGGTTCACCTGCATCATGAACAATCTCTGGAGGAGGCTTAGGTGTTGTGAAGAAGTCATGGGAAATGAAGTCCTCACATGCAATGCCCTGCAATCCAAGCTGATGTACAACAATGATCTTGATGAACGCATAATGATAAATATTGTTATACTGCTGCTCGGGAGTCTTCTTCTGCACAAGAGTGGTCATTCTCTCGATGTTTCGGCACATGAAATATGGAATGTTCATCATCTTGACTCTCATGAAATGCATCAACAACCTGATGTGGTATGCATAGAGGCATGAGAAACGGCCCTCACAACTGAAATATCTGATAATGAGTCTCATCAAAGGCGCATAGGATTCCTTCAGAAATCGGAATGGGAATACCCTGTTGAGCTGCCTCACATAGCTAGGCCTGATGTATGGTTCATAATGCACTCTATCCACCTGTTGTCTTTTGTTCCACTCTTCACCCACATTCGGTATTCCTGTTGCTTGAGAAATGGTTTCTGGTGTCAAGGTGAAATTTACACCAGCAAGAGTTACCTGACCATCATGCAAATGTAAAACAAACAACCGATCCAACTCCTGAAGATGCTAAATATGAGCAATCATCTCACAATACTGATAGCATGACTGCTCTCGGAAACACGCCATGGCAAGTGGGCAGGCCTACAACTGAGTCAATGAGGTGGGCTCTTCTCTCACGTGTTTGCCACCTTTACGAGGCCTTCTCAGTGCATGTAGCTCTGTGGTAGAGTCACTGTCTTGTTCATATGATGAATCTGTGTCCGTCATGGTGTTGCAAGGTATATGTCAAGTGTATGTTTGGTTTGTTGAAAATGATAAATTGGTACCTTTGTTTCAATTGCCAAATTATGCCAAGTAGGAAGGGACTGTGGTAAATAAGGACAGTGGGTATAGTGGACTGTGGGAAAAATATGTTTCAATCAAGTGAAGTTTACAATGTGAGGACAGTCACTTGACTGTTTGGGGATTTGAGAATTTAGGAACTTTTTGCAAATGATATGGGAAGGGGAAAATGATAGGGAATGAAAGGATTTGAGGGATAGGGATGATAGGATTTTAGGAATAAGTGATATGAGTGGTTTTATAAGGGAATAGGGAAGGGATATTAATGATATTGTGATAGTGAGGAGGAAAAGAACCATAGATGGGGAATGGGATTTGAACTAATTGGCACCAAAAATCAGAATTTTAAAATTCAAATACAAACCCTAAGGAGAAGTTTTTGAAAAAAGATAGGGTTTATATTTTCAACCTCCAAACTTTCAAATTCCTCCCTCCAAACAACACCAAACACAAGCTAATAGCAATTGACAACCTCACAAACTTAGTTGGAGCAAATAAAGTTTGAGTCGATTTGATTTTTGTGAAGCAGTGGTGAAAAAATTGCTTGTTGGCCTTGTGCGCCGCGCGCACAACCCAGTGCGCCGCGCACGTTAAAAAAAAACATTGTGAATGGCGGCTCTATGCGCCGCGAGATGCCAATGCACCGCGACCTTCCTTCTGTGCGCCGCGACACTGAATTCCCCCCACAGTCCAGCCTTTAACAAATGCTTTCGCTCCTTCAAATTTGACTTGGCTTCTTTCTTACCTTTGGCGAGAAAATGGATTGTAGAACAATGAAAATATGCTATATGCCCAATGACTTTGATTTTTGTGTTTAGAAAACCCATTTTCTAATGTTTCAACTTTGGCACTTTTCAATTTTTAGTACAAACTCTATTTTTGTTTCCACTTTGACTTTTTTGACTTGAATGATGAAACTTTTGTCAATTTTTTGCAGGGATGACTGGCATGAATTTTGGCAAAGGCGACCAGGGTTGTGCCTGAAGAATTTGACAACTGAAATTTTTTGAAAATTACATGGCTATTTATTGCAAAAGACAATACTGACGATTTTTCTTCAAAACAGAGTTTTGAAGAAGAATCATGATATAACATTATGACGATGAAATTTTCGAAATGAAAACTTGTTTTGAACCTCCCTCTGGCCTGCTGGCATTATTGGACACTTTGAAGACAAAATTTGTGAAACCCTAGAACTAATTACTGAAATGACTCTTTGCTGACTAAGAGACCAAAACAGGATTGTAAATGACTTTAAAATTGATTTTGATGAATAGACACGGACCAACAGGTACATGAAATGAGGGACATGAGTGACAAAACCCTTCTGTCAGAAGACCGATGCTCCTAATGGAATGCAAATGACTGAAGTGAATGAGACACCTAAAAATGAAATGCAACAAAAGAGATTTTGATCTCTGACGGAGGGATGAACAGACCGACTCTAACAGAGAGAAAGTTCCTTTTAGATCCTTGCTTGTTGAATTTCTTAAATCCTTTCTTTCTTTTTGAGTTGCCATTGATTTTGTTTGGACATTTTGTTGCAAAATGCCCAACCTCATTATAGCTAAAACATATCAATGGAAGTTTACGTTTGAATTGTCCCTTACCAATTTGTAGTTTTCTTGTGAAGTAAGCATATTCTTCATTTGAAAGACCTTCTTCATGATCTCTCTTTTCTTCACACTTGCAGGTGCATGTATTTTGAATTGAAGGTTGTTTATCCTTATTTGTTTTCTTAGATGCAACGAACACAGTTTCTAGATGCGAAGTACCTTCTTCTTCATCAAGTCTCATTTCATATGCTATGAGAACTCCAAGTAATTCCTCTTTGCTGAGTTTGTCCAGATTTACACTGTATTCTAAGACCGATACCTTTGGGTTGAATCTCCCTGGTAACGTTCTAAGAATCTTTTGTATAATAGTCTTCTCGTCAACTGAATCTCCCAATCCTTCCAGAGTATTGGTTATTTCATCAACATATTGAAAGTATGCAGCAATGTTGCAATCTTCTTTCATTCTGAGTTGCTCAAATTTTTCTCTATAGATTTGAAGCTTTGCTTCTTTGACATTTGAGTCACCTGCATATATATTCTCAAGCTTTTCCCATACATTTTTGGCAATTTTGCAACCCAACACCTTATGATAAGCAGATTCAATAAGTCCAATGATAATAATATTCTTTTCATTTGCATCATTTACCAAATTCTTCTTACCTTGTTCATCCGTGGTTGATGTAAATCTATTTTGAACAGTGTCCCATACTTCATAACCTTGCGCCAAGAGATAGACCTCCATTCTTCCTTTCCAAAGTGCATAATTATTTTCACTGAATAGAGGTACACCATTCTTGGTATGCTCCATGACCTCCTTCCAGCTGTTAAACTGCTATTGAAGGAACCAAGCTTTGATACCAATTGTTGGAAATACTGAGAGGGGGGGTGAATCAGTATTCCTTTCAATTAGAGCATTAGTTAATCTTCAATTATTATCAGTGTTTGTACAATGATAGCAGCAAACAAGAGGAACACAAATGCACACAGCTTTTAAGGTGGAAACCCACTCCGAGACAAAAACCACCTAATGATTTTCTAATAATTCTTTAATATTCAACTCCAATTGAAAATAAATCTCCAACTTCCTAGAATCTAGAAAAGCATTCTTCTCCAGCTCCCACTGGATGGACGCTCCAACACCCGAGATTCTTCAGTAGTCAACTGAATAGATGCCCCAACACCCAATGAGCTACAACTCACCCTAGCACCACCCTACCACCCTATAGAAGAATAAAATAAGAATGGACTCCCGTACCAGGGAAAATGGTCCACTTTACAATGATATAGAATGATGTAGAAGAAGAAGATATACTAGAAAATAACCCAAACTTTGACACAACTACCTAATGATGATCCTAGACCTCCCAACACTGCCTCTTCAACCCTTGGTAGATAGATACTAGTACAATTTGTACAATAATGTATTTACAATGACTAAGTACAATGATTGTATGCAGTGCTGCCCACTTGAAGACTTCATATGATGAACTTCTTGCCACTGTTATGCACCTTGGTTGCTGCTCTTGTCATGATACCCTCTGCTGCACCTTGATTTGCTTTTTTGTCGTAGAAAGTCTGGTCCTTTGCAACCCTTGACAACACATGATCTAGCTTTTTCTTGCCTTCTAGGAGCTCGATATTGAATCTGGTGTTTCTTTGTTATTTCAGATCCTCAATATCTAATTTTCAGTTCTGCAATAGTCCTCTGAGTTTTCTTTCCAATGCCATAGGTATGACCCAATTTGGTTTCTTCAAGAGAGAGTTATACCCAATTTCTCACAATGCCCTAATTATGGATTGTTTCAGTAGAGAACACTTGTACGGCATGCCACGTGTCATTGTTTCTTCATTTGGCTCTACAATTGATAGAGAGAAAAATACAGACTGTGCACTATGTACCACTTTTTAACGAATTCCAATTTGATACTCAGAGAGAGAGTTATGATCATTTTACCAAGGTCACTTCTTTGAGATGAATTTCAGGAGCCTGAAAAAACCCTTACTTCCACAGATCATATCTCCAAAAAATTTACACAACTTGATCTGAAATTTTTACTACAGCTTCCTTAGGATTTCAGCTTTGCCTCATAAAAATTTCAGCTTCCGAGCCTTCGTAGAAAAAAGTTAGAGCGAAAATTCCATGATGACCTGTTTCAGATGGCCGAATCCCTTGCATAAGGAGGAAATGAAGATCACAATTTATATGAATGCTTAAGTTGAGAGGGGCTTCAACAAGTGAACGTGAGAGAAATTTTAGGAGCTTAAAAAAATTATTAATTATGAATTTTCAATGACCCATGCCCCAACCCCATGGGGTTTTAGCCCACTAACTAGGGTTACAAACTTCAAACATGAATATCTCTCAAACCGTGAAGAATTACATGGCATGCCATATATCAACGGAAACATCTCGACAAGTAGAAACCATCAAAATCATTATTGAACCAGAATATATTAATTTGATAGGTAAAAATTCCCATGCAATATTGGGTTAGCCCCTGGTGCTGCTTGGGTTGACATCAATGAAAACCGCTGATCAACAATTTTATTATGTAAATAAAAAAAAAACATGTACAATACAACTCAAATGATCAAGGCAAACAAGCGTCTCATGAATACATGTGAAAAAGATGGAATGCTGCTCTATTGCAGAATACTCATGAACATGTACTGCGCAGTCATAGAAGGTACACTGCTACATGGGAATGTGAAATATCATACATCTGCATATAGATCGCTCATACAACATTGGGAGTGAATATATATCCTCCCAAACACTATCTCATGAAAATCTTGGAAGGATTGGATTAGATATGCAAAACTACAAAATTTCGGAGTTGCAGCGTAGCAGCTGCAACTCAAGAACTAGAAATATATGGAGATGGCTAAAGATGCTGCATCCGATGAATATATCTCCTCCAATGGATCTTCCAAGTGAAAGGCTGATCCTAACACTGAAGATCTCACCCTCTGACAAACACTGCAATCCATCACTGTAAATACTCATTGAAAATAACGCAGTCACTAAGGGATACTGCACTGTAGGTGCAAGAAAATGCGTTGGCCAAGTTCCAAGATCTGCAATATGCTCCAAGGGCTTCCCAACTGAACTCTCAAAGGAAAGAGATCCTCCTCCTTTGAAAAACAAGTACTGGAAGTGGTGTTGTGGACCCTCACTGCAACACCCTGCAACACAATGTTATACTGCTGCAGAAATAACGATGTAGCTGAAGGAGGATGCTTGGCCTCAAGCCTAGATGTGAGGAAAATTATTACACTCCTTCAAGAGGCCTCTCAAGAAAGGAGAGGGATTCCTAAACAGGAAATCCTTGTGCTAAGCAGCACTGCAACTCTGCTAAATAGCAGGAGAATGCACAAAGTCTAAACAGACAATGAAATCAATAATCTAAATCATGAATAACAATGGTTGCCTTGCCCTCCTTTTAAAAAATTGAAAGCCTTCTCTCCATGGGTCCCACTCATTAGGGTTTCCTTCACCAAATAAAAATATTCCCATTCATACTGTGCTGTCTCTCAAAGTGTTCTCCACCTCCTATCCCAGCGCTGTTGACTTGGTCAAACTTGACCTTGTCTCCATGCAAATGTCCTCTTTCACACATAAGGGTGTGAAATACAGCTCTTATGACTATCCCCTTTCACATTATGAGGGAATTTATTCATGTTTTTAATATGAATGGGCTTCCTTACCCATTTATTTAGCTGCTAGGTGATAAAAACAAAATTTAATATTCCATTTAGCTGTGTGCTAAAATGGGAATATTACAAGAACAGTTAGACCAAATGGAAATTATGCAACACAAGTATCAACTTGAACATTTTTGGAGCATGATTTTTGATGGTTCTTGTGGCAAAACTGGCTCAGGAGGAGGGGTGTGCGTATGCAATACTGAAAATAACCACACAGAACGACATTCTTACAAGCTAAAAATTCAGTGTACCAAAAATATAGCAGAATATGAGGCACTCCTTTTGGGTTTACAATTACTGAAGAAATTATGAGCCAAAAAGAATCTCCGTTCATGGGGATTATGAGTTGGTCATTAAACAAATCAAGGGTGAATATTCAGCCAAGCATCCTAGATTGTGAGCATACAGGAATGTTGCCCTTGACCTCCTGAAGACATTTGAAGGATATGACCTTGCTACAGTTCCAAGAAATCATAATATCCTGGCTAATGGGTTAACGTTTTCAACTAGCACTTGTCAATTACCTCATCCTAACAAACAATATACAGTGCAGGTCAAACACTGCCCAACAGTTCCTGTTAATATGAGATATTGGAAAGTCTTTAGAGGTGACAAACAAATTGTGATTTTCCTGAAATCTAAGGGTGAGTTTGAAGATCCCAATTCGAACCTAGAATTGGAAGAAGACTGCTCCATTAAAGAACGAAAGTGCAAGGAGGAGCCCACTCACAATTCTGATATTAAATTTTCAGTAAAGAAATATCTACACAGGACAGAGATGCATGAAGATCTAGACAAGGAAGAACTTGAAGTACTACAATACAAAGACAACACCCTGCCTAGAGGACTTGTCCCTCCGAAGGAAATATTTTATTTCGATGATGTGGCTAGGAAACCTAAAATGGAATCTACAAAAGCAAATATAGAGGAGTGCAATCTGGGTAGTGAGCAGGAGCCCAAGATAGTAAAGTTATCAAATACACTGCCAACATCCATAAAGAATAAATAAATTTCTTTGTTCAAAGATTTTATTGATGTGTTTTCCTGGAGTTATGAAGAATTGAAATCTTATGATACTGATATTATCTAGCACAAAATTCCAGTCAAGGAGAACCAAAAGCCTTTCAAACAGAAACTGCGCAGGATAAACCCTGTCCAAATGCATCTAGTTGAGAAAGAGATCAAGAAAATGTATGATGCCATGATAATAGTCCTAATCAGATACTCTGAATGGGTTTCCAATTTTGTACCTGTAAGAAAGAAGACATGTGAGATTAGGCTCTGCGCTGACTTCGAAAATCTAAACAAGGCATCACTTAAGGACAACTACCCCTTACCAAAGATGGACCATATATTGCAAAAGGTAGTAGTCTCCAAAATAATATCTTTTCTAGATGGATTTTTAGGGTAAAATCAAGTGTTGGTGCATCCAGATGATCAACAAAAAAAAACATTTACTACTCCTTGGGGAACCTTCATATATGTAAAAATGCCCTTTGGATTAATAACTGCTGGTGCCACCTTTCAAAGAGAAATGGATATTTCTTTCTAAGAAGAAATCGGTTTCTTCATTGTAAGATATCTTGATGATATTACAGTATATTAAAAAACCGATGAAGAAAATTTGGCCCATTTGAGAAGATGTTTTGAAAAATGCAGAAGGTTCGGTCTTTCTCTAAATCCTAAGAAATCATTATTTTGTCTTGAAGAATGAAATCTTGTGGGCCATATCATATCAGAAGAAGGAATCAAGATTGACCCCAATAGAATGAAGGGCATACTTCAAATAAGTCATCCAAGGAACATCAAAGAGCTGCAATATTTCATTGGAAAGATACATTTTTTTAGAAGGTTATTCCAAACCTTGCAGAACTCCTGAGGAATATCACTAACATGCTCAAGAGAGATTCGGGAGTCAAGTGGACCAAGGAGGCTAAAAAGGTATTTTGACCTGGTAAAATAGGCACTCACAAAGGCACTGGTTCTGATCAGCCCTGATTTCACCACAGATTTCATAATTTTTTCCTTCGCATCAATGCATACAATTGCTGCTATGTTGCTGCAGAAAAATAAATACGGGCGAGAGCAGCCCATAGCCTTTTTCAGCCAATATTTAAGAGATGCACCTTTGAAGTATGATATCATGGAGAAGCAAGCTTTTTCCTTGATCAAAGCACTAAAGGATTTCAAATTTTACATTTTGCATTCACACATCATTACATTTGTGCCCAATACAATTGTCAAAGACATCCTAACACAAAATCTTGATGGAAAAAGAGTGTTGTGCAGGTAAATCCCCTCTGTGGAAAGAGGCGATCCCTCTAGCCCTAGAGTGGGTCTAGCAACAAGGGAACATGATAATCCTTCGACTCCTAGCTTATGAATGACACTGAGTTGGGATAGATGACCTACCTTTGTTCCAATGTAGTTGTCGTAGCTTGTGGCAGCGATCTCCTTATCTTCGTCTTCACACGTCGCAGTGCTTCAGTGATAATATCCGTGTACCTGCACAAGGATCAAAGAATGATGACATCATACAAAAAAATATTTTCATTCATAACTATTTGATTGTTAAAGGAGAATCAAATGTATTGCATAGGATTATACATATCAAACGCAAAACGGGAACAAAAAAACCAGTCATGTATTAATAAGTAGAGAGAAGAAGTTTACAACCAAAAGAGCCTTGACGTTGCAGCCTCCTTCGATGAGTCCATTCAAACGCGTCTCAAGCATTCGTCGGGGATTAGAATTGGTGAATCAATGATTCTAGACTCTCTCTCGACAATGGATTCCTCTATGATTTACTCTCACACCAGCTATAATAAGGATTGTTCAACTAGCTGCAACTATGTGGGAAGGGTGTATTTATAGGAGAGGAGGAGGTCGTTTTGGATCCCTCATAAGGTGGAAGGGAGGCCTTATCCTTTGGGGAGTTTCTCAAATGTAGGAAACAAGAAGCCAAAGGAAGGAATTTGACGTTATTCAGTTGAAATAAACCATGATGACTCCGCTCACGAAGTGGTTGGGAATGGAAACTTCTCTTATATTTTAAAAAAATTTCCAAAAATAGCTCAGCACGGACAGTCCTCTGAGATAGAGTGCCAATGGGTGTGAGGCCCAATGCTGATTTCTCTATGGGCGCAAGGCCATAACTTCATACCATTGCCGACCAAAAATCATGTGTTTTTGAGAGCAAGTTCCGGGAATATTCAATAGAGGAAATGTTATTATCATGGCAAGGGATGCAATGAAACTTTTTGAAAGGTATGGAAATACACATAAGTCACTAAAATGGTGCTCCAATGTTCAGGATGGGGATTGCAGGGACGGTGAAAAAATTCTGTGTAATATATGCCCCCTATAGCATGAGGTTCGAGAGAGAGGGAGGAGTGAAATTCTTTATGAGAATGTGTTTAAACCAAACACCACCATCGGAAGACCTGAAAGTACAAGTACAATTGATATATCTGATACATGAATACATGGCATTGGCAAAACCATCCATAAAAGAGTACATATAAAAGTGAGATCCGAGGTATGGATGCAGCCATCCAACAAGAAGGATCAAGAAATAGACTCAGGTATGGTTTTAGCCATCCAATCAAAAGAGTCATGCATATATTCATGATAAACCAAAATATCTCACAGCTTGGATTTCATCTGACAAAACCAAGGGTCTTGCGCTCCATCTCGACTCGAACAAGTACAAATTCAAACATGGGATTAAGTGAGCTGAAGTCAAACATGTAAGAAAGTCACCTGATTACCAGCCAATGTGAAATTTGTTAATAAGCATGAGAGAAACCACCAATAATGAAAATGGATCTCAAGGTACAATTAGTACAATCCACAGAGTGTGAACAGTGAGCTGGCATCGAACACTCAAGGAATTACTCGATCGAAGGCCAATGATGAGGAACTATCTTCAAATATGAAGAACTTGCCATTGAGGCATGAAAGCTCCAAGGTACCAGAAGGGAGTCTATATATCAGCTTCCTGGATAATGAGATGAAGTCGACAGGAAGTGACATGGTCGAAGGAGGGCCATAATGTTCCCTGACACAAGATAGAGGAATAAGATGATAGTGAATCAGAACCAAAAAGAGGATCAAAGGTTGAAAACTGCAGAAGGAAATTTCTCTTGAACATATTTGCAACACAACTCCAGAATTTGGCAGTATTTGACATCAAGGGATTTGAGGTTATGATGACGTGGAAAAGAGAATATGAGAGGCCAAAACAGATTACCCAAACCCATGGAGGAAAAAAGGATGAAATGAGATGTCCCCAGCCTGACACGAATGCAGATGAGTGTCATGTTAAAGAGCGAAATATTGATGACACGACTGAGAATTGGTTCCATTTCCCCCCACCATTGCTGGCGAGTACCCCAATTATTTTTGGAAACAATCTTGAAGGGGATAGCATATGCTTGTCATATAAGTTTTTCCTTCGGACAATTCCATCCTAGTACATTTACGAGCCCTAGGAAGGAGGAACTCAGTTACATCATGGTGACGGTTTCCGATGTCATGTAGGTTTAATGAGTCTAACAAAGGAAGAACTCGGTATCTTTTCATGTTTAGAGAGTTTGAAAAGAAGCGGAAAAGAAAACTCCATCAGGTCCCTTTTCGTAGGTAGTCTCACAGATCCGAAAAGGTAGAAAACTATGTCTGAGAGAACCTCTTAGTCGCGATAGGATAAGTTATACATTTTTCGTAAATAATATATCCCAGCCCAAACAAGGGGTAAATGTATACTGGGTAGATATCATTTCACAGACTTTAACGAGTTCAAAACGACAAGAGTCTCGACAATATTTTCAGTTTCGAGAGTCAAAAAAGAGTTGAAAGATGACTCTAGGAGGTAACTTTTTCGTGTTTTTACTGAGTCCGAAAAATTATAAAATAAAACTCATCACTTCATCGTCATCAGGTTGAGGACCTTTTTCTGCACAAGAGATGCACGCAAAACCCATTTTTCGAGATAAAATAGAAAAATAATCGAAAAATGTGCTCAAAAACCTAACTAGGGTTCTGAAAAGTTTATAAAATGCCAAAAATAGTAAAAACAACTTACATTTCACTTTTACCTCTTGTGAGGAAGAACTCAGTATCTTTTCATGTTTAGAGAGTTTGAAAAGAAGTAGAAAAGAAAACTCCATCAGGTCCCTTTTCGTAGCTAGTCTCATAGATCCGAAAAGGTAGAAAACTATGTCTGAGAGAACCTCTTAGTCGCAATAGGCTAAGGTATACATTTTTCATAAATAATATATCCTAGCCTGAACAAGGGGTAAATGTATACTGGGTAGATATCATTTCACAGAATTTAACGAGTTCAAAACGACAAGAGTCTCGGCAATATTTTCAGTTTGGAGAGTCAGAAAAGAGTTGAAAGATGACTCTAGGAGGTAACTTTTTCGTGTTTTTACTGAGTCCGAAAAATTATAAAATAAAACTCATCACTTCATTGTCATCATGTTGAGGACCTGTTGCTGCACAAGAGATGCACGTAAAACCCATTTTTCGAGATAAAATAGAAAAATAATCAAAAAATGTGCTCAAAAACCTAACTAGGGTTCTGAAAAGTTTATAAAATGCCAAAAATAGTAAAAACAAATTACATTTCACTTTTACCTCTTGTGAGAAATTTTTACCCTTTTTCACTGTGATTTTGCGGAGTTGATAGTGGAAAATTCAGAAGGCCAATCGCGAATTCGTCTTTTCCAGGTAAGAGCTCATGTCCTTGCCTACATTTTGATATATATTTCATTGCATGAAATCCATTTTTTAGATCTGTGGAGAGGTTTTTTGTGTAAATTAGGGCACGGAGGTCAACGCGGGTTTTGGGCACAGACTTGTGTCAACCTTCCTTGAATCCAAACAGGGGGCGTGCCACTTGGCGCGACTATTTTTGAAATAGTCGTGCCAACCGCAGCCACAAATTTTAAGCTTGGAATTCAACTAATTGGCCCGTTTCAAACACTCAAATAGAAAATAATTTGACTAATGGAAACCACATTGATGTTTTTTCAGGCATGAAAGAGAAAAATGGTGATCGAATGGAAGGAAAGAGAACATGGTGAAGAAGATGAGAAAGCCTTGGGCAATGTAAGATGCATGGACACTCTCAGGGGCTGCGGGCTCAAAAAATTATTCATGGCACCATGTCTCTGAGCTCAATCGGAGCTATTACAGTACCTGATCAGTGTATGGGACATTGATCAGGAAATATTCATAATCGACGATTAGGAACAAGAGATTGAGGTCTCGGATGTTTACTTCATAACTGGATCGTCACAGAGGGGGGAAATACCAATCCTGACGGGTACCCGGCCCACAATGGAAAACATGAGCATGGTCATTGACAGAGTGTGTTGAGGGGCAAGGAAAGGGTCCAAAAGAAGAAAGGTGGATATCCAAACCATTCCTGATTTGGCACTAAAAGTAGTGCTGCATACCATCACGTGAGCTGCTAGTTCTCAGGCTCTGCATAAGGCCACAAAAACACAGTTACTTCTTGCAGTAGATCGTATGGCACCAAATTTCTACAACTGGGCAGAGGTGGTAATGGTCATTATGAAACACCAGTTGACAAAATTCAAGAATGGGAAGCTGAAACAATTCGGCTATGGGTCCATCTTGGTACCATTCATCTTAGAATGGTTACCAATTTTCCAACGTCAGGAAGTAATAGTTCCTTCACCACTAGCCCACGAGCCACGGATGGCCCGTTGGCGGCTTTGATGCCAAGATCAGGAGGCAGTCAACAGATTTCTTGGAGACCAGAGTTCTTTGAGTGGCTCCGACGACAACTGATTGTTGTGGAGGACTGGCCCTATTCTGGCATGGAATTTATAGGTGATCCCGATCTAGCACTCCCAGCAGGAGAGGATTGGGATGAAGCATTGGGTAAGACTCATTTTTTTTATTTTGATGAGTATTACAATTTATTATTATTATATATGTTCTGATGTTAATCCATGTATTTGCAGATGTCGGCCCAAAAATACCTACAAGAATGTCTCCAATAGAATGGAGGATTCCTCATGATTTTGATTTGGACCCTCATGGTGAGGGAAGCGAGGAGGAGGCAATCATACACAACCTCGAGGGACTCTCCAGTGGAATCCCTGACTATGTGAGATTTGATGATGTTCCTCGCACATACCAGAGACATACTGCAGGGGTGTCGAACCGTGTTCACCGCTTATTGAGGCGACTTGTGCGGGCAGTGACATGATACCATGAGCATCACGCCGACTAGATACCTAGGCTTTTATTTCTGCCTATATTTTTAAGAGACATGATGTCTCAGGATGTAACCGAAATATACATATTTTTTGAACTTATGATGCATGTGGATGTAAACACTCGATATATATATATAATATATATATATATATATATATATATATATATATATATATATTTTCCAGTATGAATCTTGTCATGTGATGATGATGTTTTACAAATTATGAAAATGTCTATCTAATACAATATTAGCTATTGTATCAGTTAATGAATTCATTCATCTAGGAATATGTTGATATGTAATGTAATCAAAATTTATTTCTAGTAAACGAACGCGTAAGTACAACCTTAATATTTGAGGATTTATAAAAAAATAATGCCCATTAAGCTAAAGAACAACAAGCTGAGAATATAGGTTAACAATCAATGCACAAATATCGAGAGCAATGGCCTCGGTTAAGAGTTCTATGACAACACTATATTAAACGACATTGTTTGTGGTTCGTCCTAGACAAATACCTTGAAGATCTACCAACTCACCAATAGGATTATAGATGACCTAAGCTACAGAATACAGATTCCGGGTACTATGGGAGGCACCATTCATGAAACTGACATAAGGAGTAACAGACATTTGCACAATAAGCAACAATACAATAAGAAGGAAAAATGCTCGCAAAGCACACCAAGCCAAAATTTGTACAAAAATGAAAAAACACCTGTGTACAAAAGAAACATGCATAGTATTTTTTGAGATACATCCCATTTCTGAGCTGATCCAGAGGATAACCTTCATAATCAATTAACTCATAAGCCCCATTATGAAAAATGTGCTTAACAATGTAGGGCCCATGCCACGTGGGTTGGAATTTTCCTGCCTCCAGCTTATCGTGAGCTTGGTCGTACAGGAGGAAGAGGTATCCTTCTATAAAGGAAGGAGGGGAAACTGACTGATCAAAATGAGCTTTGACTCAGTTTTTTTGTGCTTCTATGACAAGAGCAGCAAAGCGACAAGTTTCATCAAGCCTCTCTAAATATAGAAGATGCTCTTCTTTTAGCGAAGTATTAGGTAGTAACTCAACAACTATCTTGATAGAAGGGATTTCACATTCAATCGGAAGGGTAGCTTCTAGACCATAGACAAGCTGGAATGGAGTGAATCCGGTTACATCCTTCACTGAGGTTCGGTAAGCCCAAAGAGCAGAAAACAACATGAGATGCCAGTTTGACTTGTGCATCCCAATTGTATGTTGAAGCATAGTAACTAGAACCTTGTTCACAGCTTCAACCTGGCCATTGGCCTGTTGAAATTTTAATACAATTATGTATTTCCTGGATTCTCCTGATCTAACAATTATATGCCACTGTTAAATACAAAATCCTT
This sequence comes from Pinus albicaulis, assembly GCA_034641835.2. Taxonomy (NCBI): domain Eukaryota; kingdom Viridiplantae; phylum Streptophyta; class Pinopsida; order Pinales; family Pinaceae; genus Pinus; species Pinus albicaulis. The sequence goes on from CM076578.1 coordinate 1,708,923,226, forward strand.
CTACTTAAATTCTTGCGTAAATTTAATCATCAATTGAAAACACATGAAGAAAGATCAATCACACATAACACAGATGTTTTTTACCAGGAAATCATAAAGCTAAAAAACCCACTATCATATATTATGTATATATCATGGATCATGAAACAATCTCATACAAAAATCTAATCTAAGAGTTCTCAGTATAATATACAATCGTCTCACACTGTCATGCAGAAATTTTCATATTCATGCACCAATTTACTAGCTCCTGACAGCATGCCTCCACTGCGCAATCCCTGTTGATCACAATCCCTGAATGAATTAGATCTTTCCTTGCCTTGAATGTGAAATCCTCATTGGAATCCCCAATGTGTGTGTGGTTGCAACTGAGCACCCACTAATTTCACAACAGATAGTCAAACTGTCCCTTTCACCTACCTCTCAACTGGGTCTCCACTGGATCTGACATGCATGTAGTTAACAGTAGTATTTATTTAGTTGCATGTGAGACCACTGCTTTTGAATTAATTAAATAATTAATTCACTGATCTCTCACTAGTGTATCTTTAGTTACATCTAGTTACAACTAGCACAACTAAGTTTAACTCACTTAATTGAGTTAAACTAAATTACAACTCACATAAATACACATCCAAATTTGTTACAACTTCGAAGCACTCAGTTACAACTAAGTACACTTGCATGTCCCACCAACCAACCTTAGAACTCGAAATTCCTTCAGCTAACTGGTTTTCCACTTCAGTTAACTCAAATCAAGTGGTTCAACAGAGTAGATTATTATTTATTGTCTAATTATTATTAAGAGATATTAATAATCGACATGCATTCTATTTTTAGACATGCGATCTATAAATAGACTTCAACCATGCATCTAAAAATAGAAACTCATCTATAAATAAAAATTTCTCAACCATATATAAATAGACTCCCACTATAAATAGAATTTTCTCAACCATCTATAAATAGACTCCCACTATAAATAGAATTTGCTCAACATTCTAAAAATAGACATACACCCAAAAATAGCCTGCGGGCCCCACCTAGTGTAGGTGCTTAATTTTCACTAGGATCATCATATTTTTGAATCTCAACACTCCCTCTCAACAAGAAAGGGATTATCCTTCACCCCGATCCTGTCTCTATGGTATTCAAATTTGCTCCTGGTGAGCGCCTTCGTCAAGAGATCTGCATCCTGATCTTTCGTAGGAATGTACTGAAGAAATATGATCTTCCAGTGCACACAATCTATGATATGATGATACTGGATATCTATATGCTTAGATATATCATGAAAAACATGATTAATCGAGAGTTTAATGAAACTCTGATTATCACAATGAATCACTGTAGGATCTAAATGAGAACCAAACAAACCAACTAGGATCTTTCTCATCCAGATAGCCTCACATGCAGCTTAAATTGCTACTATGTATTCTGCTTCCACTGAACTGAGTGCCACGGATCTCTGTTTCCTGATGTACCAAGAAATATATGTAGATCCGATACTGAAGGCCCATCCTGATGTGCTCTTTCTGTCTGTTGGGCTGCCCGCTTAATCTGCATCCATGAATCCATGCAACTTCACCTCATTCGTCTGTCTGTACCATAAGCCATACTCATATGTGCCCCTGAGATAACCCAGGACATGCTTACCTGCCTTCCAAAAGAGCTTGGTAGGCTTAACCATCTCTTGACTAAGCTAGTTCACCACATAGCATATGTCCGGTCTTGTATTTACTAAATACATGAGCGAACCCACCAACTGTCGATAGACAATAGCATCCAATACCTCTCTAGATGTAGTGTCCTCTTTCCTCCAGTTTCCTAGAAGAGGAGTATCCATGGGTTTGCATCCCTCCATGTGAAACTTACCCAATATCTCCCTTGCATACTTTCCTTGAGACACAAAAATTTCACCATCTCGCTGCCATATTTCCAATCCAAGGAAATAGCGAAGGAGGCCCATATCCTTAATCTCAAACTCCTTTGCAAGGTCCTCCTTGCATGAGTGTATCAGTTGCTCATCACTAGTCAGTATTAAAACATCAACATAAAGAAAAATTATTGAAAGCTTACCCTCCACCACAATCTGGTATAGGTTTGCATCTGCCTCACTCTTGGTGAAGCCAAGTCCAGTGAAATAGCTGTCGATCTGAGTGTACCAAGTAGGGGGTGCTTGCTTCAACCCATAAAACGCCCTTTTGAGTATGCACACAAGTGACTTTCTACTGAAGATCTCAAATCATTCAGGATGCTCAATGTACACTTCTTCCTTAATGATCCCATTAAGGAACACAGTCTTCACATCCATTTGATGAATGTTCCAATCCATCCGCGCTAAGAGAGAAAGGATGGTCCTTATGGAAGAATATCGTGTGATAGGTGCAAAGGTTTCTTCATAACCAATCCCCTCGATCTGTGAGAAGCCCCAGGCCACAAATTTGGCCTTGTATTTCTCAACACTCCCATCAGCAACTTGCTTTACCTTTTAGATTCATCTTAAACCTACCACTGATTTATCAACTGGCCTTGGAAAAATTTCCCAAGCACTATTTCTGACAATGGAGTCATACTCCTCCACCATTGCATCTACCCATGTGGGTTCCTATACTGCTTCTTGAAAGGAAGATGGCTCAGTCACATGAAATTTTATCATGAGAGCCATGTATCTAGTTAATCGGTCAGGAGACTGTCTCTGTCTATGCTATGAAGTAGGGACTCCTACATTTTGTGCCGCATCAAGCTTCAACCTCTCAGCTTCTGTGGTACGCCTTTTTTCGGTTCTGATGTTTGGCTCTACGTGAGTGGACTCCTCCACTCCATGAACCTCTTCATATGGCTGATCCACATCTAGAGACTCATCTTTGGGAACAAGCAGTTCCTCTTTTGCATGCAAGTCTAGCTCCCTCTCAAGAAAAAAATTCATGGCTTTCTCCTCATTGAATTTTATATCCCGTCGCATCACAATCATTCAACTATTTAGAAAATACACACGATAGTTATGGGGTGTTTCTGTGTACCCAAAAAATCCCAACTTCAGTAGTAGGCTCCAGCTTCTTCCTGGCATTATTGGTCAGATGCACATAAACAGATGAGCCAAAAACCTTTAAATGAGAAACATTTGGTTTCTTACCAGTAAAAGCTTCTTCAGGTGTGTTAACACTGGAAAATCGTACAACAGAAGATGACATTAATTAATGTCAAAGCCTAAGGATTTACATGGCAGGAACACATTATAGAATCAAGAAAGTATTTAAAATCTCTAAGGTTTTGATAAAATTAGATTTGAACTAGTCTTAAATGCTTATTTTCACGCTTAATCCTTCGAGAAGAGCAGCTTCTGCGTGCCTTTTTGCCCGATAAGCGTGTATTCTAGGAAATGGAAAAAAGTCGCTTTCCAGGACCACACCAAGCAAAGGATAGCTACTCCTTATATGAAGCTGCCTAAGGACAGCCACCAACACCTCCCTAGACATCATGTGAGCACACAAAGGAATATGTGAAGCCCACAATGGAATCATACCTCTCCCTTGGGTCACCATCCATCATGTACCAAGGGAGGGAAGGAGGATTTGAAACTGATGCAGGGGCATCTGAACAGGTTTGAATTCAAGTTCGAATCTGCAGATGAAAAGACGAGTATGCGAACAGTCATGCAATTTGGGGTAAAATTTGTTTAACCGATACTAGAATTTATGTAACTGATTAATAATTAATGGTCTGCAATGTGTGCGTTTGAGAAGACCAAGAGTTTCCTCGAGCGATATCAATCGATTCTTTTCTAATCTATATAGACAGTGAGCCTGTAATGCGTGAGGGAGCGAGCAAACACAATGTAACCAGAAGTGGCATTGGGGCTAAGGCTGAAATGCCTTAGATCTGTTCAACGATATTCTGTACATAATAGTGAAATAATTGTGTGGATTCTCTGTGTTAATATAGTTCATGTTTTTATCTAAATCATGAGTTCATGTCATGATTGTTTATTAAATGTTTTTATGAGTATAGTTCAGTGATTATTGACCATCAATCCTTATAGGATCGATGGCAATCGAATGTTTATTTGATTCTGTCTCAATTCGATTCAATTAAACATTAGTCTTTGTGTGAACGGAGGAATAAATGCATTGTAATTCCTGTTCTACTCATTGTGAGCATCGAATTAGTAAATCTATGGTTTCCCAAGCATGTTAAATTCTGCATAAAAGCCTGTAAGGGATCAAACCCTACCCTTTGTTGAAATCGACAAAATAAATTCATATTCCGTTGATTGAGATCGTTTAATAAATTTCCGGTTTATAAAAGAAAAAAGGCAGTTGTCATTTATATGCTTGCCATAATTCGGTGTTGAATGCATTTTAATTTCTGTGTAGAGGCTTTCAATAGGAATCGACGAGTTTATTGAAGGACACAAGTGATATTAGCTTCATAGTATTGTGCATGTCTAAATCTTGAATTGAAACTCTGTTTGCTTGAAGACATGTTGGTAATCGATTAGTGTTTGTTGTGTTACGTAGCGAAAGGAAGAAACGACCTGTGTTGAAGTCCTGCGGAAGAGATGGGAGAAATTGAGATAACCATCGATTATATGCTAAATCTGTTATGTAATATGGTGAAGGTCGAACTGTTGAATGGCCCGTGTTATTAGTTACATGCAGAGAAGGAGGGCTTCAATTCTTCTTAAATCCCTGAGTTATATATTTGTGCCTCAAGCCGAATGCAATTGAATGTCTATCATTTCTGCATAATTCAGATATATTTAAGGGTCCGCTGTTCCTTTGGTTCGAATTGGATTTCATAGGTTTGGTTAACTCGTTGAATGCCAATATCAATCATCATTATTTCAAACGAGTTGATATTAATCTGAATTTGGTGGAGTTCGGCTTAATTACAGTCGAAAATTAAAGTTTCGTGTAAGCGGTTTGGTGAAGGATTACCACCGGTTTCGCACAGCAATTAAGCTCAAGAGCAGTTTCACCAAATGGAACGCAAGAAAATAAAATTGCAACATGTCATCGCCTAATTACCGCCCATTTCACGTTGCCTTCAGGTGATAACGTTCGGGTTGCCAATGGAAGCAATTTTCGTTCGATTATGAATTCAAAGAGATCCGACGGCGTTTGTGGTGGAAGCTGTGAAGGGGATAGCACAAAGGTATGGACCGATTTTTAATTGCAATAGAATTTAATTAAAATTTTTAAGGTCTGGTGCATGAATTTTAAAGGTCTTTAAAGTGCGTTATAAATATTTCGTGACGGAAGATTCAAAAAAACATTTGGGAAGGGTTTTGATATTTTATCAAAGGACACTTTGTAAAGAGTTGGAGCTCGGAGACATGATGGTGAAGGATTGAAGATGGTTTAAAATACTTCCAATGAGTGGCGCAGCAGAAATGAAGTGGGCCCATAACCCATAGGTCCCAGGATCAGTTTTTAGGGTTATGAATCTGCAATTTCGATACATATATGAAGGTTGCAGGTTCATATGTTTAACAGAAAGGTGAACCTGCTTGTAGTGGGGTTCACTCTCCATAAAGTGGTATCAAAGCAGGGAAAATGATTTCCTGTGGAGAAGAAGTTTGCGTACAGAGGAAGAAGAGGTACAGTTTTGTGAAAATTTGTAAGCTGGTGATTTTATTTTGTATTGTGAAGGTAGCATCAGAGGAAGGTGAGAAGATTGCAGCAGCCTAGAGAAGGAGTGCTCAACTGGTTCCACAGGAGCGAACCAAAGAGATACCGAGAGCCAGAGCTCAGGAGAGAAGCTTGGTGAGGTATCTGGTAGCAAGGAGACTTGCTATTGCAGAGGTTTTGTTGCAGCTCATAGAGGACAATTCCGCAGAGGATGCGGGTGAGAATTGTTCAGGAGATGTTGCTACAAGAAGATCACGAAGAGCAGTTCCATAGATGATGTGGTTAGACTTGCTGGTAGCTGGAGAAGACGTATGACCAGGAGGTCATAAATTTTTGTGCCTCGGGAGTCTGATGCAGGGGCATCCGAATAGGTTTGAATTCAAGTTCGAATCTGTAGATGAAAAGACGAGTATACGAATAGTCATGCAATTTTTGTTTAACTGATACTAGAATTTATGTAACTGATTAATAATTAATGGTCTGCAATGTGTGTGTTTGAGAAGACCAAGATTTTCCTTGAGATATCTCAATCGATTCTTTTCTAATCTATATAGACAGCGAGCCTGTAATGTGTGAGGGAGCGAGGGAACACAATGTAACCAGAAGTGGGATTGGGGCTAAGGCTGAAATGCCTTAGATCTGTTCAACGATATTTTGTACATAATAGTGAAATTGTTGTGTGGATTCTCTGTGTTAATATAGTTCATGTTTTTATCTAAATTGTGAGTTCATGTCGTGATTGTTTATTAAATGTTTATATGTGTATAGTTCAGTGATTATTGACCGTGATCCCTATAGGATCGATGGAAATCGAATGTTTATTTGATTCTGTCTCAATTCGATTCAATTAAACATCAGTCTTTGTTTGAACGGAGGAATGAATGCATTGTAATTCCCGTTCTACTCATTGTGAGCATTGAATTAGTAAATCTCTGGTTGCCCAAGCATGTTAAATTTTGCATAAAAGATTGTAAGGGATTGAACCTTGCCCTTTGCTGAAATCGAAAAAATCGATTCATATTCCGTTGATTGAGATCGTTTAATAAATTATCGATTTATAAGAGAAAGAAGGCAGTTTTCATTTATATGCTTGCCATAAGTCGGTGTTGAATGCGTTTTAATTTCTGTGTAGATGCCTTCAATAGGAATCGGCGAGTTTATTGAAGGATGCAAGTGCTATTAGCTTCGGAGTATTGCGCATGACTAAATCTTGAATTGAAACTCTGTTTGCTTGAAGAAATGTTGGTAATATATTAGTGTTTGCTATGTTATGTAGCGAAAGGAAGAAACGACTTGCGTTGAAGTCCTGCGGAAGAGATTGGGAGAAATCGAGATAACCCTTGATTATGTGCTAACTCTGTTATGTAATATGGTGAAGGTCGAACTGTTGAATGGCCCGTGTTATTAGCTACATGCAGAGAAGGAGGGCTTCAATTCTTCTTAAATACCTGAGTTATATATTTGTGCCTCAAGCCGAACACAATTGAATATCTATCATTTATGCATAATTCAGATGTATTTAAGGGTCCGCTGTTCCTTTGGTTCGAATTGGAGTTCACAGGTTTGGTTAACACGTTGAATGCCAATCTCAATCATCATTATTTCAAACGAGTTGATATTAATCTGAATTTGGTGGAGTCCGGCTTAATTACAGTCGAAAATTAAAGTTTTGAGTAAGCGGTTTGGTGAAGGAATACCACCGGTTTCGCACGGCAATTAAGCCCAGGAGCAGTTTCACCAAATGGAATGCGAGAAAATAAAATTGCAACACGTCATCGCCTAATTACCGCCCATTTCGTGTTGCCTTCAGGTGATAACATTCGGGTTTCCAATGGACATGATTTGCCTTCGATTATGAAGTCAAATAGATCCGAAGGCGTTTGTGGTGGAAGCTGTGAAGGGGATAGCACAAATGTATGGACTGATGTTTAATTGCAGCAGAGTTTAATTAAAATGTTTAAGGTCCAGTGCATGAATTCCAAAGGTCTTTAAAGTGAGTTATAAATATTTTGTGGCGGAAGATTCAAAAAAACAATTGGGAAGGGTTTTGATATTTTATCAAAGGACCCTTTGTAAAGTGTTGGAGCTCAGAGACATGATGGTAAAGGATTGAAGATGGTTTAAAATACTTCCAATGAGTGGCATAGAAGAAATGAAGTGGGCCCATAACCCATAGGTCCCAGGATCAGTTTTTAGGTTTATGAATATGCAATTTCGATACATGTATGAAGGTTGCAGGTTCATATGTTTAACAGAAAGGTGAACCTGCTTGTAATGGGGTTTTCTCTCCATCAGAAACTCCCCTATATAAAGCCACCAAGAGATGAAGAAATGGTGATCACATTGTTATGCTGGCCAAAATTTCCCAAGAAACACCAACAGTGTGTGACCTGAATCTAGAGCTAAAGAGGACTCAATCGTTGGCCACCCAACAATCCTAGTCCACCACGCCAGAGAGAGAGATGGAGACTGCGTCAGAGGCAGAGCTTGGAAGCCAACATCCTTGCATCGGGACCTAGAGCTACTGCCTAGGTGCCCTTTGGAAAGTGGGTAAAACTTCTTCTCCATTTCAAACGTCTAATAAGAAGAGGCCTTTGAGTTGTCGTTGGTATTATTATCATTTTGACTCTCTTTGATAGATTTTGTATATTTGTGTTTTAGTTTTAGTTTAACCATAACATACTTTAGCATACTATTTCCATTAAATTTTATGATTTTGAGCTCCACCACTTTCTTCCTATAACCAATAGTTTAAAGAGTAGGCCACACTCTTTAAACTGGTGTGATTTCGTACACCCGTGTGACAAATACACCACTATAGGATTGGCGACTGCACTGACGTGTTCTAAGTTTATGTGGTTGTGCCATATTTTACAGGATACCCTTTGTCTATGCTGGAGTGGAGCTGACAGTCCTCTAATCCATATTACGGTCCCTAGATTCACTGGAGTGACAAACTGAAGAAGGCAGCTCCTAATTTTTTCCTACTTGCAGGATTTTTGCTTGCAGTTTCTTCTCACAGACGTGTAGTGCGCACATTCAAGACTGACTCGCGTGCAGGAAAGCACACCTGTCAGACCCTTTTCCATGCAAATTACAAAATAATATTTTTTCTCTATATTCTGCATTTTTCTACTTGTAAGTGTGCTGGGCCACCCCTAATGTATATGGCAGCACCTGTGTTGATACCCCACAACTTCTAAGAACTCTCTTTTTGCTACTTTATGTAGGCATAGAGTTAGTTTTCATTCAAGTTGGTTTTTTGCAAAAAGATTCACATAGTTTAATTAGGGGGCAAATTAACCATTTCTTTCTGAACGATATATGTTTTGCAAATTCTAGTATGCACACTTAGATTAACTAGTCCAAGTAAGCTAGTTTTATTTTCTAGTGTAGAAATTGTTTAGCTTAATTCAATTTTTGCATTTAGGAAATTGGGGGACTAGGTTTGAATTGTCTATTAGAGCAAGTAATCTTTGTCACCTTTTCACCCTTCGATGATCCTAGGAAAGCATATGAATGCTCTATTTTTGTGATTTTCCATCTCCCTTTAGTTATTCACATAGATTAACTAGGAAGATTTGAAAGCGGCCCAGTATCCGTACACGTTTTCCATTTTGAGCCAGGAGCAAGATAACGTAGTTTAACTAGGGGTTTTTGTAAAGGATCACCGATATCCATATGTTTAAACTATGAGCTTGTTCACCTTATTCTCACACACACTCACCCACTAAGCAAAGAAATCCACCTAAAACTAACTTAAACCAACTTACTAAATTCTCCCCACAGGGGCCACAAGAGAATTTATAGATTAAGTTAGGATCAAGGGGGTAGGCATCCAATAAGCCGCCTTGATCACACTTCATATTAAAACATAGAATTTTTGTATTTAGGGAGCTTCAAAATCCACCTATCAGCCCATGGAAAAGAAAACCCAAGCGCGGCAAAGACCCGATTCAGAGGGGGTTAGGCTTAGGCATAGTGTGTGCAGTATTAGTTGCGGCTACCTGACCTGGTTGATACTCGGTACTGTTAGTTGTCTACCAAGAAGCCCAAGACTTGAAATCTCATGTGAGATGGTGGTTCTTAGTGGCCAAAAACTAGGGCATCCTTTACCCTATAGGTGACGATGCATGCAAGCGTCAGACCCTCTATCCTTACCTTGGTGGATTATCTTCGACTGACTGGGGGCATCGCCAGCTCTTACAGGACGTTGTGCCAGCACTTGCAAGAAATATTCTCAAGGCCCAGTTACTTTTGAGTTTGTGAGGACGCATAGGTCTTCTAGGATTTTGAGTTTCATGCGACAAACAAACAAAAACCATATTTTTTCTTGATTGATCACATAGATTAAATTTAAAGGGAAAATAATTTTATTTTTCACTTTGTTTTATGTATGTGGCCATAACTTCGCTTTGACCTAGAATATTTCCCCTCAAATTTTTCCAAAACCTTACCTGGTTGACACCCAAACAGTCCCAAAGGAACCTCATCGATCCAGGCATCTTTTGGACCTCCCCCCATTACAGGGAGGGGTTCCAAGTCTTTCACAATTTAGGCATAAAAGATGGAACACTGCCACCGTCATTGGTTCATCCTTCATTGGAGCAACCATAGTTTGGAACCCTATTCAGTATCCCAACACCACACTGCACACCACTCCCCCCTCGACCCCTAGGGGGCATAGGAGTGCATCCCATTCAGGAAGCCAGCTGAACACACATCACGACATGTCATAGACTAACCCTCGTTATAACCAGAACTTCGTGTCTTCACACATTGCCATGGCGTCAACCTCCCAGTAACCCTTCTTAGTTGTGTTGAATCTACCTGATTTAACCAAGCTCACAAATGACCCCATCGCACATGATCCTTCATTTCCTCCCATGCCCACGAAGCTCCCTTCGGATATACCAAAGTTCAAAGGCAAGCAAGTGGAAGACCTAGGTAATCATATAATGATCTTTCACCGATGACAGTATTCAATTGAGGCTATTTCAACGCACTCTTACGGGAGTGGCTGTGAAATGGTACATGGAGTAACCTCCTGCTTCACATGGAACCTTTAGCGCCCTCGCTACCGCATTCCTCACTTATTTTCAGATACCTATTCACCATGATTTGGGAATGGAGTTACTGAATCATTTTAGACAAACCCCTGCCATCCATATCTCTGACCATATTCATGAGTGGAGGCGGCGTTGCAGTTTATGCAAAGCTAAACTCGACGATTGGGTCCTCTTAGATTTATTCTTGAAAACTCTGATGGCAGAGATTTCAAAGGATGTGGCGCAGCAATACCCCACATCTGAAGAGGACGCAATTAGTAAATCCCAGAAGCTTGAACTAATTTATACGCAGTCATGATACATTTACAATATCTTGCCTAACGCCCCCTGCCTGCAAACTTATCAAGAATTGCAAGGCGCGTCGAACTTTGCAGACGGACTAATTGGGTCAATGACCCAAGGGTACGTAGGTAGCAGTAATTCCAATCCCATTTATGCACATAATTCTACCCAGAACATGTCTCAACCCAGATTTCAAAGTCATCACATGCCTCAGCAAGATTTTACTAGTAGGGCGTAGGCGTATCACTAGGGAAGACCCTATCCTCCGGCTGAGGGGACCCAGTATGTAGGAAGAAACACTGATGGAAGAACTCCCCCCCAATGGCTAGGTGAAAACAAGGGACAACGTTATGCCCAGTCCCAAGCACATGGCACACCTATGCAAACCAATGCGTAGGTGAACTTTGTGTCGTTGTCCCAGAATCAACCACACCAGTATAACCAGGAGAAATACCCTCCTAATGTGGTTAAGAAAAAATCAAAAAACAAGCCCAAAGGGAACCCTGGATAGGGGGGCAGAAACCAACAATGCCCACCGTGATCCCAAGCTGGAGGCAACTCTAGCAAGAATCAAAACTAGGAGCCAAGAAATGCCCAACAGCAAGTCAAAAGGCCACCTCTGTGAACAAACCATTCTTGTTCAATATGTGGTGAGTACGGGCACTATACTCACCACTGTCCTGATCTCCCTGAGCTAAAAAATCTCAGAGTAACCGAGGACAAGGAGGAGATTCCCAGAAACCTGCTATCATGCAAGAACCTTTCCCCCACTAAGGGATGGTCAACACTCAGTAGCAAAACCCAGACGATTCCCAGAAAAACAGCCATGAAATTTACATGAATAGGGAAGAAATGTTTTTCCAAACACGGAATCGCAATTACGATACCCCACCAGACTCCAATACGTCAGGGGCTAGTACTAGTGTGCCATCTGCACCTTTGACCATTTCAAAGATGCCTATAGAACCGTTTCCAAAGATGGAAAAGGGACCTAATAGGTGAGTAGGTAACTACTCCAAAGTAACCCATAATTATAGCATCGTGGACGATTTAGCTCAATCACCCACTGCTATGTTTGCATTAGAGGTACTGTAGTCGTGCCCAAAGCAATGGAAAGCCCTACTTTCTACATTAGGCACTATCAACCCTGCCGATACGCTCATGGTGGCTTTTGACTTAGACAAAGCCATCCCTAGGCTTCCTTCTATGGTCGCATTCCAGATACCAATATCAGTACAAAATATCACTATTCACTGATGTGTCATAGATGAGGGTGCATCTACATGCATCATGTCAAAAAAAATTTGGCAGAAGTTGGGTTCTCCCAAACTAAAACCCTTGGTCATAACGCTTCGAGCCTACGACGGTCGTCCCTTGACACCCGTCGGCTTCTACCAAAATGTCCCGGTCTGTTTAGCCAGCAAGACAGTCCACATAGACATTGAAGTCTTGGACGCTCCCTTGGATTACAATATACTCCTTGGGCAGAGTTATATGTATGCCATGTCTGCCATAGCCTCCTCTGTCTTTCACATTATGATGTTCCCCCACGAGGATTGCATCATTACTGTAGACCAGCTGACACACAGCGAGAAGCATCCTCTAACTAACACAAATTTAATTCTACCCTATGTAGATACAGCCGTAGATGGTCTCTCAAGGTACCAAGAATATGGTCGTGGCCAATTCAAACCGTCGTCCGTCCTAGGGTCATTCCTAGGAGATCCTCCCATTATTCCTAAAGTGTCACTAGACGCCACAGGGGCCTCGGTGTGCATGATTTCCACATCAAGCACCGAGGTCAGTCAGGATACAAAATCAAGCAGTAACGACACTGAGGCATAAGTCACGGTAGCCTCTCTAGCCTACGCTGCCTCCCAAACCCCTTTCCTCTACCCCCTAGCTGGCTTCGTCTCCCAACAGGTTTTGGCAACAATGGTATTACCCAACATATTGTTGGCATTCCCAGTTTGGTACCTGTTTCCCCTTCCAGGACAAGATCCACCAATTTTACTGCCATAGGGTTAAAGCCCCTTAGCCCCAAGGAGCCCCAACCAACCCAGGAAACGATTGAGACCGCCCCTGCAAAGGAAGTTCCAATTGCGAAATCGGTTATCATGACCAAGAAAACCACAAATAGAGGAAAGAATATGGTGACCCCCACCATTCAAAAGGAATCACCGGTCTACGCCATATGCGATGTCATAGGCCATCCGACCCACATATGTTCGGAGCTGGATGAGTTAAAACCACTCCTTGTCTCTGAAGCAGACATCTCGATGCCGCGTTCCCGTAAAAAGGAACCTACCTCAAAAGGTAAAGACAAGACGCTATGTACCAATCACACATACGCTCTCTGTGGCACCTATGGGCACTATACCCACCATTTTCCAAAGATACCATGATATAGGGATGCCTTACACGCAGTCGAGCGATCCTATCAAGAGGATCCCTCCATTCAGTCGGTCAAAGACGAACCTCGCACCATCCTATACTTACAAGAGGAACATAGGATTATAGAACGGCCCCCAGTAATGCCCATTATATGTTTTACGCTATGCGATGAACGTGGCCACTACCTCGAAGAGTGCATAGCTTTGGAACTCATTCACAGATGGTATCCAATCGAAAGGGTTTACTAAGTAGGGCTACAGGTGGCGCAATGAACATGCCCGTTATGCGCCGAAAATCACCTTTTGGAGGATTATCACTACATACCTCGCTTTCAGCTAGCCCTTGCTAGCCTCCACTTAGCCATAGTCTGCCTTTCCCAAGAAGACGATATAGATGTCGAGTCCACCAGCAGCTCCATGACTCAAGCAGATTATATGAGTGGATCTATTATGTTCTTAACAGTCGAAGAATAGCCTAACAAGGAACCACTCATTACCCCCAATTACACCTCGCAGCAATGACCACGGTGTGCGTTATGTAAAAACACAGACCATATAGTCATCCATTGCCCTGATTTAGCAGCCTTTCGGTGTTGGTTCCCCATCAGACCTCGAACTGAAGTCGGTGAAACTTACATATCAAGCATATTCTGCTTGATATGTCAAGATAATCATTATGAGTGACATCGTACTTATGCCTCGCAGATTCTTCCCACTATCGACATGATTAATGCCATAGAGAAGAGACAGGCTGATCTCAAAGAATGGCATAAAAGTTACATCGCCAAATCAATGTCTCCACCCCTGCAATGGTGTGTCAAGCCAGACAAGATAGCACACCACCAAAGGGTAACCCTGGCCAAGCTTAGGATAAAATGTGGCCTATGTGATTTAAAAGACCACATATTTAACCAATGTAGAGAACTCAAGCCCCTAGCAAACAGTCTCCGCATAGTCTCTTCTCTCCCACAAAAAATTCTCTCCAATCAAGAGAAGATCAGATGCACTTACTGCCCAATTTTCTCACACTTTCACCATACGTTTAAGTGTATACATAGAGTCCCCAAGCTGAGAGCAGCAAGAGGTGCGTTGATTCTACACTCCACTAAAGAGGAAGACAAGTCTAAACCAACGACACGGAAATGGAGACAGAAGACAACCTCATCTACGTCTGACCCTTTCCAAGCATCCACATCAGGAACAACGAGTAGCATAGAATCACACACTATCTACTCTATTGGCTTAGTAACACCATACACCATCTGCACTGGACTAAATCATGCACCAGAGACATGCCCATTAATGGAAACATTTAGGCACCTGTGTGGCAGGCACAATTTCCAACTACCAAAAATTGACTATCCTAGGAGGGAGCCTAACTTTGAGCCCATGCAGAATCCCATTAGGGAGATTCTTCCCCCACCAAATGCCAATGATACAATCCACCATATACGATTTGTATCCGCTCAGATTGCTGAAAGGATTACTACCTCAACCTCGCCCCAGGATTTCCATCATAATCTTGTCATGAAAAACCAAGGCACCTTGCGCTTTTGCATCGATTTCTGCAAAATCAAAAACCTACATGCCGCCATTGAACTCCTTGATGACACCCAGCCTCTAGAACAACACCTAAAGCTAGTTCAAGAAATTCGGCAACAATTGCTGCAACACAATGAGGCCCATAAGAAAAGGGTGAAAGCATCATTCGACCGCCACATCAACCCTCGCTCATTTATCGAGGGAGAATTAGTCCTTCGCTACGGTGTCGCAAAAGAGGCCTTAGGGCTAGGAAAATTTGAAACCCTGTGGAAAGGAACCTACATCATAAAACACTGCCTCCGACAGGGGGCATACATCTTGACAGAACCGGACGAGACTAGCCTCACTAACCCCGTCAATGGACTTTACCTCAAGAAGTTCTACCCATAAGGGCCCTAAAGGCCCTTCCCCTAGAAAACCCAATCACCAAAATATTTTTGACCCGAAAACGCGCTCAAAGTGCCAACATGGATCACCAAAATAAACCATACTTTGGATTTGTTGATGGAGCATCGCAAAGGTCTCAGAACTTAGCTGCAGCCGCCTGGGTCATCTACCACCCCGATCGATCACCGCTGTGTTCAAATAGCATGTGCATCAGATCAACAACAAACAATCAGGCAGAACATGACGTCGTCATTGGACTTATGTGTGACGCCCTCCATTGGGGCATTCTCCGTATGAATATCTACCTCGATTCCCAGTTAGTGGTATCGCAGCTAAATCGAACATTTGAGACCAGAGACACACACTTGTTTAGAAAATATTTACGTGCCAAAAGATTAAGCATAAAATTTGATCACATCACATTTTCACATGTATCAAGGCATCAAAACCAAACAACTGATCACATAGCTAACAATATCCTAGACTGGAATGCATCCCGAATAAACCATCACCCATAAAAAACAAAAACATAGATATCCATCAGCATAAAAAAATATATAAAAACCGAAATAAATAGCACACCATGTAGAGCCGCAAAAAAATATCTCTCATATATATATCTATATATATATATCTGTATCTGAGTACAAAAAACTGTATCATTGGCCCACTGGCTAGCCCAAAGATACAAAAGTCATATAAAATATGGGAAGCATCCTTATAACGAGTGCTTTCCCTGTGTACAAAAACTACTCTAGGGGGTGCCCCCTCAAGAGGAGCACCTAGACCCACCACCACTCCTGGTGCCACCACCGGATCTACTGTCGCCACTACGATCACGACCTGACGTAGAGTGGGCCGATAATCCCTCTCACGGGCCTTCACCGTCTCTAACCAAATCTCCCTGAAGTCATCCGTAAAACCTCGAGCAAGCATGCCCTAGGTCAAGTTGTCCACTCAACCCCAGAAGTCCTCAGGAGCGGTCACCTGAGCCGTAAGTACTGCAATGCGCACCTCAGCCGCATCTGCACGATCTCGCTCAGCTACAACCTCTGTTGTAGCCGAGCTGCTACCCTCACTAGAAGGGGAAACACCATCTCCACTAGGTCCACCAGCACCGCCACCCGGTCCACCTGCATCATCTCCGCCTTGACCACCTCGAGGTCGTAGCAGAGGGTCATGACCCACCAGTCGGGCCACTGGGTGACCGACCTTGCCAACATATGCACGAGTAACCAAAATAATGTCAGTGTCAAGAACAAACACATAATAACATAAATACTCGAAAAAATGCAAAAAATATAACACATACCTGCAGGCCCCCAAACATAACCAAAAGGGAGACCCATGTCTAGGTCACCCTGGAAGTCCATCCCCACATAAGGGTATGGCAGGAAAATTTTTGGGTTGGCCTCAAACCAGGCCTCTGTCGTGGTGTTCCAATAATGCCCCACCATGCCACCACCGCCCCGCGGCATCACCGGAGCCCACCTCCTCATCTGTGGCTCCCGTGGCCCCCCAATGGGCACCGCCACCACCGGCCTCAGCAGCATCACCCTCTCGTGCATAATACTGCATAGGATAATAGCATACGCAAATGACTTAGATCCATGCTAGGCCTTGTTCAATTGTGACGCCATCCCATCAAAACAAAAGCGAGAAAAATCGAAAAAATGCCCACCCCAGAGTCGGCGTAAAACTCCAACCTGCGGGCCAGATGCCCAATGTGGAGCAAACAATCCCACCAATCACACAATAACTGCCAGAGCGCACCGCTCTACCACGTCTGTCACTGATGCAATGTTGATGCACCCCTCAGTAAGAGGCACACCACCACAGTGCCACCGACGGAATCTGTCTGGGTTCACTCTCCCTGCAGAGAGTGGGTACCTCAGAGCCTCACCCTAAGGGAGTAACTCGGTCACAAAGTAAATATTCATCTCAGGGTGGATCACCAGGTTTGTCCCCCATAGTATGAACATGTTGTGCCTCCGACACCAGTGTTGTATAAGGTAACGTAGTAGTCAGTCCTAAGACCAAAGGAACTCATTCTCAGTGAACTTTAGAAGGCCCCATGCGGCCAACTGACGACGAGCCCCAGCATCAGCATCTAGAGCGGTCCGGATCTCGGTCCAATCCCACTCTCTCCACACTAACCTGCCAAGCAACACAGACACCCATCAGTACAGAGAAACATAAAAAATAGACAAGAAACCAAAATTTCTTGTCACTATGGCTTTTGCGCGCCTGTCCCTTAGATAGGTGCGCCCTCACATGCCTGTTTTCTTTACAGGCGCACCTTTGTGCGCAAAAAGTAGGGAACAGTGTGCCCTCGCGTGCCTGTCCCTCAGAATTGTGCGCAAGAAAGGCGCGCTTTTGCCTATATTTCTCATGAAATCTAAGGCAAAATTTGTTCCCCGGCACCATCAAACTGAATAGATTACAATTTAGGACGTCATGAAAGTTACCTCGGCATAGTATCGCTAATCCCTGGTACACAAGCTGACCGCAATGGCAAGAAAGGCTCTGCTGGCACCACTGATCTCCCAAAAATCAACAAGTACAAATGAATAGGATTAGGGCCATAATCCCATATTTATCGCCCTTTTACAGAACTTTGGAGGTCCATAACAGGAGATCAGAAGGTCCATTCCACAAACCATAAGTTGCACCATCATTAGTATGCCATGACGAACGAAAGCGATGCCACACATTCGCTTTCCAAGAAAAATATTTTTTCAGCGCTGGCAGGTATGCCCTCTCCTGTCTTCTTTTTTAAAACACCTATCTTTCAAATAATATTTGACAAAAATAAGATGCTTTCACTTGAGGTAGTTGTTTTTGCAGGAAAAACCTGCAGCCCGCTTACAATGCCATCCGCTGAAAATTTCAGAGCAGGTATCATTCTACCCCCAGCATGATAGAGTCCCAAAATAATCTGCATATCCTGACATCATTTCTCCATTAGAAATAAACTATAGGGTCC
Source organism: Pinus albicaulis (assembly GCA_034641835.2). Lineage (NCBI taxonomy): Eukaryota > Viridiplantae > Streptophyta > Pinopsida > Pinales > Pinaceae > Pinus > Pinus albicaulis. Next base: position 1,708,941,518 of record CM076578.1, read on the forward strand.
TCATAACCTGACCGCGTTTATCATTAGCTCACCCTGCACATGATAAACGTCCGCATTGGTCGGTAGAGCCTCCCATCCATGGCACTCGTCACCCAAAGTAGACCATATATCACATCTCAAGTGACGCCATGGCCATACCATTTTAGTTTGGGAAGTGCCTCGTGCCCATCCATTCGTCATGCACAAGGTCAATTTTACCATTCCAACTCAAACCCCCTTCTCGGACGATCAGGTTGTACAAGCAGATTGAAAGCGCACCTCTGCACATCGCATTTGGCCCACCATACCTCCATCAACCTAATCCCACATGCGACACTTCTTCATCCCCTTCATCACCCCTGCACATGAGACCAACCAATGGGACCCCCACCCCCAGCAAAACATTGTCCTCACACCTTAAGTTAGTGAACCCTTTCATGTTTTGGAGTACCCGTCATTGTGTTTTGTACAAACCAAACCTCATTATTTTATTCTTTTGGTAAGTGTACAAAGACTGCCAACGATGCCCTTCGCCTCTTCACCCTCATATGTCATATTTTCCCCATGGCAGCAGTCCCTCATTCCCCTTGGTCAGAGTATTTCACCCCCATGCATGCACCATCATGACATTCATAGCCGGTTCACACCCGCCCTGGAATTCCTACCGACTCCAGGGATTTTCCCTTTAGAAATACCTATTACTGTTGCCAAGATGCTAAAAGTATACTCCGACCTCGGGCCATTGAATCCCCATCATCCATTTTCAGTCACCTCTCATCAACATGCCTATGTTAAACCCATCACATCTAGGTCCTTGACCCCTCAGGTCGGCGACCCATGGTTCGGTTAAGGCTTCCTTTTTGTCGACCTCGACACCCTTTTCCAAAAAGGAAGTGGTACCTTGGATCACCCCTCCCCATGCAAAGGGGTATCCTCGGGTGGAACTATGGGAGACATCATTGTCCACAGATGTCATTGATCCTCCTAAAATTCGACTATAGAAAAAGCTTTCATGTCACGATGGTATCGTGCCTTTCAACCATTGCACTTTGATCAGATCCTTCAAAGACCCGTGCCTCCATAATTGTCTCTGCCAACAATGCTTACATGGAAAGGTCCCAACTAGTACATATGAATTTTACACATATGAGTACCATATTCCACCTATCATCAAATAAAAAACGACCTTGAGGGTGTCAGCAGTCGTCGTCAACAACCACCAGCATCACTACCACAGTAGTGACACCGACAACACATCTATCTATCAATTTTTTTTAACTAGCCATAGCATCACGAGCATGGGACATGCCCACCTCGTTGAAATTTTGTATATATGTTGTATATTTTATTTTTCTTACGGGGGTCCCTTAGGCCACGGTAATATAGGAATCAGTGCAAGGTGTTGTCAATTCCAAGATTCATGCAAGCCTCTCTCTCTCTCTGCGCATGATACATAAAATAAACTATAATGTATTTCGGCTATACAATTCTTCCTAGACCTTACACATTAGGGGGCAACTGTTAACACTGGAAAATCATACAGTAGAAGATGACATTAATTAATGTCAAATCCTAAGGATTTACAGGGTAGGAACATATTATGGAATCAAGAAAGTATTTAAAATCTCTAAGGTTTTGAGAAAACCAGATTCGAACTAGTCATAAATGCTGATTTGCGCGCTTAATACTTTGAGAAGAGCGCCTTCTGTGCGCCTTTTTTCTCGATAAGCGCACATTACTGGAAATGGAAAAAAATCACTTTCTGGGACCACACCAAGCAAAGGACTGTTACTCCTTATATGAAGCCGCCTAAGGACAGCCACCAACGCCTCCCTAGACATCATGTGAGCACACAATGGAATATGTGAAGCCCACAATGGAATCATACCTCTCCGTTGGGTCACCATCCATCATGTACCAAGGGAGGGAAGGAAGATTTTAAAATCCCCTATATAAAGCCACTAAGAGATGAAGAAATGGTGATCACATTGTTATGCTGGCCAAAGTTGCCCAAGCAACACCAGCAGTGTGTGACCCGAAGAGGACTCGATCGTTGGCCACCCAACAATCCCAGTCCACCACGCCAGAGAGAGAGAGGGAGAATGCATCAGAGGCAGAGCTTGGAAGGCAACATTCTTGCATCGAGACCTAGAGCCATTTCCTAGGTGCCCTTTGGCAAGTGGGTAAAATTTCTTCTCCATTTCAAATGTTTAATAAGAAGAGGCCTTTGAGCCGTCGTTGGTATTGTTATCGTTTTGACTCTCTTTGATAGATTCTGTATATTTGTGTTTTAGTTTTAGTTTAACCATAGCATACTTTAGCATACTATTTCCATTAAATTTTATGCTTTTTAGCTCCACCACTTTCTGCATGTAACCAATAGTTTAAAGAGTAAACCACACACTTTAAATTGGTGTGATTTCGTACACCCGTGCGACAAATACACCACTACAAGGTGTACTCATGCCAAGTACCCTATGAGGACAACGGTTTTGCACATAAATCGTAGTGTTACATGCTTCTACCCACAAATGCATTGGTAGGCCCTGATCACGCAACATCGCTTGTGCAACACCCACGATCGTTCTGTTCTTCCTCTCCGCGACCCCATTTTTCTATGGGTTATGAGGTGCTATGAGTTCTCTTCGAATTCCTTCTTTGCTACAGAAGTCTTTGAATTCATTCAAGATATATTCTCCACCATTATCGCTCCGCGGAGCCTTCACTTGCTTCCCCGACTCTTTCTCCACCAATGCTTTAAACTCATAGAAATTTGAGAATGTTTGACCCTTCTTCTACATGAAGTAGATCCAGCATTTACGAGAAAATTAATCAACAAAAATAACATAATACCTATGTTTTTCTATTGAAGCAACTGAGAATGGTCCACACATGTCTATGTGAACTCTCTCTAGGATCACCAAAGCACGGTTATCCTTTTCATGAAAGGTGGATTTTGCATACTTCCCCATGGTGCAACCCTTGCATTGATCTAACTGAGCAAGTGTTACCATTGGAAGTCCAGTAGATATTTGCTGCATGAATTTCAAAGCTCCATGATGAAGATGGCCCAATTGCCTATGCCATAATTTGCCCTTATCCCGGCTCACCACTTTTTCCACCTTGCCCATCATGGCCGTGCAACCTTCTACCTCCAGCTTGTAGAGATTCTTGACTTGAATCCCTATCCTCTTGGCTTGACCCATTTTTTTATGTTGTAGGAAATATTTTCCATCGCTAAAAACAACGTCATAGCCTCTGTCCTCCAACATCACGACTGAGACCAAATTTTTCTTTAGACCTGGAACTTGCATAACATCTTTCAAAAGAAATGGTTTACTTGATTCCCTCTCAAAGGTAATGGTACCAATGCCAGTCACACTGTATCGTCCATTATCACCCATCTCTATGTGCATTTGGAGATATTTCTCCTCCAAGTCACTGAAAATATCCTTATCTCCCGTCATGTGGAAGAAAGCACCACTATCAAGATACCACACTGATCCCATTATGCTTTAAACCAAGCATGCGATCAAAGAGAAATCAAGTGGAAATTGTGAGGCAAGGGCCTCACTAGCTGCAGCTCCAACATCCTTCTTGTTCTTCTTTTTCTGTGGGAAGTTAGTGGCGAGATGCCCATGTTCTTGACAGTGAAAATACTTCACCTTGGAGAAATCCATCTTCTTGCCTTTAGCCTCGGATTTTGAGTGGAATTTATTCCCCTTCCCTTTCCTTGCCTTGGCAGCCAAAGCACAATCCCTTCTCTATTTTGATCTTTTTGAGTTTATCCTTCAGTGCTAATTCCTATGGTTGCTGCTGCTTTGGAAAAGATTTGTCAAAGCCTTCCACATAGCAAATGGAGTGGCATTCCCATTAAGGCTTGAGACAATATGGTCTCTCACACCTTACAACATAATTCTTCTTGTCTTCGCTACTTTCTTTTTCCAGGCATCAAGTAATGCCGCATCCATCGAAGTGGGCTTAAGAACATCATTTTTGATGAATTCCTTCAAGCCATTATCTTCAAGCACCGCCTCCATCCTTTCCTTCCATGTAATGCAGTTCTAGCTGACCTCGAGTGCATACTCTAGTCGCAAACCATTGAAATCCATTTTGATGTTTACTCAACTGTCGCACCAAGAATTTCTTATAGCAAATTTGAATTGTTTCCACCAACAAACTCAACTACTACTTCAATTTTGCAATCTTCTTTGCTCTGATACCATGTAGAAATTTTAATACAATTATGTATTGGCTAGATTCTCCTCATCTAAAAATTATAGGAAATTGTTAAATACATAATCCTTCTACTTAAATTCTTGCAAAAATTTAATCACCAATTACAAACACATGAAGAAATATCAATCACACATAACACATATGTTTTTATCGAGAAATCACAAAACTAAAAACACCACTATCATATATTATGTATATATCATGGATCATGAAACAATATCATACAAAACTCTAATCTAAGAGCTCTCAATACAATATACAATCGTCTCACACTGTCATGTAGAAATTTTCATATTCATGCACCAATTTACTGGCTCCTGACAGCCTGCCTCCATTGCGCATTCCCTGCTGATCGCAATCCCTGAATGAATTCGATCTTGCCTTGCCTTGATTGCGCAATCCTCATTGGAATCTCCAATGTGTGTGTGGTTGCAACTGAGCACCCACTAATGTCACAACATATAGTCAAACTGTCTCTTTCACATACCTCTCAACTGGGTCTCCATTGGATCTAACATGCATGTAGTTAACAATAGTATATCTTCAGTTGCATGTGAGACCACTGCTTGTGAATTAATTAAATAATTAATTCACTGATATCTCACTAGTGTATCTTTAGTTACAACTAGCACAACTGAGTTTAACTCACTTAACTAATTTACTCTAAATTAAAACTCACATAACTACACATCCAACTCTGTTACAACTTTGAATCACTCAGTTACAACTAATTCCACTTGCATGTCCCACCAACCAACCTTAGAACTCAAAATTCCTTCAGCTAACTAGTTTGCCACTTCAGTTAACTGAAATCAAGTGGTTCAAGAGAATAGATTATTATTTATTGTCTAATTATTATTAAGAGATAATAATAATTGACATGCATTCTATTTTTAGACATGTGATCTATAAATAGACTTCTCCCATGCATCTAAAAATAAAATCTCATCTATAAATAGAATTTGATCAACCATATATAAATAGACTCCCGCTATAAATAAAATTTTCTCAACCATCTATAAATAGACTCCTGCTATAAATATAATTTTCTCAACGTTCTAAAAATAGACATACTCCCAAAAATAGGCTGCATGCCCCACCTAGTGTAGGTGCTTAATTTTCTCTAGGATCATCATCTTGTTGAATCTCAACATGGCCTGAGGGTAGTACTACGTTTAGCTGTCGTGACGTAGACCCAACATAGAAGTCAACTCAGCCATCATGTAATGACGAAAATGAGAACCATGTTCAGTGACAATGGCTTGAGGGATACCAAACCTAGTAATGACAAGATTAAATACAAATTGTGTGGTTGTCTTACCGTCAGATGTAAGTGTAGGCATTGCTTCGACCCATTTTGTGAAGTAGTCAAGGACTACGATAATATAAGCATGCCCCCCGACTGAGTGAGGGTTACACGTCATAAAATCGATGCCCCATTTCACAAAGGGACCAACGGTAATGACAGGATGAAGATGTGTGGCTGGCGCACCCATCTTGCACTGATAAATCTGGCAATCATGACACTAACAGACAACAACAATGTAGTCTTTAAAGATGGTGGGCCAGAAATAGTGAGCACAAAGAATATTCTGTGCAGTAACATATCCAGACATGTGACTGCCATAGGCACCAGAGTGGAAATCATTAAGGACCTTTTCAGCTTCCTCGAGAGTCAGACACCGACGGAGAATGGAATCAGCTCTGATGCTTTAGAGAGTATCTCCAACTATGCGATAAGGTTGCGAATGATGGCGAATGCATCGACGAGCATCCTTCGTCAACTTGATCGGAAGGTGGAAGTCTGAAGATATACGATGATATCACCATACCAAGGATCGAGGGTGCTAATAAGAAAAAGTGTGTCGTTCGAAATGTGTTCCTTAGATCCAGATGGAGAAAAATTAGAAGGGAGAGAGCAAATCAAATTGGTGAAAACCAATTATTTCTTCAATTTGGTGGTAGTAAACTCCAAATTGAACTCTTAGAGGTTAAAAATCCACTTCAAATATTTTACCCCTAGAAATTGACGAGTCAATATTTAAGTTATGGGGTTGTAATGAGAAATCATGGTCACTGTGCGCAACAGAATATAGTGACGAAAACGTTGAACAGCTTGAAAAATAGCCAATGCCGAATTCTCGACATGTGCATAGCACATTTCGGTATCGAGAAGATTGCGACTCAAATATTAAATGACGTGCTCGTCACCATCATCTTCGTCTTGTACAAGAACCATGGTAGTAGTACCAAATGAGACAGCCAAATAGAGGGAATAATCACGATGATAATTGGGAGGGCGCAACAGAGGATCATTGATCAACAATGTCTTCAGTGCATCGAAGGATTTTTGGGCGATCTCATCCAGAGGAATGAGATGCCTTGCTTAAGTAATCTTGTAAATTATCCTTTGGCCACTTCAGCATAGTTTAGTATCAAACGGTGCAGGAAGTTAGCTTTCCCTTGTAGACTTTGTAGCTGATGTAAAGAGGAAGGAGAGGGGAGATTAATAATAGCTTCGACTTTGAGGGGATCGAGACTAATTTTGTCTTTAGAGAGGATAAACCCTAAGAGCCTACAGGAGTCAACGCAGAAGATGCACTTATGTGGATTAAGCCGAATGTTATAGCATCGACAACAAAGAAATATTTGACGGAGATGATCTGGGTGGTCTTTACGCTTAGCCGAATGAGCCGAAAGGTGATCCACGTAAGGTTGAACAATGCGCTTTATATCATGGAAAGCATATGAAATTTCTCATTGAAATGTATCCCCAACATTTTTAAGATCAAAAGGGAGATTCTTATAGGCAAAAGTACCCCAAGGACAGATAAAGGCAGTCTTGTGTTAATCGGTAGGAAGAATATTAATCTGGTTGTACCCAGAAAACCCATCCATAAGGGAAAAGATCGCACTCCCAGCATAGTCATCAATGATCTGATTAATAAAAGGAGTGGGATAATTATCCTTAGGGAAATCATGGTTGATATCACAGTAATTTACACAGAACTGAATAGTACCTTGTTTCTTATCCACAGGAACAATATTAGAAACCCATTCTATCAAGGGAATCAGATAAATAAAACCAGCTCTAAGAAGTTTTTCAACTTCTCCTTTAATAGTGGCTGCCTTTCTAGGGTTCACAGGATGAAGATGCTGGAAAATAGGCTTCGCACCAAGATAAGTAGGAATCTCATGAACCACTATACTAGGATTGATGTTGGGCATTTCTTCGTAAGACCAAGCGAAAATGTCACGAAACTCACGGAAGAGACTAGTATAGACCTTGACCTCATCAGGAGAATAGGTCACCCCAATGTGGATGTTCTCGACAACCCCTGGTTTGACGGAGATATCTATAGGCATCATTTGTGTGATGTTTCCCAAGTTACCTTCTGCAAATAATTCATGTGTCAAGATAGGCATTTGAAGCAGATGAAAAGGAACTTGAGAAGAGAACTTCTCGAGACAAGTAGAAATGGCCCCAAGGCCAGGCATGAACGAGGAATGATGATGACTATTGTCCCAAGGAGGATCCTTAAGAGACATATTTTCTGCGATGGCCTCACAAAAATCAATCTCTATTGGACTTAACGACATCGAGTCACCAAACGAATCAATCTGGTGGAGCGAAGGGATGATCCACTGATCAAAAGACCTAGGGATCATGTTAACCTGAGCAGTATTGGGTGGAGGAAGAGGAAAAAGACCCATGAGAGTAGGATCTTTGAAAATACCCGGCCCTATGATCTCATAACGCATAGGAATACGATCTACATATGGGACATTTCTCTTGGAAGATGAAGAAGTGAAAAAGGTTAACTGATCGATAGTGATGACCTTTCCTTCATGCAAAAATCGAAGAACATGAAAGAGAGTGGACAGAATACACAACATTGCATGAATCCAACTATGATCGAGGAGAAGGTTATATTTTCGCTTGGCGTCAATGAATTCAACCTCAACGTTAAGTGTTTTCCTTTCTAACGTAGTAGGTAAACTAGCGGGAACACCGAGAGGGAGAGATTCCCTTCCATCAAAATATTTTAAAGAGTTTGGAGATGAATACAGAGCTGGAGAACCGATGGATTTCTAGCAGGAAGATGACACGATGCACGTAGATGCACCCTCATCCACAACCACTCGATGGATATTCTTTCCATTAATCCCAAATTGAATAATCAGTGGAAGCTGGTGAGGTAGTCGTGGGATGAAATTTTCCAAATCGAAAGTGATAGCGCTCGTGGCGGGATCAGCCCTCCTATAGTAGACAGCCTTCGTTGAGATGGACGGCATTTCGACGTGCTTACTTAATGCGGACATAGCGGATGGTGCCCGAGGCAAATTCTCAACCATACCGTAATGCCTTGAGCAACACGGGAGTTAGGGTTGTACGAATACTGACGCAGTTTTCACCGCTTTGGAAGGCGTGGTACAACGCCCGCAGCTTAGGCCTTTCGATTTGAAGAGGGCCGAGTAAGCGAGGACGAGGGAGGACCATCAACGATTTCCCTACTACGCTACATTATTTGGTAGGACCTTGATTGGGTAGCAATAGAAACAGGATGCAGTATGTGTCTCATCATGAAAACCCGAGAGCCAAATGGGGTAGAGGACCATGGAAGTTGCTCTCCCAACTAGTGCTCGCTATGATAGAAATGGTTCTTTAAGAATGGTCAGTAGTTCCTTGGGTACACATCAGGCAGTTTCGACTCACCCCGGCTCGTTAGGGACAGGCTGCGTCGCTCTTTCATCATCTGACAAGTGTGCCTCTGCTTTGCATCGTCAGACCATCATCGAGATGATATTTGCGAGAATCCCGTGGAGGTATCGCCTTTTGTGCCTCCTCTTTACCCTTCTTATTACCCTCGAAGTTTGCATCTTCTCTAGATTGGACCGGACGACATTCACTTACTCGCGGTTTCTCTTACCGAGAATTCGGGTGTCGTTGAGAGGGCAAGTATCTACCGGGAAGAAGTAGATTTTTGCTTCGCGAGATTTCTAGAAAGACTTGCGAGAGTCCGAGACACAAAACTTATGATACCATCGACGTTGATGGCGTCGTAGGTGCTTTGGAAGTTCCGAGCCGAGGGGCATCGGGCAAGAGTTAACACAATGCGGCGGATTGAGAGTACAAGATCGGAGGTACCGGGCACGAGTAGTGGCTTGTTCACGCGACGCTTGTAAGCCCCCATAGCAATGTCCTTAGCAATCAAAGAAACGAAGGAGATAGTAAACCAAATGAGTTAGAAGTTGATCAAGAGTCTTAAACTTTATCAAATTATGACGTACGCCTCCATTCGTTGCGAATATGATAAGAGATATTATTAGCTCAATAAATCTTGCTTCAAGGATGTGAGGAGGTGTGTCCCTATTTCCATATCGAATTGGTAATTGAAAGTGCGTGAGAAATGCCATGGATAAAAAGTTGAAATCTCTTGAAGACGTCGCTGAGATAGGTCAGTGTGCCACTTGAGTACGGCATCTGCAAGAGTCCATTGGAAAAGACGTCGGAGTTGTACGGAATATTCAACCCAAGAGTTATAGGAACACCAAAGATTGTATGTCATAACATGCACTTGGGGGTCTTCTGCGGGAAATGCCCTCAAATTTGGGACAATCGCCAGGGAATTTTGGTCAAAATTGGGGGCCAATAAATATTATGAAGGATAGGATCTGCTTCATCGTAACATCGACATCGCAGCAATTCCGATGTAGCAAGGAAAGGTAATTGAGGATTGAAAGGTATTTCACGCTCGTTGATAGAGACGGAGTATTAGGATTCCACCGCTGAGTTGAAAGTGCTGTCCCAAGAGCCTACCGGAGTCCAGCGTGCTATGAACTTATGTGGATTGAGTTGAATGTTATAACGTCGACCAACGAAGAAATGTTGACGGAGATGATCTCGGGTGGTCTTTACGCTTAGCCGAATGATCCGTAAGGTCATCCCGGAAAGGCGAGCAATGCGCTTGATATCATGGAAAGCATATGACAATGCTTTAGTTGAAATGTAGCCCTGAAACATTTTTAAGATAAAAGAGGGAGCTTCTTATAGGAAAAAGTACCCGCAAACGACGGATAAAGGAAGTCTTGTGTCGATCGAAATAGGAAGAATATTAATTTAGTTGTACCCAAAAGCCGCGTCCATAAGGGAAGAGATATCACTCCCAACACAGTCATCAATGATCCGATCGATAAAAGGAGTGGAGGATAATTATCCTTAGGGCAAGCATCGTTGATATCATGGTAATCTACACTGACTCGAATAGTACCTTGTTTCTTATCCATAGGAACAATATTATTAGAAACCCATCTCCGCTCGAGGGAATCGTATAAATAAAACCAGACTCCTAAAGAAGGTTTTTTAACTTCTCACTTTAGTAACGAAAGCTTTCGCCTTTCTAGGGTGGAAACTGGAATGAAGACGCTTGATGAAACGTGCTTCACACTAGGATAGAGTAGTAAGCACAAATATTTCACTGTATCGTGGGATTGATGGCTGAGCATTTATTTGTAAGATCAAGCGAAAACGCTCTACGAAAATCACAGAAGAGACTAGTATAGACTTTGATCTCATCGTATAGTTTCGTGTAACCAATGTGGATGTTCTCGAAAACGGTTTGAAGGGAAGATGTCGATAAGGTACGACCACGTGTGCAGTGTTTTCCCAAGTTACCTCGTGCAAGACTTCATGTGTCAAGATAGGCGTTTGAAGCAAATGAGTAGCTGATCTTTAGAAGCAAACTTCTCAAGACAACTAGAAATGGCCGAGGCTAGTGCATGAGCTTGAGGAATAGATGATACTGATGCTGAGCCTCCTACTCAAATGTTAGTGGAGTTACTTTGGGAGACTTAAGGGATCTTGTGCATTTCAGAGAGAGTTGGTTCTCTAATCTGTATTTCTAAAGTTCTCGAGTGATTTAGAATAGGATTTAATTAATATTGTGAGCATAAATGTAAATGTTCTCAAATGTTGGAGAACATGAGAGAACTAGATAGTTGAGAGCTCATAGGGATTGAGAGATTTGAGTAAATCATTGTAAATCTTAGATTAGGAATTGGTTTCATGAATTTATGGGATTAGAGAGGATCCTTAGGGATAAAATAGAGACTTTAGGAATTAAGGAGGAGTTGGAAAGAATTAGGGATTTGTTGCAGAACTAGGGATCTAAACCAAAATTGGTTTTCAGAATCCATTTGTATAAATTGAAGTCTCAAAGACATAAAAGAGAGAGATAGGCATAGAGAGATAGAAGAAGAAAAGGGCCTTGTAAAAGTACACTCGAGGCCAAATCTCCGACTGCGTCAGAATGATTTTGTTCGTACCTTGTACAAATTCAATTAGTAGTGAAGTAGTTAAAATTCATTGTGAGATGGTTTTATTTCTTATATGCTCTAAAATGATATGTGAGTGAAAAAATGAGTTCTCTCGTGTAAAGATCTTATCGAATAAATCTTGATGAATTAATACGCCGTGTAGAATTGATATGTGTTTCTAGCCCGGAGAAATGGATGGTGTGTGACGTACGTAAGTGTGTGTCTTATGAACCAAAATTCATAATATTCACAAATGCTGTGGCGTTAGGGTGATCCAAGTGTTGCAAAGAGGCAGGTCTGGCGGGAGCACAATGTTTATTGGATCGATTTATGTTACACAATGAACGTTCTCGGACAAAAGCCGTTGTCATATGCACGATGGCCACTAGGGTATTCAAATAGGGATCGAGAATGGTCTACTGGCTGCATTTGAAGGTTGAGATAGGATCGCCTCGCGACAGAGTGTTTGTTTTGAACTATCTTTTTTGAGAAAAAAATTGGTTTGATGCGGGAACCACATGGTTTTGGAGCACTCCTATCCGGAACCATGAGTCACTGTAGACACAACATAAATGTGAGGCGGATTTGAAACATAGCTATCGTTTTCCACAAAACATTGAAGTGGTAAGCTCGGAATTGGTGAGGGAGTGTGATAAAGGTCCGAATGTGCCACATTGCACTTAAATACCACCCATTTCGAATATTATAAAAAATCTAACTCTCGTGCATGATAGAGTGCGAAATCCATCGATTTATGCCTCGCATAAATTGTGTGGAGTGCGATAATCGTTAGATGAATGGATAGCGACATAAAACATGGACCTGAATTTATTATGTTGGCATCGTGGTTTTTAAAACCAAAGTTGTAATTCTAGGTAATTTATTAACTAATGGGTATATATTTTGGTTTTATATATTCATATGGTTGATGGAAATTAATTTCTGTATGTTATGATTTGAAAATTTAGCGTTATCTTGTATATGCATAAGAGAATGCGATTGCATAAACATACCTGTGGCTTAGGAGTGTAAGCTTAGGCTACACCATTTAGTGTATCGGAGGTGAAGTAGTTAACTTTTGAAGTCAAAATTGAATTGTGAGGAATGAAATTGAGAATTACAGAGAAACGATTGATCATAATAAAGGAGAAAGGGATTCTGCAGTGCAACTTAGCGAGAGGCATGAACAGCATTGTGCCTCAAGATAGTGAGTTATTGTAGCCAGAAGAGTTTTGCAAAAGAGCAAGCATGAATCACAAATGGTAGAGCTAGCTGATAAACAGAGGAATATTTTTCTGCTACTTAGAAATAAATTTTTGAGAATTATTTATCTCGTATTTTACACAAAGTGCACTGAGAGAGAGATGAATTTTGTTATGATTGGATCATCTACCGGTGAGGTAAATGCTTAAGAAAGCAAGGTAGAGTTCTGTAACAGAATTCTAATTAAGCCGAGATCCAGTGAGTGATGGGATTGAAGTCTTGTTCAGATTGATTGTTGTGGTATGCACTGATATGTTGAAAGAATGCCCAGGTGGAAGCACAGAGATCAGGAGACATAGATTGCAAGTGCCAGGAATACCTACGGAAATGGTAAAGGCCAGACCAAATAAGGAGATCTTAAAGGCAGGGTGATATTGGAAAGATGATATACATAAGTTTTTATTAATGAAATATTTTATATATTGAAGACTAGATCAAAGGAGTAAAAAAGTTGCACGCTTGCAGGAGACAAACCAACCGAGACACGTAATCTGTACAAAGGGTATGAAAGTTTGGCAAAACGGCTTGAATGCAGATGGAAGAAGTTTGGCACAAGGCTACATCAAGATAAACAAACGAGGGAAGATTTTGCTCTGAGGATGCTTAAGATTGTAGTTACGAACCTTATTCCAGCCGAGGCTTGGAACCAGATAGAGAAAAATGAGTCCTGAAGAGAAGTGAGTGTAGCAACTGGCAAAGGTGAGAGAGCAAGATTTCTCAGTGCAAGGTCTAAGGAAAGAAGGGACTTTGGAGGCCTGATTACAAAGGAGAAGGTATGGTGAGAAGATCAACTCGGAAGGAGAGTTGTGCTTACGAGTGTTAGGCTCACACATAAGTAAAGATGACTTTATGGGAAGTCATAGGAGAAGGTTCAAAAGAAAGCTACAAGATGAAGGAGAAAGGGTGCTAAAAGCAATTCGCAAGAAATGGATGAGTTAAGAGGATCTTGACGAGGAGTTGCAGCTAAGATAAGAAAAGAACTCGATGGAGTTGGAAAATGCCGCTAGAGGAAAGCAAGGACAAGGTTGGGTCTTGAAAGAAAAAGACGGTCGAGTGGTGCTAAAGTTACGTAGAAGGCTACGACAAAGACAAGTGAGGTGGTTGAGTTGGAAAAACTCGAACTAGAAGTGCGAAAATGGAAGTTTCATTTCGTGGACAAGAGCATGGGTGGTGAAATTTCGGGTGAAGAGGACAATGAGAAAGATTCACTCGACTATTAGGAAGACGTCCCAGAGACAATTCGAGATATGTTGACAAGGGAAGAAAATGAGGCTATGGAGCCTTGTATTTTTACAGCTCATAACTATGTATGTGGTTGCAGGGATGTGCAGGAAGGTGATGGAAGGTGCGGTTGAAAGCGTCACAAAAATGAATACATTTCTTGAAGGTAAGTAGTATGATGGACTCTGTGTCAGTCCGAAAGCCCATTGGGTTGTTAATAAAAACTCGTAAAGCATGAGTCTCCTCTCGCAATCCTACTGCACTGCCTGGATTATCTCTTTGGAGAAATTCTTTTAGAGGAGGAAGATATTGATTTGGTTGCAGTAGAAAATTCTTAGATGGATTTCTATTTGGTGCAGAATAGATGGATGAAGTGACTGTGGAAGCAGAAGCATAATGAAAATGCAGTAGTGATATTCAGAGGAGGTAAACAAATGAAATTGTTGTGATTGAAATTGATGGAAATAGTTTGCAATGTGATGATACATAAAACAAGATAATTCAAGAGGACTCCAGAAGAAGAGTGAAAGCGCGAGGAATGAAGATTGTGAAGAAATGCTGGAAAGATTTCACATGGAAATGGAGTTCTTGGAAATGTGGCTTCGAGAGAACTTAGAGGAGGATATCAAAGCTTGGAAAACTTGGTAAAGAAGAAATTGCATGAGTTGAGTAAATGTTTTAACTCTTCAAATTAATAATGTTGGTTGTAGGTATGAGACAACGTCAACATATGTAGCCGAAAGTGGCAGGTATCATGCGAGATAGCTGAGTATCGAAAGAGAATACCGAGATAAATTTTCAACTAGCATTGTTCATAGAAATGTTCTAGAGGAGTAAAGGGATACCAAAGATACAACTTACATAATGGGAAATAAGGAAGAGAGCTGTATAAGCTACAAGAGCACAGCAGAGTGGATATGCTGAAAGTCATAGGAGCTGGTGAAGCTGAGCATATTATAGATGTTCACATTGAGGATAGAGAAGCTCAAAGGGAGTGGGAGCGACAACAAAACGAAATTGCCGGAGAAGGACAAGTTTATTTTGAACTCGAAAAAGGAAGTAGTGATTTTTTAGATGCAGGTCACAGGCACCGAGTTTTATGAATTTGAAATTGAGCACATTTGTGTAATTTTTGGGAGTGATAAAGAGGAGAGACAAAATTTGAGTTTTTGAGAGCTGTTAGGTCTCATGAGAAAGCTCATATACCAATTGGAGGAACATATTATTTTAAAACATCGGTAAAGTTGAAAACGAGAGGAAATTTAAGCTCAAAAATGATTACAAAAAGCAAGAAGAAGAAGCAAAAGATGCCAAGTAATCAAATTCTATGCTTGAGGAAGTTGAGATGAAGACCACCGAATATGCGAGTGTATAGAGAGACTTGGAACAAAA
This sequence comes from Pinus albicaulis, assembly GCA_034641835.2. Taxonomy (NCBI): domain Eukaryota; kingdom Viridiplantae; phylum Streptophyta; class Pinopsida; order Pinales; family Pinaceae; genus Pinus; species Pinus albicaulis. The sequence goes on from CM076578.1 coordinate 1,708,956,929, forward strand.
GGGATTTGATGACAAAATCATCATATAAAAATATTGATCTTGTGATTTTAAAACCGAAAATTTGGGTGTGAATGCAGTTTTGAAAAATTTTTAGCTGACAGTGAGTTCTTTGGAGTTGTCATAGAGATGAGGAAGAGAAATGCACATAAACATTTCAAAGAAAGCAGAGATCATAATTGTTGTTTCGATGAAGGATAAAGCTATATTGTTGATGAAGATTGCAAAGGATCTACAGAGTGGTGGAAGAAAAATGTTACTACTTATCGAGGAATTGAAGAGAAATTTACTTTTGAAAGTAAACTTTGCGAAGGAACAAAAATGTGGATATTGTGGAGGTAATATATTTAAAGATATTCACGAAGTTTGGGAGGCGACGAATATCTACAAAGGTATTTTGAGTAATCTAAAAAATGATAGGGGAATTTGAAGAAAAAGAAGGCAACAAGAGTTTTTGAAACTCATACACAAGGAAAAAGAACAACAACAACAAAAATAATTTGGACGAGAGAAATAGAAAATTTCATAAAAATTTATAGAAAATGAACACAACGAAAGGAATGCAGAATGAGGAGAAAGCGGATGGATAAAAAAGCTAGATTTGTGAAAAATAGTGAAGGAAAATCCAATGGAGTGCTGCAAAACAGATATGGCAACCAAAAAGAAGAGAAAGACAACATACTAAACAACAGTTGAAAGAAGCAAGAAGATACTGAAGAACATGAGTTTGGAATCACGGAGGTAGCGAAGTCATTGAGACTTGTGGTGCGATTTGCATTATTTCGAAATCAATGAGACCTCATAGAGAGAGTCTATGAAAACTTTTCTCATCGTAGGTCGATGTGCAGACATCCTGCTCAAATGTTATTGGTTATTTGGGAGACTTTAAGAATCTTATGTTTTCAAGGGAGTTGTTTCTCTAAATGTATTTTTAAATTCTTTGAGTGATTTTGAATAGTATTTAATTAATATTGTGAGCATAAATGTAAATGTTCTGAAATGTTGGAGAACATGAGAGAACTAGATAGTTGAGAGCTCATAGGGATTGAGAGATTTGAGAAATTATTGTAAATCCTAGATTAGGAATTGACTTTTTCATGAATTTATGGGATAGATGAGGATCCTTAGGGATAAATAGAGATTTTAGGAATTAATGAGGATTTAGAAGAATTAGGGATTTGTTGAGTAAACTAGGGATCTAAACCAAAATTGGTTTTAGAATCCATTTGTATAAATTGAAGCCTCAAAGGCATAAAGAGATAGATATGGCATAGAGAGATAGAAAAGAAAAGGGCCTTGTAAAAGTACATCGAGGCCAAATCTTGATTGTAAGAATGCTTTTGTTCATATCTCGTACCAATTCAATTAGTAGTGACGAGTTAAATTAATTGTGACCGGTTTTCGTTTCTTATATGCGCTAAATGGTCTATCAGTGACTGCAAATGGGTTGTCTGTGTAAATCATCTCTTATCGAATAAATCTTTATGGGATTAAACTATATAGAATTTATATGTGTTTCTAGCTGGATAAATGGATGGTGTGTGAGCGTATGTAATTGCATGTCTTATGAACGAAATTCGTTTGATGTTCACAAAAACGATGGCGTTAGGGTGAGCACGAGTGTTGTAAAGAGGTAAGTCTAGATGGAGTACGGTGTTTATTGGATCGATTTTTGTTACAATGAACGTTCTCGATTTAAAATTGTTGTCATATCACGCAGCTACCGGGGTATTCAAATAGGGACTGAGAATGGTATACTCACATTTGAAGGTTAAGAGCGGATCGGTTCAGGGACTGAGTGTTTGTTTTGAACTATTATTTTTGAGACGTTGGTTTGATGTCGAAACCACATGGTTTTGGAACCCCCAATTTCTATACGGAACCATGAGTCGGCGTAGAGCCACGGAAAAAACACGAGGAAGATTTAAAACACAACTAGATGCTTTAGTAAAACCATTGAAGTGGTAAGATGGAATTGTTGAGGGGACGTGTGATAAAGGTCAAAGGTGCCATGTTGCATTTAAATACCACCATTTCGCACATTATAAAACTATAACTATCATGCATGACAGAGTGTGAAATCCATCGGATTTATGCTTGTATAAATTGTAGGAGTGCGATAACTATCACGGATGAATGGACGCAATATAAAACATGGACCCGACTTTATTATGTTGGCATCATGGTTTTCAGCCAAAGTTATGAGCCCAGGTAATTTATTAACTAATGGGTATATGTTTGGTTTATATTATATGGTTGAAAAAAATGAAATTAATTCTATATGTTATGATTTGAAAATTTGGGTGTATCTTGGAATATATGCATAAGAGAATGCATTGCATCAACATCTTGTAGGGTTGGTGTAGCTTAGGCTCCACCATTTAGTGGTATCAAAGCCTAAGTAAATTCTTTTTGAAGTCAAAATTGAATTATGAGGAATGCAATTGAAATTGCAGAAGAGGGATGATCATAATAAAGAAGAAAGAGATTATGCGTGCAGCTAAGCGAAGTATGAACAAATTGAGATTTGCCTCAAGATAATCTAGTTATTGCAGCCGAGAAAGTTTGCAAAAGAAAAAGCATGATCACAAATGGTAAACTATGATAAACAAAGGAATATTGTTTTCTACTTAGAAATAAAATTTTTGAGAAGTTTTTATACTATATTTACATAGATTGCATGAGATCAAGATGAATTGTGTTATGATGGGATATGCTTGGTGAGGTAAATGCTTAAGAAAGAAATTAAAATTTATGTAAATTCTAATTTTTTTGAGATCCAAATTGAGTGTGGATTGAAGTCTTGTTCGGGATTGATTATTGTGGTAGCAATTGTATATTGAAAGAATGCACAATGGAAGCATAGAGATCGAGACATAATTGCATAACGCAGTTCACGAAATGGTAAAGGCCAACAAATAAGGAGATCTTAAAGACAATTTGATGTTGGAAATATGACATATATAGTTTTTATTAATGATATTTTACGGATTGAAACAGAACAAGGGAGTAAAAAAGTTGCATGTTTGCAGGAGACAACCAGCCGAGACATAATTTAATTACAAAGGTATGAAAGTTTGCGGTAGTTGAATGAATGGAAAATTTTTGCACAAGACTACAACGGTAAAAATGTAGGAAGAATTTTTTAAAGTTCTTAAGATTTTTAGTAGAACCTTATTCTAGGCGAGGGCTTGGAATAGATAAGGACAAAGAATTCCTCAAAGAGAAGTGAGTGTAGCAACGACGAAAGAAAGATTACTCGGTGCAAGTTCTAAGGAAAGAGGACTTGGAAGACTAGACGAAGAGGAGAAGTTTGGTGAGAAGATAAACTCAAAAGGAAGTTGATTGCTTACAAGTGTTGAAGCTCACACATAATTAAAGATGACTATGGGAAGTCATAGAGAATGTTCAGAGAAAGCTACAAGATGAAGGAAAAGCGTGCTAAAAAATAATCCGTAAGAAATGGATGAGTCAAGAGGATCTTGACAAGGAGTTGGCTGAGATAAACAAAGAGCTCGATGAGTTAACAATGTCACTAGAGAAAAACCAAAGACAAGGTTGGGTGCTTGAATAAAAACACGATAATGTGGTCTCAAATTACGAGGAAGGCTACGACAAAGACAAGTGAAGTGGTTAGTTGAAAAACTCGAGAGAAGCGAGTCGAAATGGAAGTTTCCATTTGTGGACCGGAGCATCAGAGTGAAATTATGGGTGAATAGGACAATGATAAAGATTCCTTGGAGCTATTGGAATAGTCCAGAACAATTCGAAGATATATCGGAGGAGAATCAAGTGAGGTTATGGAACTTTTGTTTTTTAAAACTCATGAGTTCGTATGTGGTTGCAAGATGTGCAGAAGGTGATGGAAAGTCTGTGATCTGGCTCATAAAAATGAATAAAGTTATTGAGGTGAAGTATGATGGAGAATTTCCTTTTAGAGGAGGAAGATATTGATTTATTAGCAGAGAAAAAAATCATAGATGAATTTATGTTTTAGGTATGACGACTAGTTAAAGCTATTATGGAGCGAGCGTAATGAAAATTCCATAGTGATATTCCAAGGAGGTAAAATAATGAAATTGTTTAATGAAATGATGAAATAATTTTGACGATGTGATGATATAGAAAACATGATAATTCAGAAGGGACTCTCAGAAGAAGAGTGACAGCGAGAATGAAGATTGTGAAGAAATGCGGAAAGATTTCACTGGAAATGGAGTTCTTGGAAAGATGAGCTCAAGGAACAGAAGGAGGACTAAAGCTTGCAGAACCTGATAAAGAAGAAATTGTAGAGTTAAGTAAATGTTTTAACTCTTCAATTAATAATATGGTTGTAGGTACATAAGACAACGTTAATAAATATGAGTGCAAATCGAGGAATTATGAGAAGATATTTAGTATCGGAGAGAATATTTGAGATAATTTTTCAACTAGCATTGCCGATAGAAATGTTCCGGAAAAGTAAATGAGACCAAAGATACAACTACATAATGGGAAATAAGGAGAAATGGTATAAGCTACAAGAGCGAACAAGTGGATATGTAGTTAATAGAGGAGATGAGGAAGCTTGAAGCAAGATTATAGATGTTCTATTGAGGACGAATAAGCTCAAAGGAGTGAAGCTACAACAAAATGAAATTGCTGGAGAAGGACAAGTTTCTTTTTTAACTTGAAAAAGGGCTTTAGTTGATGTTTGAATCATCGGTTAAGGCAAGCCCGAGATTTATGAATTTGAAATTGACAATTTGTGTACTTTTGCAGGTGATAAAGAGGAGAGAAAAATTTTGAGTTTTGAGACTCGTTAGATCTCATGAGAAAACTCATACACAATTGGAGGAACATATTATTTTACGGCCATGCGGTAAAGTTGAAAAGCGGGAGGAAATTTGAGACTCAAAATGATGACCAAAAGCAGAAGAAGAAGCCAAAAGATGCCAAGTACTCAAATGCTATGCTTGAGGAAGTTGATATGAAGACCATTGAAGATTTTTTTGAGTCATATAGAAGACTTGGAACGAAGAAAATGGATTTGATGACAAAATCAGAAAAATACAAATATTGAGTCTTGTGATTTTAAAAATTGAAAATTTGGGTGTGAATGCGGGTTTTGAAAATTTTGCGAGGTGATAGGGAGTTACCTGGAAAAATTTGTCATAAAGATGAATGAAGAAAGAAATGTACATAAACATTTCAAAGAAGCAACATCAAAATTGTGTTTTGATGAAGGATAAAGCTATGTTATACGATGAATATTGCAAAGGATCTACAACAATGGAAGAAAATGTTACTACTCTGTCGAATTGAAGAGCGAGTTTACTTTTTGAAAGTAAATTTGCTGAACAAAAATTGGATATTGTAGAGGGTAATATCTTTAAATATATTTATGAATTTTTGGGAGGTAGTAATATCTACAAAGGTATTTGGAGTAATCTCAAAAATGATAGTGGAAGTTGAAGAAAATGAAGGTAGCGAGAGTTTTGAAACTCGTACACAAGGAAAGGACAATAGCAGAAAAATAATTTGGACGAGAGAAATAGAAAATTTCATAAAATTTACGAGAAAATGAACACAATGAGAAAGGAGTGAAAGACGGAGAATCGAGTTGGATAAAAAGCAGTTTGGTAACAAATAGTGAAGGAAAAAGCGATGAAGTGTTGTAAGAAAAGATATGGAAACAAGGAGAAACGAGGAAAGACAACATAATAATTAAATAGAATTTGAAAGAAGCGAGGAAAACACTAAATAACGAGTTTGGAATCTTGTAGGTAGCAAGTCATTGAGACTTGTGGGTCCCATTACGTACAAGAAAAGAAACGGCACCACATAAATAGGAGTCTATGAAAACTTTTCTACATCGGGAGTCACGTGCAGAGCATCTGCTCAAATATTATTGGTTATTTGAGAGACTTAAGGGATCTTATGTTTTCAAGAGAGTTGGTTCTCTAAATGTATTTTTAAATGCTTTGAGTGATTTAGAATATGATTTAATTAATATTGTGAGCATAAAGTGTAAATGTTCTCGAAAATGTTGGAGAACATGAAAGAACTAGATAGTTGAGAGCTCATAGGGATTGAGAATTGAGAAGTAGTGTAAATCCTAGATTAGGAATTGGTTTCATGAATTTATGGGATTAGAGAGGATCCTTAGGGATAAAGAGAGATTTTTAGGAATTAATGAGGATTTAGAAGAGTTAGGGATTTGTTGAGTAAATTAGGGATCTAAACCAAAATTGGTTTTAGAATCCATTTGTATAAATTGAAGCCTCAAAGGCATAAAAAGAGAGATATGCATAGAGAGATAGAGAAAGAAAAGGGCCTTGTAAAATTTCATAAGGCCAAATCTTCATTGTAAGAATTCTTTTGTTCGTATTTGCAAAAATTCAATTAGTAGTGAAGAGTTAAATTCATTGTGATTGGATTTTTGTTTCTTATATGCTCAAAATGATCTATCGGTGACCAAATGGGATGTTTGTGTAAATAAACTCTTATTGAATAAATCTTGATGAATTAACGTTGTGTAGAATTGATATGTGTTTCTAGCCTGGAGAAATGGATGGTGTGTACGGTCAGCTTAATTGAGTGTCTTATGAACCAAAAATTCTTGATGGAGCACGATCTACAATGAACGTTATCAAACAAAAACTATTGTCATATGCCTATAGCTGCGGGGTATTCAAATAGGGATAGAGAATGGCCTCGTCACATTTGAAGGTTAAGAACGGACCGAGTTCAAGGATGGAGTGTTTGTTTTGAACTATCCGTTTTGAGAGCGTTTGATGCAGAACCACATGGTTTTGGAACCCCATTTTCTACTCTATAACCATGAGTCAGCGCGAGACACAGCAGCAAAAACGTGAGGCGAGATTTGAAACACGACTATTGCTGCTGCAGAAAACATTGAAGTGGTAAAGGCTGGAATTGTTGAGGGAGTGCGATAAAAGGTCCGAATGTGCCACGTTGTACTTAAATACGCACCCATTTCGCATATTATAAAAACTCTACTTGTCATGCATGATAGAGTGCGAAATTCGCTAGATTTATGCTTGTATAAAATGTGGAGTGCAATGACGTCGGATGAATGGAACGATATAAAACGTGGACCCGACTTTATTATGTTGGCATCGGGGTTTTAAACCAAAGTTATGAGCTCAAGTAATTTATTAACTAATGGTTATATCTTTCGGTTTATATTAGGGTTGAAAAAAAATGGAAATTAATTTTACGTATGTTATGATTTGAAAATTTGGGTTATCTTGGAAAAATCATGCATAAGATAATGCATTGCGTAAACATATTGTGGGTTGGTGTAGCTTAGGCTGCACCATGATGACTATCATCCCAAGGAGGATCCTCAGAGACATGGTTTCCACGATGGCCTCATTTGTGGGAAATATCTCTTGCAAGGGATCAGACAAATCCGAATCGCCAAGCGAGGGATTGAGAATAAGTGTCGAGAGACATACTAGAAAGGAGCATGATCAAAGGGAGGAGGAGCCGAAGCCGAAATAAGTTCACAATAATCAATCTCTATTGGGCTTAATGACATCGAGTTACCAAACCAATCAATTCCCAGTCGGACGAAGGGATAATCCCATTGATCGAAGACCTAGAGATCATGTTAACCTGAGCAGGTATTAGGTGGAGGAAGAGGAAAAAGATCCATGAGGGTAGGATCTTTGAAAAGACCGGGCCTATGCTCTCATAAGGCATAGGAATACAATCTACATATGGGATGTTGCTCTTGGAAGACGAAGAATTGAAAAATTTCAAGCCCGATCAACAATGATGATTTTTCCTTCATGGAAAAAATCGAAGAACATGAAAGAGAGTGGACGGAATGCACAACATGGCATAAGTCCAACTACGACGAGGAGAAGATTATAGTTGAGCTTAGTGTCAACAACTTCAACCTCGACGTTAACTGTTTTCCCTCCAACGTAACGGATAAAGATAGCGAGAACAACGAGAGGGCGAGATTCCATTCCATCAAAAGCTTTTAAAGGGTTTGGAGATGAATTGAGAGCCGGAGATAGATATCTTTCCGGCGGGCGGATGACATGACACACGTAGATGCACCCTTGTCCATGATAGCTTGATGGATATTCTTTCCATTAATCCCAAATTGAATAATCGAGTGCAAGTCGGTGAGGGAGTCATGGGACGAAATTTTCCAAATCGAAAGTGATAAGGCTCGAATCGAGGGATCAACCCCTCCAATAGTAGATAAAAAACCCTTCCGTTGAGATGGAAAACTCGCGAAGTACTTCTCATGTAGACATAGTAGACGAGTGCTTGAGCCAAATCCTCAACAATATTGTAATGCCGAGCACGACAGAGCGTTAGGGTTGTAAGAACACTTATGGAGTACACTTTTGGAAGGTAGTCGTACAACGCGCTCGATCGGGCCTTTCAATGCGAAGAGCCGAGCGAGGAGGGGGAGGAGAACCATCAACAAGTTCCTTCCCTACCGCCCTGACGTGGTTTGGATGCCATCTTTCGATCGATGTAGCCATGAAACGGATGTAGGAGCGTTCATCATGAAAACTCGAGAGCCAAATGGGGAGCAGGACTGTGGTTTCTACCAAGGCGAGTGTCTGTTGTGATGGAAATGGTTATTTAAGAATGAGCGAAGTGCCTTGGGTGCCCTTGAGCGATCAACTCACCTCGGCTGGGTGCGGTCCCTTGGTGTAATGCTCTTCGTCACAAATCAAACAAGAGGTGAAATTCGGTTTGCATTTCGGCGAACCATCATCGACACGAGATTTACAGAACTCGGTTGTGTTTCGACTTTGGCCTTACATTTACCCTTATTCTTACCCTTGGAAGTTTTATCTGGCTAGATTGGGCTGGATGACATTCACTACTGCGGTCTTTACCGGAAACTCGGGGGTGGCCGAGAGACAATATCCTTTGGAAGAAGTAGATTTTTGCTTCATAGGATTTGGAGAAGACTTGCGAGAAGTACTGAGATACATAACCTATGATACCGTCGACGGATGGCATCGCGGGGAGCTTTGGAAGTTCCGAGGTCAAGGGGCATTGGGCAAGAGTTCGTACATTGTGTCGGACCGAGAGTACACAATATCAAGGTGCTCGGGCACGAGCAATGGCTTGTTCCTTAGTAATGCATGCTCACAGCAGCAATGTCCTTAGCAATCGAAGCAACGAAGGAGGTAGTAATCCAATCGGTTAGAAGTTGATCGGGAATATCAAACTTGATAAGATGACGACGACGCCTCCATTCATGAATATGATGAGAGATATGAATAGCTCGATATTGCTTCAAGGATGTGTGCGCAGGTGTGTCCCTGTTTCATGCGAGCGGTAGCGCAGTGCGTAGAAATGCCATGGATAAAGATTTGAAACTCTTTGGAAGACGCCATGGGATAGTTCATTGTACCACTTGGAAACGACTACTAGTAAGATTACGGTTGGAAAAAGACGAAGTCGAATGGAATCGATCGACCCAAGAGTTAGAGGAACACCAAAGATGGTATGTCATAACATGCACTTGTGGGTCTTCTCTCGACATGCCCTTAAATTTGGGACAATCGCCATGAATATTGGTTGGAATTGGAGGCCAATATGGATTATGAAGGATAGGATTTTTTGTCAACTTCAACACATCAAGAAATTCCAACGTAGCAAGGAAAGGTAATTGAGGCATTTCGGAGTCATTGATAAAGACCCGGTATTAGGTTCCACCGGTTGAGAAAGTGCACATATGTTTTGTCCCGGAGGATTCTATCCATAGGGGTTGTAAGCTTTGATAAATCTACCCATACATGGGTTGAGGACCGAGGATATTGATTCCGAGCATACCATTGAGGTCTGCATCTTAGCAACATATGGATTTTCTTGTGGAATGTAAGCAATGCCTTAAGGTGCATTATATAACACTTGAGTTTTACCTTGAGGAACGTACGAAGTGCCCTGAGGTGCACTATATACTATTTGGGATTGACCTTGAGGAATGTAAGTAACTCCTTGGGGTGCACTATGTACCAACGCTGAGATTGATCTTGAGGCATGTAAGTGGCTCCTTGAGGGCCGAACGAGGGTTTCCCACGGGGTGCGAGTTGACCCGAATACTGTGGTTGGATAAAGCGCGTCCTTGTGGAGCAAGTTCGCCTGGATTATGAGAGCCGGCGGGTTGCCCTTGTGGAAAAGGTTGGGCTGACAGTTGGGATGGGCCATGTTTCCCACCCGAAAACTAGGTTGACCCGGTGCATGGCCATAGGGTTGTCCTTGTTGTAAAAAAGTTTGGCCTTCTTGAATGTAGGAAATTGATGTCACTGCACAAAATGTTGTCCCTATTGTAGATAAAGTTTCCCCCGTGAACATAAGATGGACCTAGTTGAACTTGAGGTTGACCAAAGGACACGTATGGTTGGCCTTGTTGGAGTGAATGTTGTCCCTATAAGGGTTGTCCTTGCGGATCATAAGGTTGTCCTATGGACCGGAAGGGTTGTCCCTTTTGGACCAAAGGTTGTCCCTGTAAGGTTTGTCCTTGTGGACCATAGGGTTGTACTGGTTGGTATATGGTTTGATTCGGATCAATTGGAGGCAAATAGATGGGATTACCGTACACGTCAAAATTATGCGGAGGATCACCAAAAGTTTGAAGCTACTTGAGAAACACGAGGAGAGAAATTATGTTGTTGAATGGCCAACGAGATACTCATCGAATGTCAAACCTCCGGGGAATGGAAGTAGAAGCCATAGGCGCACTACCGACGAGGTTGGGTTCTGAGAAACGTGAGGTTGTGATTTGCTCATGGTGGGCCTAACAAGTATCATGGGATTGATAAAAATGGACCTACGAACAACGAAGACGTTGTGGGTGAGTCGAGTCATACTAATAGCGAGTGCTGGGATGAAGCCACAAAAATAGTGGGTTTGACGGGAACATAGGTCACGAGTCATGGATGTCATAGGAGTTGAGGGTGATGCCCTTGATACCAAGCAGACGATCCCGCTAAGGGAGTCAATGTATTAGACCATGTCGAGACTCGATACAATGATGCAACACCGAAAATGATTTGACCCATAGTAAAATAACCGCGCGGGAGAGATACTGATTTGTGAGGAAGGTTGATTTGAGACATGAGAAAAAAATTCTCCAAAGGGAGTTGATGATCTCCTGTGAGAAACATAAAGCTCTTCACTACTTACATGACTCAAAGAATCCATGTCGGGCGAAGCCATTTCATCATCGAAAAGATGACGAGCGGTGGAAAGTAAAGCGGTTGGCTAGTAAAGATGGTTCCGAAGTACGAGGATGGAATTCTTCCTTGTTCCCAAAACTAGACCAAGCATCCACGAGGTTGCCAATTGATATCAAATGGCTCTTCAAGAAGAATCAGGTAGCAAGAGGTAGGATACTAGGAAGGATAGAGCGCGAGAAATCGACAAACCTAGTGGGATGAGATGCTCTCGAAGAAACTTTTGGAGAAGGATCACCACTAAGAGGGAATGAAGAGGACAAAGAAATCGGTGGTTACACCACCTTGTAGATTGTCTCAACTACAATGGGTAAATGAGATAGCCAATTTGAGGCTTCAAGACCAAACACTAAAGGGAATTACTTAAGAACAATACTGTAATATTCCCAATTTTTGCGACATAATGGGAATATTGCATTTTATTTACGGCTTTGCTTAACTCATGAATAAAAGTGTAAAGGAGGAACTCTAAAACTCCTAATCAAAAAAATAAATCAATGCCCAATGTGAACATGGAAAAAATGCGGGCCATTTCAATAAAAATATACTTAGGTGTGAAAAGGAATGAATAAGGGTTGACTAGGTCAACGGGACCAAATCACAACAATGTCTAGATGCATTGAACCTCCTTATTGATCGACGCGCAGTTTTAGACGAGATACCCTTCATGTGAAAAGGGTTAAATCATTGGAGGTGGTTTAGGGTTTTCTAAGCCCTAATTTTATAAAATGAAGAGGAAGGCCACAAGGAAAGGAAGTTGAAGATAGTTTTGATTTTGAGATTGCTTAGGCAACTCAAACTCTCTTGGTTGTTTAGCTAGAGAGAGAGGAATATCATGTTTAGGAATTCCTCCTCCTTCATTGAGGAGCTCTTGAAGCGAGTTTGTTGCTGAAATGCCTCACATCTAGGCTTGAGGCCAAGCTTCCTCCTCCGGCTACAACCTTTTCTATTGGGCAAGAATTCGTCGTGTTGCAGGTGTTGCGGTGAGGGGTTTTTCAACACCACTTCCGGATCTGGTTTTGCGTGAAAGGGGCATTCCTTTCTGGAATGTTAGTGAGGAAGCCTTGAGCTTCATATTCAGAAATTGGCATCGGACGAAAGGACCTTACAACAACATTTGTGCGGTATACTTCGAGCGCGTCATTTTTCCGTGCATTATCGTCAGCGGGGGTTTCTACCCTAGTTTGGTGCTTATTTCCTTGAGGAAGGGCCATCCCTTCTTCCGGAAAGTTTGTATTTCAGCCCTCTTACTGTAATTTTTGTATATTTCAGCTCATATACTCGGAGTTTCAATGATTCTCGTGTTTTCTAGATCCATATTCCGTAGATACGATACTTATATTTGTTCTTTCATGAAATCCCCTTCCCCGAGGTGACCTGTTGATGTATAAAAGGAGTCTGAATCTCTATTTTTTGATTATTCTCTCGGTATAATAAAATTCGGATATGATGTTTTAGACATATTTTTGTCTAATTTTTTTCCGAAATTACGCACTTTATGCTTCAACCATTTTTACTCGCATACTTCAAGTCATGGGAAATCAACAATTTTAAGCTTATACGGGAATGGACGTGATTGCTTAACATAGCTAGAATGCTTTGTTTGAGCTGAAATTTGGAGCATAGGTCCCTCATGACTAATATAAAATAACCTCAAGCCATTTTCCCTTAATTTTATGTATATTTCTGAATACATCCATTTTTGGGCCATAAATCCTTACTTTTCCCCACTATTGGATGAAGGGATTGAACATATTTATTGTTGCTATGTTTCTAATTGATATATGAGTGTCTATCGAGCATATTTAATTTATTGACCACTCTTTTCACTTTCATTTGGCCGTTTTCCCTTAACATTTGCAGCCCTCATTGGGCATTTTCTTGAAGATAAGGTGTGGGAGATCGGTTTAACCCACCTAGTCTTATTTGCTTTAGCTCGGATCTTGGATTTAGATTTTATATCGTCTCAATATAAAGGATACAAGATTTTTTTCTTGTTCCAAAGTATATTTTTCTGAAAAATTCATATTTTAGTGTATGATTCATGATTTGTTCCCAATATGGAACATTACGGTGGTATCGGAGCATGATCTTTGGCACGATCTCGTGATATCAAGCTATCGGAGAAGTGGAGAAGAAGAAAAAAAGATCGAGAATGATGGAGAGGATGAGATTACTCTCATAGAGTGTTTGCAGTCTAAGAAGGGCCTCTCGAAAGAGGTAAATCGGGAAGAGAGAAAGAAGATGCAGAGACTCCTAGAGGGTTTTGAGAAGAAGCAAGGCTGCAAGTGAGACTCGCATGAGGTTTCAAGAAGAAGAAGGAAGCCCTATCACTTCCTATCAGCAAAACAGAATACGGAGAATCCTAGATCTCCTTATAGATCTACTATGCCCACTTTCTTTGAAGAAGGTGAGGGGTGTAGCAATGAAGAAGAGAGATGCGAAAGAAACTCCAAAAGGGTTTCAAGATGAAGAGGAAGAACTATACACTTCTTATCATCACAAAGCAAGGAGAATGACCAAGAGGAGAAGATCTCGTTAGCTTTTTTTCCAAACATTGAAGAGTATTGAAGAAAATCTCAAGGAGTTTGATGAGGAGAGGAAAAATATGAGCTACAAAGAGATATCTCCCAAGGAAACAAAGGAGAATGTCAATCTTGTCACTTTGGGCAAGAGATCTCCATTTTCACCATCTGCTTTGCTAAGGTGCTTGCATCTATAGAAGAGGCACTTGCATCTTTGCAAGGTAGTCTTGAGCTCTTAACATATGGAGTCCCATGCATGAATCGGGAGATGCATGAGGAGGAGAAGGAAGATACCAATGGCTTGGTATGCTTTAAGAAAGGAGACCATCATTCTTGCCAGCAGGTTGGAGGCATCATTGATTCGGGTGGAGGAACTCTTGTGTTCTGTCAAGAGGTTCCCACATATCGGTTGATCCAAGGTATGCATGAAATTTCAGCACTGTTGTTTCAAGATTAATTCATAGCCAAGGATTAAATCAAAATGTTGATTTGAAGCACAAGACATGTCGCAACGCAGAGGACCCTTGATCTAATCAAGGATGAGGCTCAGAAACTATCCCTATGCATCATTGTTGAGCTGCATTCAATCTCTTGGGTTGAGATGTGGGGTCTCAAGAGGAGATTAGTAATATCCTATGTTCGATAGGCCGATTGTGAGATCAGATATGGAAACTTGCTTTAAGGCGAGTACATGCATCACTTTGCGGATCTCACAGTCTTTGTCACTTGGTGAGCATTTGTGACAAAAGGCTTCGAGCTCTCTTGGAGAGCATTCTGAGGCAAATTCAACCTTGAAGCGAGTGGAGAAGAAGAAGATGAAGAGTAGATATCTTGAGATGAGAAGCATTTTCTCCTCTCTAGATGACACTCTCTCAATGAGCATGCTACGGCTCAAAGAGAGACTTTTACTTCTGTAGATTCAAAGCCTCACTTTGGTTTTGGAAGGCCATAGATGGAAGAAAGGTCTCACTAAGAGATCTCAACAAAGATGCATTTCAATATTTCATGAGATGCAAGGTTCTTCATTGGTTCAAAGGAGATGGTATTCTACAAAGGGAGGATGCCATGATTATACGGCACTATCACTCATCTTCCATATTGGAGTGAGTGGATGAGGATGACGAGCAAGAGATCACATGATCATCACGGGACATATATGGGCCAGCAAGCTTGGTTACGTTGGTTTCCCTTGGGAGACTCCTATCACTCTCCTAAGGCACCTATTTCTCTAATCTATGCCTTGAAGAATGGTCATGAAATGAATAAGGAGGCATGGAAACGTTGGTTTCTTTGGGGTAAGCATGATCACTACCCAAAGATTCTCATTCTCTCATCTCATGCTTTATGCATCATTAATAGGGTATATGAAAAGGAATCATGGTTGATGTGGTTGTTAAAATGAGAGTTTGGACATCACACGTTAAATCTCATGTCCATGTATTTACCCATGTTTGTAAATATGTCTCATTTATCCACAAGTATTTCTGTTGGAGGTATGTTTCATGCTGGAAATTTGGCTTGGGAGGAGGGATGACTCCCACATGATGTGGTATGAGGGAGCTTTCTTGTACTATGTTGATGAGACACTTCACATGTCCATCATTGCGTTGTTGCTCCATGATCCACATGTTGATAAGGCAATAAGGCTGAAAAAGTCTTTGTTGCTATGGCTACTCTTGGGTGAGTATGGTTACCGCCCAATAGCTCATCATCTTTTTCTAAATCATGCCTTGGATTTCAATTTTTGTTGCAGCAAGAGAAGGCATGTACAAAATTGATTCACTTGAGAGAGTATGGCCACCACATGACATCACTTATGTCTATGTGTTTTGCATTGATGTAAAATTTGGCATATTGATCTTATGATGTGCATTGATGATGATACTTTGTATTGGGCTGATATGACGATATCATATGTCCATTAGTATGGTTTGGTTTCATGATGCACAAGAGGAAGAAAGAAGGCGACAAGACCTCTTTTGCTTTGGTTGCTTTTAAATGAGTATGGTGACCACCCCATAACTCATAATTTTCTGATTCATGCCTTATGTATCAAAGATAAATTGCATCAAAGGAGGGCATGTACATCATCTTTTGGAAAGCTTGGCTTGCCCATTTTACATGGAGGAGATGGAGGATGGTAGCAAAGGGCCTTGCTCCGATGGTTATTATTAGGGGAATATGGTTTGACATCTTTGTCCATCCATGCTGCTCCTTCACTTCTTCTTTTTCATAACTAACTGGAATGATGGATTTTGGATCCAACAAGGCCAACGAGGGCTAAGAATGAAAGCATAACCATTTTTAATCAAGTTCATAAAACATGGATGGAGGAATGTTCTTGCATGATGAAGCTTTTCCTTTATGGAAAGAGCTACTTTATTTTATGTCTCTCATGTGTTTATGATGATGTTGGAAATCATGTAATTTTCATTTTCTACTTCATGGTAAGAAGAGGACATCTAACCTTACAGGTTGGAAGTCATCTCATGCATTTGTGGAAGACAACTTTGGAACCAAACATACATAACCTATTGCAACAAATGGAGGAAGTCTTCCTTATGTGGATGCCATTTGGAGGGGAATAGATGGTTTGCATCTACTATAAGAGTTGCTTGAGGGCAAGCAACATTTTGCTTGGGGAGATTTGAATATTCCCAATTTTTTGCGAGCTAATGGGAATATTGCATTTTAATTTCAGATTTTCTTAACTCATGAATAAAATTGTGAAGGAGGAACTCTAAAACTCCCAATCAAAAAATAAATCAATGCCCAATGTGAACATGGAGAAAAATCTGGGCCATTTCAATAAAATAGACTTAGGTGTGAAAAGGAATGAAGAAGGTTGACTAGGTCAACAGGGACCAAATCACAACAATGTCTAGATGCATTGAACCTCCTTATTGATCGAGCGCGATTTTAGACGAGATACCCTTCATGTGAAAAGGGTTAAATCATTGGAGGTGGTTTAGGGTTTTCTAAGCCCTAATTTTATAAAATGAAGAGGAAGGCCACAAGGAAAGGAAGTTGAAGATAATTTGATTTTGAGATTGCTTGGGCAACTCAAACTCTCTTGATTTGTTTAGCTAGAGAGAGAGGAATATCTCGTTTAGGGAATTTCCTCCTCCTTCATTGAGGAGCTCTTGAAAGGCGGTTTGTTACTGAAATGCCTCACATCTAGGCTTGAGGCCAAGCTTCCTCCTCTAGCTACAACATTTCTTTGGCTGGGAAATTCTATGTGTTGCGGGTGTTGCAATGAGGGGTTTTTCAACACCACTTCCGGATCTAGTTTTGCGAAAGGGAAGCATTTCCCTTTCTCGGGAATATTAGTGAGTAAGCCTTGAGATTCATATTTTAGATCTTGGCATCAGGCCATAGGACATTCCAACATCATGCGTAGTATACTTCAGAAAGCTGCGTCATTTTTCTAGTGCATTGTCATGGCAGGTTTCTACCCTAGTTTGGTGCTTATTTCGAGGAAGGGCCATCCCTTCTTCCCGAAAAGTTTGTATTTCGGCCCTATTCTATAATTTTGTATATTTTAGCTCATATAATTAGAGTTTCGGTGATTCTGCATTTTCCGGATCCATATTACGTAGATCTGATTCTTATATTTGTTCTTTCATGAAATCCCCTTGCGGGAGTGACCTATTTGATGTATAAAGAGTTGAATCTCTATTTTTATTCATTATATGTTATAATAAACTTCAGATATGATGTTTTAGACATATTTGTCTAATGTATTTAGAAATTACGTGTTTTATGCTTTAGCCATTTTACGCATACTTCAAGTCATGGGAAATCAACAATTTTAAGCTTATCGGGAATGGAGGAACTATTTAACATAGCTAGAATGTTTTGTTTGAGCTGAAATTAGGAGAATAGGTCCCTCATGAGCTAATATAAAATAAAATCATGCCATTTCCCTTAATTGTATGCATATTTACGAATACATCCATTTTGGGCGATAAATCCTCACTTTTCCCCACTATTGGATGAAGGGATTGAACATATTTATTGCTGATGTGTTTCTAATTTATGTATGAGTGTCTATCAGCATATTTTATGTATTTAACACTCTCTACACTTTCATCGAGGCCGTTTTCCCTTGCTGCAACCCTCATTGGGCATTTTCTTGAAGATAACTAGGTGTGGAGATCTCTGTTTAGCCCACCTAGTCTTATAAATTTCAGCTCGGATATTGGATTTAGATTGTATATTGTTTTATATAAAGTATCCCAGAGTTATTTTCTTGTTTCAAAGCATATTTTTTCTTAAAATGCATATTTTAGTGTATGATTCATGAGTTGTTCCCAATCTGGAACATTACACAATCTAAGAAAATATTTTTTAATGAGGATGTCATTGTAGGAAATTAATTTTATAAAATTTAAATGAAACCTCTGTTGTTTCATGTTTTAAGAGTCGATAAACGTGAAAAAGGTGACTCTAGTCACTTTCGGGAGTTGAACGAGCGCGAAGGACAAGTGCTCGATGATATTTTCAATTTTAAAGAGTCACGAAAATACCAAAATGACAACTTGGGGAATTCTAAGCAAGAGGGTGTACCAAGTTTCCATGAACTGCAATATACACCTTGGTGATCAAATGAAAGATAAATGACCAAGGACTTGATGTACGTAGTACAGTCTCCTTGAATGTTGTATTCGGTGTATCACGCTTACGGGAGCGACATACTCGATTTCCTACGGATAAAGGTTTGCAACCTATGAGGGTCTCCCTTATATAATCGAAGGTACGGGAGCACAAGTATGTGCTAGCGCTATCTAAAGACGGATGGAGAACGATAGTTACTAGGTTTAACAACATTGGAACATGTCACTATCCTAGACCTCTAGATATATGTGCGTTAGGTTTCAATGCTTCCTTAGGTTGATTGAATTCATTTTAAAGTTGATCTTGAATTAATGTTGCGATTTCAAGGCCTTACCGAATGTGATCTCGAATCCTTAATGCACAACTACATGCAAAAAGAAAATCATTCCCATTCAATGAATGCTAGCTAAGAGAAGGATAATAGTCTATAACGAAGAAAAAAATCGATCGAATCACAAGAAAAAAAATTCACTAATGCATCTAAGACAACCAAAGCAAAAGAAAGAAAAAGAAGAGAAAACTCTTTCCTTGTTCACTAAAAGCTACTAATGCAAAAGAATGTTTTCATCTTCAATCTAGGAGAAAGAATGCAAATTTTGTCTTTCTAGATGAATGAGAAGCAAAATGTGTCGTTACATTAAAATATGAAAAAATAGACACTTGTTTTGAGAAATTCAAACATAAATGAGCTAAAGAAAAGAGATCAATCCAATTCAAACATCAAACACACTCAAAACATAGATGCATCCCTTCTAAGCAAAAACGAGGGCTTTTGAACCGATTCAACGAGCAATGTAATCTATGCTCAAGGTGACCGATGGAGAGCTAAAAGAAACTCGAGATGATCATTCAAAAAACCAAAGACATGTAGAACCAAAAGAAAAAGATAAAACAATCGATCAACAAACTAAAAATGATAGAGACCAAACCGACTCAAACTTAGCTCGAAGGCTCATGAGGAGAGAGCCGAACAAGCAGCGGAGACACATAGAAAACCTAGGATGAAAAACTCCATCGATAAGATGAGGACAAACGAAATGGGAAGAACGAGACAAGAGAGTCAAAAGAATCCTAGTGGACCAATTGAAAGATGAAAATCCAACCCGGAGTAAGAAGGACCTGACAAAACTTAGGAAAAAAGGCTAAATTTTAATCTATAGGATTCAATGCATCCGTATGCTGTAATTCATGTTAAACGAGAGGTTGGCACATGTGTGACAAAAGAAACATGTGCCAATCGGCGCGATTGTTCAAGAAAAAGCATGCGCCATGCTAGAAAACCATGGGAAAAAATAAAAAAAACCTCCCGAGCAAAGGTCGGATCTAACACTCTAGGACCTGAACAAGATGGGTCGAAAACAAGTTAGTCGGGTCAAACAAAGTAGAAAAATGATGAAATTGCCAAAGTCGACTCGAACGTGAAAAACACTAGACGAACAACAAGAGATGATGAACATAATGACTCCCCCAAAGATGGTTGCCAACTTGTCGTGCAGGGTAAATACCCTCTAAGGACGGAGGTGATCCCTCTAGCCCTGGAGTGGGTCTAGCAAAAAGTGAACATGCTAATTCTTTGGATTCGTAGTTTATGAATGAAACTAAGTTGGGATAGATGACCTATCTTGGTTCCAACGTAGTTGTCGTAGCTTGTGGTAGCGATCTCCCGATCTTCATCTTCACACGTCGCGATCCTTAAGTGATAATATCTCGTATTACGCACAATGATTAGAGAACGATGATAACATACTGAAAAAATATTTGCATTCATAACTATTTGATTGGTCAAGGAGAATCAAACATATTGCATAGGATTAAACCTATCAAACACAAAACAGGAACCAAAAAACCAATCTTGTATTAATAAGTAGAGAGAAGAAGTTTACAACCAAAAGATCCTTGAATTTGCAGCCTCTCCTTCGACGGGTCCACTCAAATGCATCTCAAGAATTCATTAGGAATTAGACTTGGCGAAGCAATGAGTCTAGACTCTCTCTCGACAATGGATTCCTCTCTCGCTTTACTCTCACACCGGATATAATAAGGACTGTTCAACTAGCTACAACTATGTGAGAAGGGTGTATTTATAGGAGAGGAGGAGGTGGTTTGGGATCCCTCATGAGGTGGAAGGGAGGCCTTATCCTTTGGGGAGTTTCTCAAATGTAGGACACAATAAGCCAAAGGAAGGACTTCAACATTATTCAGCTTGAAAAAAACCGTGATGACTCCGCTCACGAAGTGGTTTGGAATGGAAACTTTGCTTCTATTTAAAAAAAATTTCCAAAAACAACTCTGAGTGTGGTAGTTCACTCGAGACAAAGCACCAATGGGTGTGAGGCCCAAAGGTGCTAATGTCTCTATGGGCGTGAGGCCATAACTTCCTACCAACGCCGAACCGAAATCATGTGTTTTTTGAAAGCTCTGTTCCAAGAATATTCAATAGAGGAAATGTTCTTCTCATGGCAAGGGATGGAGTGACACTTTTTTGCAAGGTATGAAAATACACGTAAGTCACTAAAATGGTCCTCCAATGTGCGAGATGGGGATTTCGTGGGACGGTGAAAAAAATGTTGTGTAATAAAGAGGCAAGTGGATTGTTGTCGTCTTGGAGTATGATTTAGATATCAGATCCACCAAACTAATCAAAGGACAGGATTGGCCGATTGATGGTTGAAACAAATTTTCAAGTACTAGATATTAACATGATTCATTCATTGGATGAACAAGAGGAGCTGGAGACTCCACCTATTGAGGAAGCGTTCCTAAATTCTCCTTGGTATGCAGATCTATTATATGTTATATTTAGTTTGAATGCTCCTCCCGGTTTGTCTAAAACAAAAGCTAGATTCTTGAAATTAAAAGCTGTAAAATTCTACATCCTAGAAAATATTTTGTATTGGAAAGACTCGGGGGGCATATTGCTTAAATTTTTTTCTCAAGGAAGATGCATATAGGGTTATGGAAGAATTCCATGAAGGGGATTTTGGAGGCCATCTCTACTGGGAAAACCACTGTTAACAAGGTCCTTAGAGATATTTTTTATTGGCCTACTCTTTTCCTAGACATCCACAAAATGTTAGCTACCCTGTCATAAATGCCAAATTTTTTGAGGGAAAAGAAAGTCGCGCCCTTGCCCTTGCAACCAATCTCTGCCTTTGAAGCTCCTTTTCAACAATGGGGTTTAGACTTCATTGGAAAAATCCACCCCTCCTCCTCTCGCCCAACATAAATGTATCCTTACTGCAATGAGACTATATTACCAAATGGGTAGAGACCATCCCCTCTAGATTTGGTTGTATTAGGAAAAATTATTATAGATAACGTTGTTTATTTTAAATCCAAGAATATGGTGGATTTTTTTCCACATATATCACATTTCTTTGGGGCATTCAATAGCTTATTACCCTCAAGGTAATGGACTAGATGAATCCTCCAACAAGAGCCTCGATCAACATCACCAAGAAGCTACCGTAAGACATTAAGAAATCTTGGCATAACAAATTGGTGCATGCATTATGGGGCTGACGGATCGACAACCAAGAAATCAATTGGTATGTCACCATATCGATTGGTCTATGGAATGGATGCAATTTTCCCAACATCCTTAGGAGTGCCAGCCATGAAACTCATTCAAAAGGTGCAGGTCGAAGAAAATGATATACAAAGAAGAATAAGCCGGACCATTTAGTCACATGATGACCCGGAGAAGAAGTGTACAACTATAACTCGGGTGGTGCAAGAAAATATGAAAAATATCTTTGACAAAAGGACAAAGAAAATGATTTCAATATCGGAGATAAAGTGTTGAAATGGGATTCCTAAAGAGAAGATAAGGGTAAGCATGGAAAGTTTGACAACCCTGTGGAAAGGCCCATACATTATTCATTCTTCGAGAGGAAATAATGCATTTTTCTTACAAGATATGGATGGAAGAGAGTTGTTTGTGGGTCCCGTCAATGGAAGGATGCTAAAACATTATTTTTGTTAAGAAATAATATTAAAATTTCCTCATTGTGAATACCATAGCCTTACAATTTTCAATAATCCACTGGACAAGGTTGAAACCCGAAGTGAAGGCCATAAGCCTAGTCTCGATAAGCAAAAAGAAAGCCACACACAAAAAATAAATAATTATGAAAGCGTTACAAATCAAAATGCCACTACTATTTTGAGAAGGGTTATGTGCAATCATACAGCTCAAGCATGATTGTACAATTTTTAATTTTCTACCGATATGTTAGAAAATGAATATTTTCTAAACCATTTAATCTTAGCTTATCGGGTAGATAGGTAGAAAATTACATTGGTTCAACGGACTAATCCCGAACCAATAGGGAGTGAATAAGGGATAGATGATAAGTTAGAAATTCAAAAAAATAAAAAAATGATGTGAGGGTCTCTGCAAGTCTAAATGCACCCTAAAAAGGAGAAAAAATTATTAGAATCGTAGATTGGGTAAGTAGGTGTGCAAATGAGCTCGATACTTTTAGAGCATTTTTTCGCTTTTTCGCTTTCGTGTTACTTTTCGGTTTTTGTGTGTTTCGTGACTTCAATTTATAGAGAATGTTGACTTCAACTTGAAGGTTTTCAGCCACGAGAGATGGTAGCAAATTAGGTTGCAGGATGCGATCAACCCAATGGAGCGAGGCCACTAGTCTACGATGTTCTTGACACCTTTCCGAAGGAGCCGCCATCCCCTGACTAGAGCCATTGTTATAATCTTGCATGTCACGGTATCACCAGGTGATTTATTATTGCTTAGATTTCCATACCGAAAATAATATTCCATGGCCATCATTTATTTTCATAAAAAGGGGAAATATTGATCTGTTAAGAGCTTCAAAAAGAATCTATTATGCCTTTCGAGCTTTAGTAGAAGGCGAAAAATGTTGCTAGTAAGTCAAAAAAAGGAGAAGCATTAGATCATTAGCAAAAGCAAAAAGGGCAAAGATAAAAGCAGTTAAGGCGAGAAAAAAATCAAGGGTAGAGTCGTGAACATGTTTGGGTCAAGTCCTCGCACGTGTTCAAAGTTGAGTCATGAAAGTGGGGCAAGTATTATAGGAACAACTAAGAAACAAACGGGCACAACCAAAAGTGGAAAACCATAGCAAGGGAGCAAAGGTGAGGACTATTGATCCAAGCATTCGGTCAAAGACGGAGGTTAAAAATCACAATCGTAGGTTGCAAGTGTTGCAAGATAGGCGCAAAGGGTAAAAGTTAAAGATGTCGAAGTGCAATGTGCGATGGAAGTGGACCTAGCCACTTGCCACACTTCATTTCATCCCACTTCCCTTGAAAATCACTAAAACCTTACCTTTTCCGCCTTTTCCGCTTCATTTTTTATACTTTACCTTTTTATTTTTATTTTATTTTTCATCCCTATATCATTGTTTCTCTTCCACTTTTCCCATCTCCCCAATTGCGATTAAAGTGGGCCAGTCCCCCTGACACGTTACCCGTTTCCCCCCCGCCATCCATCACATTTCGAAAACATTACCACTTACCATTTAGGCGCCCGCAATGTATTTATTTTAATTTGTGATGCGTCGTTTGGTCCCACCGCAGCAGCTCCAGCCCCCACTTCTTATAAAAAATTATAAACTTTACCTTACTACAGAAGCTTTCTGACTTGCAATCCCAATGTAGGTCGGTCCCTCTCCCCGCACTTCGCAAGTTTTGGATTTCAACCCCGCCATTTATAACAAGAAGCTAAGATTTGCAATGTGCGATGCGATCGGCCCCACTTTCCCCGACCATGTCACTTACCTCCTCCCCGCTTCGTACTTCATATCCTTTAAAGTTTACCTTTGTTGTTTAGTGTTAAGAGTTGCAATCTACTGGGCAGCGGTCGGGTTCCACCTTCCTCCATGTCACTCCGCCCTCCCCACACTTTGCACTTTGCATCCTTTGGAGTTTAACCCCCACCGCTTATAACAAAAACCTTAAGTTTTGCGATCTACGATCTACGGGCGCAGGGTCCGGTCCCACGTGACCTACCACGTCGACTTCATACTTCGCATCGCATTGTCGATTTCATTTCTTATAACCTAAACTATAAAACATGTGGTGTGCGATTTCCCATGGATGCGATGCGGGTCCATAATTAAAATATAAACATTTTCAAGTTCGGGTAAATGGGTCTTTTACGATGTTTTGTGTAAAAAATGGTAAAATCGGGCATATGAGGTTTGAAACTCATTTTATGAATAAATAAGGTGGAATGCGGCGAAAGGGTCTGGGTAGCAAAAGACACCGAGGTCGAGTCGAGAAAAGGGCGTTCATACAAAAACCGTCATAGTATACCAGCTGAAGTGGAAAGGGTAGAAAAACAAAATAGCACCTGACGATCGGTAAATGAAAGTAGCTAGCGTTGCACCAAACTTAATTACCCAACGTCGATCTTTTGAAAAGCGTGCCTAGATGTCGAGCCATCAAAGCTTTTAGATCCATAAATATCTACTCAAGTTAATTTTACGGGCGATATGTTGTCGAGACCTTTTGCTCAAGCCTTGCATGGCTATGCCCGTTTAATTTCAGTTGTTTTGTAATAAGTGAAGTTTTCCCAAGTAGATTGGGGTAGCCGACTCAAGTTTTAGTTAAATATCGCTTGAATTTTCATTATCTAGGGTTGGATATTGTTAGCCCCCGCATTGTAAGAACTACTATTTTGGAGCACCGTAATTTTGGAGCCGTACATCAATAATCAAAGACCATTTACGGGATTCTTGAGCTATGTCGAAATGGTGATGTGCTACTTCTTTGTTTAAATGTTTCGATTTTTTTGTTGTGTATTTGTTCATCTAATTGTAAATCATAAATTTTAGATTAATATTTGTCATGTCGGAGCACCTTAATTCTCGTCCTCATTTACAATTTGAATGTTTTCTGCTAAAGTCCGATTAAGGAATTCTTAACCGCTCTTTAGTCACTACGAACCCGAATTTTTTCTTTCACCTCATAATTCATACATCTCTTAAGATCCATTTAGCAAAGTTAGCTTTCCCTATGATGCTCTTGAATTTTTTATGTGTCATTCCATCCTTTTTGACTCCATAGCCCAATGGATTAGTCCCCGTAGCTCTATCTCATCCAACCACACCATCAATCAAAGAAACAACCCCCATCACCGTAATTAGCCTAATATCAACACTTATAATCATCAAGTTAAATCATAAAAAATAGAGAGATCCCCTGTCACGAGTCTAGGAAGGCTAGGTCCTAGACTCCAAAGTGGTTTGATGTCATGTCCTTTGTCATTTTTTTTCTTGCCAATATCACAAATTACGGAGTGATAACAAGATCAGACGGTGAGAGAATATAGAAGGAGGGCAATGCTTGTGCCTCTAGGGTTAAATATGAAAAAATATCCATAATGCAAGGATTAGTAACCCTAAACCCTAGAAGTCGATGTGATGACTCACCGACTTCCATGTCCATAATCCCATGATCCACTCGTGCCTTGGGCCTTGCAATTTGTTCGGTGAACGACCAACTATCGGCCGATGTGGGTAGCCACCCATATATGCGACTGTTCCCAAGTGTATCCGAGGAGTAGTCAACTTGTTCCTCATCCATGAATGGGATTCTAGTTTTATCGTGTACGCAACCCATTACCAACCCAACCTCCTATAAAAAATTTGGATGGTTTCGAGGAAATTGTGCTTTTGATCAGTAACCACTTACCGACTTAGCCGAGGTCTAGGGAAATGCATACCACTTAATTATTTACCCGTGTGTCGGGTTGTCGAGATCGTGAAAACCGTGAGAAACATCCATCTAGTCAACCATTCCCTTTGCTACCCATAGTGGTCATAACACCTCAACCCAAGCAAACAGTAAACCCCCATCAAACCACCATTGTTATAGTTGTTGTAACTTTATTTGTTTTTTGATAAGTTAGTATAGTAGTTTTAAAAAGATAAAAAATAAAAATGCTAAGATAGAACATGAATGAAAAATAAAAATTAAAAATGTTAGGAAAATTATATTTTATTACATCCATTTTAGAATAAAATGTTAGAGTAGTTTGCTCTAAAGAAAAAAAGGCAAAAGAAAAAAATGTTAGGAAAGCATGAAATAAAAAAAAATTATGAATTCTTTATCGTTTAAAATAAAATAATGGATGCCTGTTTAAATGTGCCGGATGCTAAAAAATAATAAATTTTAATTTATGATGTTAAGACCTTCAAAAAGGGTTTAAATTTAATTTGTTGAAACTTAATAAATATAAGCGCTTTTGAATTTATTATAAAGTCACTACACGACAAGTCGTCAAATCGAAGGAATAACGCACCAACAATTTTCGACGGCGGATCTCACAACTCGCCTTTAGATTTATGGCAAAGATCCACTTCCTAACCTCCCCCCCGATAGTTTCTCGTTAATCTGGGGGTCCGAAATGTGGTTTTAATGGGCCGCCCGAGATGTGTGACGTGGTGGCACCACAACACTTTGCACCCCCTCCGCCCAAAACCAAAAACTCGGGAGGTACCCCCCGAAATCCACCTCTAGTTTTTCATCACCCGACGACCATTCCTCCCATGCCCGATGACCATTTCCTCTGCGTTCTTAGCCAACGGACACTTTTTTCCCCCGTTATGCATTAATCCTCATCGGACCCGTTAAAATCCTATGGTCATATACTAGACCGTTATTCACGGGCCATTAAGTCCCGCATCACACCCTATAAAACTAATTGCAGAGAGCCCGATATCACTTTACGTTCTCCATTCATTTTATCACCTTCGCATTCCATTTCATGTGTTAGCATCTACGACCACATTCCCTATTCCACAATCCCTCTCATCTTTTCTCAAACGTGATCTTAAAAACATTTTTCCAATCCATACCCTATCAAACATGGCACCCAAGGCCAAAGATAAAAAAACAAACAAATCCTAAGGGTAAAGCCAAAAAAACAAGTAACAGAGGAAGTGCATATCATTAATACAAGCTGCTGAAGTCATCCCTTAGGTCGCCAAACCAGTTGTAGAAGACATCCTTGTTGCAATGCCACAAATTAACCTTAACCTCATACCCCTAGCTGAGACCTATTTCAAAATCATAGATTGTCACAATGAATTCGACTTCTATGAGCTACATCTATGGCTAAAACGTAGCACATAGATAACCAAGACCCTATCGAGTTACGGGAATCCATGTTGCCTTTGTTTGAATTTCCACAAACTCATCCTTTTCCCGACTTAATTGCCCGGTGTCAAAAATAGTATGGCCCTATAACTCGAGTCGGTTGTGGCTCGTAATGGAAAAATTCTAATCACCATATCCCCCGAAAACATAAACCGAGATGCTTCTCATCCCTTCATCTGATTACTTATGCCATTTCTCACTCGCTTCTCTCATGGAAATTTTTTCACAAATTATCTTTCCCTTAGAGAGCTTAGATATTTGACATTTTCCTACTTGAGGATGCAAAGTTACCAAAGAAAAATCCCTCATATGCATCCTCCATCTTTCCTATAGCTTCCAAGCATTACATCTCCCTTATTTATTACCCTGTTAGGATACCCAAACGATGAAACCGTTGATAAACCCAACCTAGGGTTCTTATCTATCTTCGATCAAGATAAATCACCATTTTTTTATGTATAATTACACCCAATTATTGCTCGAAATTATACATGAACAATTCATGAACTTCACCACACAAGGAGTGTTTCATTATTCTTCTATGATTATTCATATGATTTTGTTTCACAAGCGTGAAATGTTTCCTATCCACTTAAAAAAAATTGGATGCACAAGGAGTGAATCAATCAATGATTCATTGGACATAATTGGTCGAGCTTCATCAAAAACCACTTCTTTTTCAGAATTCATAGACTCGAGTTATTCACCCAATAAGAAAACTCCTTACAAGTCAATTAGAGCCCCGTGAATCAAAGAATACATTAAAATTATTTTGCACCTTAGTGAGCAAGAAGAGATCTGGTGATTAGTATCTCGTACAAAAATTACACGAGAGATCGGGGCATATGGTTATGGACTCTCACCATACAAGCTTCCAAGATGTGTGCCTATGAGAATTTTCTCCTTGGAGTATATAAGACAAATGTTAAACATGGATGAGCTAAATTTTGTCTCGGGAAAGAGAAAATCTCAATTTAAACTCAAGGCAAACATTGGATCCTTCATCCTGCAATACCGAGTAGTTGGTGCTGAAGTAGATGCATTGTTAAAGAAGATGGGTTTTCAACCAAGTTTTACTTGGTCATATGACCCCCCATAGCATTATTTCTACTCCGAGAGTTGAACTCAAGACAAGTTCTTACACTCATACCTCCGGAGAAGAAATAGATAAATACATGAACCAAGATGAATGGGCAGAAGCTACTCTCCGGGAGGCGGATGAAAAAATTCATTTCAACTTCTAATGTACGAGACACCAGTGCCTAACAAGAAGCAACAGAAGAGAGTTAGATAAGAGCCACCATATGCAAGGGAAATCATGAAAGAATTTATCTTGTAGCACAAAAATCCGAAGCTTACTTCCACCTTAGTTTTAGAGGAGAAAAAACCGGAGATCATAGATCCGGGAGATACCGAAGTCTCCACATCCACCAGGTGTTTCTATGACTCCTTCATCATCATCACCTACAAGAGAACCACTGGAAATTATCTAGCATTCGGATGCCAACTCTTCTCGAAGAGAAAAATATCTTCTCTAGATTCCTAGACATCAAGCACAAGAATGAAGCATTAAAGTCCGATGTTTACAGTCAATTCTAGAAGAAAACATCTACATCAAAGCATAGGCTTCTCATTGCCTTTGAAAATGAGAAAGGAAGAATGCATATGGCCTTTTTGTAGGCAACAATGCCATTTCCAAAGACACATGCCGAGTACAACAAGATTGTCTTCTCTTTTGATGCAAAGCGAGTTCACCCAATTGACCAAATGGACATGCACAGAAGTCGGAAGAGATGTTATTTTCAACAATGACCACAAAAGCCATGTCACCTGGAAGAGATCGTAGTGAAATTTGGGTATGACCCAAAATATTGCAAGGCGATTGAGGAAATCATTAAAAAGAAGAATGTAGACATCTCTACTCCGTGCAAACAACTCAAGCTACCTCGTTAGACACGGTCTTGTCGATCCTTTCGTCATTGGTCTTCAAACATGTTGAATAATGTCTGCAGGCTAGAGGAAGGTTCAGTAAGTGTTTATTTCAGGAATGTCATCGTAAATAATGCAAGATTGATTCTTCTTCAAAACCCTGTTTTGAAGAAGAAATCATCAAATGTGTTTTTTTAGAATATGTAATTTGTCAAAATGTTTCAAGTTCTCCAGCTCTTCAAATGGCAGCCCTGTAGCTTCAGCAGCTCCTATCCCTGCAAAACAATCAACAGAAGAAAAGCCATCATTCAAACTCAGAAAATTAGAAAAGGAACAAAAAGACAAAGCTGTATTAAAGGTGAATAAACATCAATTTTGAAACATCATAAAAGTGGCCAAATCCATCACTATGTGAGGTATTTTCATTGTTTGAAATGTCAATTGCATGCAAGCATTCGTTTGAAGGTCGAAATTGGAGAGTAGAAGGGCAAAAACGTGTTTTGCAAAATTGTGGACATGCATTGGAGGTGCGCGCTATGCGCAGAGGAGGCGCGCTACCCATATAGGGCACGCTACGCATATAACATCCCCAGCCAGTGTTAAATACCACGGGCGCTACGCACTTGCTACGCGCTACGCATTGGGTGGGCGCGCTACCCATACAGTCTCAGAGCCAAAATTTCTTGCCTTTGCGCCCAGTTTCACACCAAATCGGCACAATCAGCTTGCAAGTAGGTTTTTAATGGTTGCTCAGTGATTTTTGAATAGGATTGTGGTGTTTTCAAAGTGGGAGACAACAAAAGAGATAGATGTGAGACACTGGTCAAAGTTTCAATGCTTTGGTCCAATTCTTAATCAAGTGGAACTAGATGGAGGCAGATCAGTGGACCTGAGTAATCCCTATATTTTCATGAGATGGAAAGAGAAGTTCTTTGTCAAATGTTGGGACAGAATGTGGTTTGACCATTGCAGGATTTTACTATGTGTGTTTTTCTCGTAGTGATGGTTTAGTAAATGGTTTTTACTACGACCCAAACAGCAGTCCATTTCAAAAGTTGGAGTTGAAGGCAACAAATGAAGACCGTGACATCTGCGTTGCTCGCATTTTTTCGTGATTTATTTTTCCAGTTGGTGATAGACAAGTCCCCTAAACTTGATGTAAAGTGGCTTTCTATGTTCACACTTCTTGGCCTGGTTTTAGTAGGTCCGACATTACATTTTGGTATCTTTCTTTAAGTAAACTAGTTTCGGGATCTGGAGCATATAGCGCAGGCTTGCGTCTTTTGCTTGATCAGTTTTAGTTTTCTCCTCTCTTTATTGGTGTGTTTTTCGCTTCACTTCTGACATTGGAGTGACGGCCATCAGAAATACTCCCCAAGCTCCAACAGGATTGGTTTGCATCAGTACAGGCAAACTGGAAAATTTGGATCCTGAAATTCCTTGTTGTTCCACAGCAACTTCAGGTTCTTACAGCCAATGTTATTGCTCTTGCCTGGAATGTATACCTCTCATTTTCAAGCCACAGAAATGTAGCTCCGACAAAATCCTCTGGTTCTTGAAATTGCAGTTTGCATACATGCCAGTGAAGGCAATATATATGATTCAGATGGTCCAGCGAGCTTGACAAACATTGCAACGCACAAAACTACTCCATGATTGGACCCTTGCCTTCTCAAATCTCTGCGCTTACATTTTAATTGTTGGAAGTCTCGGTTTTGGACCTGTACAGAGAATATTTGTTGGAACTGTGAATGGCTATACTTAGGATATTTTCTTTTTCACGTGGCTGTATTACTGCTGTTTTGGATGGCACTATATCCAAAAGAAGTGAGATCGATCTTCAAGGCAAGGTTTTCGATCGAAGGTGTTTTCATTTAGAAATGGTTTTGTTTCAAATGGAAAATATAACGTGGCATTTAAGGTCAAAGGACAAAATTAGAGTGAAGACATCTGCCACAACAGAGAGATAAGAGCGTATTGTCTATTTATAACTTCAGTTAATAATTTAAAGGGATACATGATACAGCTCTTGCCTTTTCATTAGCCATTAGAAATTTGCAAATGGTAAATGCAGCGTAGTTCTGTTTTTAGAACAAAGCGATGAATCTCTCTCTATTTTTGTAATTTCAGTTGAAACAGTGCCCTTGTTTTGGGTCGATCTGTTTTCTCCTGGGCTTATTTATTGTATGAAAAATCATTTGTAAAGGGTGGTAGAGTTCTGGCAGAGGTGTGAGGAGAGATAACAGAGCTTCATTGTACAGCCTTGACAGAGAAATAATTTAAAGTTGCAGCTCTGTTTCATAAGATCCCTGTGGTATGAATTTGGCATATGTTTTTCTCTGTTTCATATGTTCCTCGTTATGTTTACATTTCATTTCATAATCGTTTCCAATTTGAATGTTTCTGAGTGAGAAGGGTAAAATTCAGCTTACTGCTTTGCCCTGGAGAAGCATTCATGTTTTGTGTTTCTTCCTCTGTCTGAAAGGGATTCATACATTAATGCCCCTTTCAGCTTTCTTAACAGTCCTTCCATTTCATATAATTTCAGTTTGGATGCTTAAGCTCTTGCCTATCTTGCCTTATGGAATAATCTGTGCCTTTGATTAGATCTTTTCTCTTGCTGTCTTTGCCCCATGCAGCCCAGAAAACCCAAACGTTTATAAAAAAACCTCATTTATATCTATTTACTAGCCTAAAATCAGTTCCCATTTTAAGTCATCTCGCACCTTATTTCTCATTATTCGAGATAGACCCGGAGAGAGCCCTCTCCTGTCCTCGTAGGGCTAGCTATGAGGCTGAGCTTGGTTTGATGTTGCCTCAAGTTTTTCCTTCTTCAACCTGAGGCAGATTTGAGCGCTAACATAGTGGCGACCATACTGGGGAAGTCCTCCCCGGTAAAGGATAACAAAGTTCAGATCCGATTGTTGATGGTGGACAGCAGTCAGACATCGCAAGGCTGAAATCATTCACCTGGCGACTTCATTCACTGAACAATCCAGAAATCGATGCTTCATGGTGACTTCACTACAGGGAGATCAGTAGCTGTGAGATTTTCAAGATGGACCGGATTGCAAGAAGATATGCTCCCATGAGCCGAGATCACATTCCAGGTTTTCCGAATAAGATGCCCAAGGTAGATTGGTCAAGGAATCTGCCTACGTTTAAATATGATGGTAAGAAGGATGCTGCTTTACATTTAGTTCGATTTCACATGCATATTCGCAAGTTGAAGGTGGATTTTCCTGAAGATTGCTTGATGAAGATATTCCTGGCCACTCTGGAAGGTGAAGCCCAATCTTGGTATGAAAATTTGCCGTTGGCCTGTATTTATTGTTTAAAGGATTTTCATGCCCTGTTCATTAAAAGATATCAAGCATCTTATCCATCGTTAAATTTAGTTCATGACTGTTGCAAACATGCCTCTACTTTTATTGAAAGCCTTGAGAAATATTATGAAGATGATAATTTCATGAATGATGAGATCATGGAAGAATTGTACGAGAATCCATTTCAGCAGTACACAGAAAACTTAGAGGACACTCATGAAGATCAACAGGTTGAAGAGCGCCATATGGCTGAAAATGATGAAAGGGAAAATGACATTTCAGATCTGCCCACAGAAAAAGACAACATGCAGATTGCAGATTGTGATAATGTCCAGTCAGCTACTTCAGATTCAGATTCAGATCATGATGACCAAGCATATCTTGTGCTGAAGCCCATCAAAGAGAACTCTGCTGTTGAAATCATCTGGAATGCAGAAGACACAGTAATGGATCCAAATGTTCTCAGTCATACTGTCAGTCCATCATTAGAACACAGCCTTCATGAAGAAGCAATCTAGTCAGTTCATAAAAAACAGAATGAGATCTTTGTGCAAGTAAGTGATGAATCTCCTTTCAATAACTCAGTAATAAATGATAGTTTGAATGCCCTGTCATATGAAGATAATTACTGTTTAAGCATAAGAAAACAAAAAGCATTGTCTCCTTTGTCTGAAGATGAGATAGATCTACTTTTGAGAGGTCTTGTTACAGCCCAAGCTACAACAAATTTGCAGTGCATACATAGTCAGGAAAGTGTTGGTGAAACTTCTTCCTCTTTTGAAAAGGATGACTATCTTGTAATCAATTTCGTAGATCAGCAAACAGATAATTTTTTCTTTCACAAAGATGATAAGGCTGTCATGTTTGATAATCTTGAAGATTGTTTTTTGTTTAAGAATGACCTAGATCATGAAGTTGAGGAATATATGCCAGAATTCCTCATGGTCAAGGAACCTACAGCTAACACTCAGATGGAAGATACCTCTCTGTGCATTTCTATTCCTCAAAAGTCAATTGTCCTTTCAGATCGGAATGGAGTGAATACTTGTATTTTTGCAGCTGGATCTCCAGATGAGCCGGTGCTTCAGGATTTTCAAGACCCCTTCAGCATTCTTCTGCAAGCATTAGAAAGGATAAATATTTCCTGGTTCATTATCATAAGCTTTGGTTTCAGTGGTTATTTTGAGTTGCCTACAGGTTCATCATTCCGCTTGCTCAAGGAGAGTAAGAGAAGAAATTTGGGGTGTAGCCATCTACTGGATTGGTTACATTGTAAAGCACACTACACATGATTGTATATATCACATCAGTATGCAGATGGTTGCCATCATGATTTTAAAGCTTGATGGACTACTGCCCTTTTTCAAAAAGCTTTTGTTTTAATTCAGTCATTTCAGTTTGCATCGAGTCAGTTTGAGTCGATTTTCCAGTTAATAAGTTGAGTTATCAGTCTTTAGTCTGTTTGTCAGAATAATGATTCCATAGCCCAATGGATGGAGGCACTGTCTTCTCTCCCAAAGATCTGCAGATTCTTGGCACCTCCAAGAAGCGGCAGCTGCCATCCCCATTGGAGCCAATGTTAGACACGGTCCTGTCAGTCCTTCTTCATTGGTCTTCAAACATGTCGAATAATGTCTGCAGGCTAGAGGAAGGTTCAGTAAGTGTTTATTTCAGGAATGTCATCGTAAATAATGCAAGATTGATTCTTCTTCAAAACCATGTTTTGAAGAAGAAATCATCAAATGTGTTTTTTTAGAATATGTAATTTGCCAAAATGTTTCAAGTTCTCCAGCTCTTCAAATGGCATCCCTGTAGCTTTAGCAGCTCCTATCCCTGCAAAAAAATCAACAGAAGAAAAGCCATCATTCAAACTCAGAAAATTAGAAAAGGAACAAAAAGACAAAGCTGTATTAAAGGTGAATAAACGTCAATTTTGAAACATCATAAAAGTGGCCAAATCCATCACTATGTGAGGTATTTTCATTGTTTGAAATGTCAATTGCATGCAAGCGTTCGTTTGAAGGTCGAAATTGGAGAGTAGAAGGGCAAAAACGTGTTTTTCAAAATTGTGGACAGGCATTGGAGGTGCGCGCTACGTGCAGAGGAGGCGCGCTACCCATATAGGGTGCGCTACGCATATAACATCCCCAACCAGTTTTAAATACCACGGGCGCTACGCATTGGGTGGGCGCGCTACCCATACAGTCTCAAAGCCAAAATTTCTTGCCTTTGCGCCCAGTTTCACACCAAATCGGCACAATCAGCTTGCAAGTAGGTTTTTAATGGTTGCTCAGTGATTTTTGAACAGGATTGTGGTGTTTTCAAAGTGGGAGACAACGAAAGAGATAGATGTGAGACACTGGTCAAAGTTTCAATGCTTTGCTCCAATTCTTAATCAAGTGGAACTAGATGGAGGCAGATCAGTGGACCTGAGTAATTATCCCTATATTTTCATGAGATGGAAAGAGAAGTTCTTTGTCCAATGTTGGGACAGACTGTGGTTTGACCATTACAGGATTTTACTATGTGTGTTTTTCTCATAGTGATGGTTCAGTAAATGGTTTTTACTACGACCCAAACAGCAGTCCATTTCAAAAGTTGGAGCTGAAAGCAACAAATGAAGACCGTGACATCTGCGTTGCTCGCATTTTTTTGTGATTTATTTTGCCAGTTGGTGATAGACAAGTCCCCTAAACTTGATGTACCAGTTTTCAGGGAACACTTTGGCCCTCGGTTTATGTCCTGCCATTACATTGGCATCTTCTTTATAAACTAGTTTCGGACCGGAGCATATAGCGCAGCTTGCGTCTTTTTTTTCGATCATTTTTAGTTTTCCTCTCTTTATTGTGTTTTTCGTCAATTTCCGACTTGGAGGGACGGCCATCAAAAATACTCCCTGGCCCAACAATGATTGGTTTGCATCACAAGATGAAAACCGGAAAATTTGGATCCTCGAAATTCCTTGTTGTTCCACAACAACTTCGGTGTCCTCTGCAGCAAATTCAGTTCTTACAGCCAATGTTATTGCCTTTGCCCGGAATGTATACTCTCATTTGGTGTTGCATGCTAATATAGCTCCGAGCGTAATACTCCCACCTTGTTCAGCTGCATACATGCCGTTGAAGGCACATAGATGATTCACATGGTCCAAATGAGTCTGAAACATTGCAACGCACAAATCTACTCCATGATTGGACCCTCGCCTTCTCAAATCTCTGCGCTTACATTTTAAATGTTGGAAGTCTCGGTCTTGGACCTGTACAGAGAATATTTGTTGGAACTGTGAATGGCTATACTTAGGATATTTTCTTTTGCACGTGGCTGGTATCACTGCTGTTCTGGATGGCACTATATCCAAAAGAAGTGCGATCGATCTTCAAGGCAAGGTTTTCGATCGAAGGTGTTTTCATTTAAAAATGGTTTTGTTTCAAATGGCAAATATAACGTGGCAGTTAAGGTCAAAGGACAAAATTAGAGAGAAGATACATCTGCACAACAACAGAAAGAGCGCATTGTCTATTTATAAATGCTATAATTTAAAGGGATACATGATATAACTCGTCTCTTCATAGCCATTATGTACCTGCAAATGGTAAATGCAGCGTAGTTCTGTTTTTAGAACAAAGCGATGAATCTCTCTCTATTTTTGTAATTTCAGTTGAAACATCGCCCTTGTTTTGGGTCGATCTGTTTTCTCCTGGGCTTATTTATTGTATGAAAAATCATTTGTAAAGGGTGGTAGAGTTCTGGCAGAGGTGTGAGGAGAGATAACAGAGCTTCATTGTACAGCCTTGACAGAGAAATAATTTAAAGTTGCAGCTCTGTTTCATAAGATCCCTGTGGTATGAATTTGGCATATGTTTTTCTCGGTTTCATATGTTCCTCGTTATGTTTACATTTCATTTCATAATCGTTTCCAATTTGAATGTTTCTGAGTGAGAAGGGTAAAATTCAGCTTACTGCTTTGCCCTGGAGAAGCATTCATGTTTTGTGTTTCTTCCTCTGTCTGAAAGGGATTCATACATTAATGCCCCTTTCAGCTTTCTTAACAGTCCTTCCATTTCATATAATTTCAGTTTGGATGCTTAAGCTCTTCCCTATCTTGCCTTATGGAATAATCTCTACCTTTGATTAGATCTTTGCTCTTGCTGTCTTTGCCCCATGCAGCCCAGAAAACCCAAACATTTATCAAAAAACCTCATTTATATCTATTTACTAGCCTAAAATCAGTTCCCATTTTAAGTCATCTCGCACCTTATTGCTCATTATTCGAGATAGACCCGGAGAGATCCCTCTCCTGTCCTCGTAGGGCTAGCTACGAGGCTAAGCTTGGTTTGATGTTGCCTCAAGTTTTTCCTTCTTCAGCTCGAGGCGGATTCAAGTGCTAACACTACTCTCAATCGAAAGACCCACAAACTAAGGAGATTGCATAAAATGAATGTAACAAGGAGGAAATGGTGAAGTGGATCATTGATCAAAATATGAAAATTAGAAATATGGAAGAAAAAAATGAATAATTACTACTGAAAGAGAAATCAACACTTCAATTGAATACTGATCCTAATTTAGCAACTCAAACATCTTATGCAGGTACAGAAATTTCAGCAGCTTTGACTACAACTGATGCAGCAAAATTGACACAAGATTTGGCCATTCAGAAGCAGGCACATGAAAATTTACAACAGAGGTTTCAAGTTATTGAGTCACATAAGATTAAGAATGATAATTTATATGTAGAAGAAATGTAAAAGTCTCATCGGTTAGAACTTAAGGTCAAAGAACTAGAGAGTGAATATGAAATGACAGCAACTATGGGTGAAGCTAAGCAGAATATCTGGGAAGACATCAACAAGTCCATCATTGAAGTATGGCCATCCATAAAAATTATATTCGAACAACAGGAGCTCATCACCAAATGCAGAACGAAAATTCAAGAGCAGAAATATCAACGCAAGAAGAAGCCAAGTGAATCCACTGACATGATCAAGGTTCTCAATTCAAAGAACAGAGAGGAGTTGGAAGCAATCAACATCTTGAACAGAATTGCAAACATTTTGGAGATAAAGAAATTTTTACAGAAAATAAACTTAATAAACCAATTTCAGACCAAATGTGAAGCTTTAAATATTGTTGTTCAAAGGTTTCATACTAAATTTAATGTATTCAATCATAAAGGACCGCTAGGATTGGTAGGATTAGATGATAAGTTGATTAAGTTAGAAGATTACTGCAAAAATTTATACACCATTGAAATAGACAAGTCAAAGTTTGCAGGTATCAAAGGACAGATTAGAGGGAAATATTTTCTTGAAGCTCTGTAGTTTGATTTGATCATTCAACATCAAATAAAACATTTATTCATTCAAAGACCAACTTTTGACAGATATACTGAAGTAGATGAAATCTTCAGGAAAATGATGAGTGTAGAAATACCAAGTCAAGATCAATGGGATAAGTTTTTGGAGACCATCTAGTAAAAGGATGAATTTTACAGCGTGCCAGCACATCAGATTTTTGAGGGTCTAGTCAGCAACAACTTCCATCAAAAGGGGCCAAGTCATCAACAACTTCCAAGAAAACAAAGAAACTCCATCTATCTGTCTCCTTCTTCTATTCTTCTTTATCCTATTATTGTAAATGAGTTAAGATATTTCAAAGTTTTGTGAATTAGTATAAATATGTCTCATTTCGAGTTATTAAGCATTGCACCCTTGGATGAGCGAATTTTTGTAAGAAGAAATTGTACAAGTCTTTTTGATCATCAATAATACAAGAAGGAATCTGAATTTGTCTCATACAACTCTATTATCTCTGTGAGTTTTTCTAGTTTTCATACATTTTGTTTCTTCATATATTTAATTGTTATCAATATAACTAGGTGAGGTTGAATATGTTTCAACAATCTTATAATTCCTCCTGAAGTTATTATCAATATAAATAATGATGTACTTAAAATTTTGTTAATGTAAGTTCCTTTCATTTATAAATTGTCAGCATCTTGATAATGTTAGATATATTTTGTTGAACTTTTAGACATTGTTTAATGGTTTTTAAGATTACAAATTATTGAATAATTCAGTCTGAAGATTTAATAATCATATCTTCTTACATAAGTCCACTTAATCAAATTACAAAATCTTAAATCATCAGATAAACAAGCAACCCTTACTTATAATTACTGATATTATATACAAGATTTAATCAATAATTTTTTGCCAAAAATTATCTTATACATTGGTCCTCCAATATTACAAAACATTTTAGATGCTTTGGCATGTTTATTGAATACAATTATCTCCAAGGACAACATCAATTTGGCACTGTTGTCGGGGAACGAATTTTATTTGTTTTCCCTGGGATAACGATAAAACCCTATTCCTTTAAGGTGACTAAAGGTTTATTTAGGTCAAAATCTCTCACCTGGTGATTCCACTGTGACCAAATTGGCTCCTTCAAAGCACACTAGATCTCGATCTGACTCTGAGATTGTCCAACCCTTATCAGATCCAGAGAGACTGGTAAGAAGAGCTTCTTCTAGGAGAAGGAATCAAACCCCTTTCTTATTTTATTCCTCAACAGGAGATCAATATAATTCCCGATCCTTTCAGATATGCACCTATTCCTTTAGAATCATAAGACATACCTCAGAGAGTGCATGAGATAGTATCTAAAGGAGTGGATTTTCAATCAGCCTTGTTATTTAATTCTTTAGAGTCTTATAAATTACCTTAGGAACCTTCTGAATCTCCTATATCAAAGAATAATTTGAATATAAACTTGCTTGGATCCAAACCTACTGATTTCGTTTGCCCTGTTACATACTCTTCACCTTCTACTTCACATCAACCAGAAGATCTCTATTATGTTTATTCCAATCCTTTATTTGAACCTAGAGAAGGAGAATAAGAGGTTCAAAAAATGGTTATTAGAAATCCTTTAAGGTCTCGAAGAAGGTCTTCTATTTCATTCTCCTCCTCGTTCTCCACCTCATTCCTCACCTCCATCCTCTCCATATTCACCTACAAATTCTTCTTCTTCCTCTTCAGCGACTAATACTCATTCCTACACATCAACATCTTCAAGTATGGCTGGTTTTAGACCAATTGTACAAGAAATATATGCCCCTCTTTTACTTCCTGCTATCCTTAATGATTTTCCTGCATAATATTTAAAACACCTTCCTAGATTTAATGGAGAAATTGTTTTGTCTGTTGAAGACCATCTGGCAACATTTCTGGATTTTTCAAATAGCATGAACTTAGAACATGAAATTTTTTATATGAGATTGTTTGTGAAATCCCTAGAAGGAAATGCTAGGATTTGGTTTAGGCAATTACCAGTTAATTCTATTAGATCATGGTAGGAATTAACTAATATCTTTAAAAATTAATGTGGAGTGAAAAAGGACCCTGTGTATTTCTTAACTGAATTTGAAGAACTAAAAATAAATTTTGGAGAACTAGTTGTTGATTTCATAAAAAGATTCAATAACATTTACCACAAAATGCCTCTTGATTGTAAACCTCCTGTAGCAGCAACTAAGGTTATATTTTCAAAGGCCTTTGAGGATGAATTTGTTGTCATGTTGAGAGAAATGACATCCCGAACCTTAGAAGACATGCAAACTAATGCTATAGAGGTTGAAGAAAATAGGTCTACATCAACCAAGTTAAAAGATAAAGCTGAAAAAGCCCAAAAGAAATTACAATTAAATCAGGAAGCTTCTTCTTCCTCAAATCTAAAAGTGAAGATAAAAAAAATAGATGAAATCACATCACTTATTAGAAACCTATCAAATAAGATTTCAAAGATTGAAGCTCAACTAAGAACAGTCCAAGAAACTATTTCTAGACCCCAAACACAGGTTCAAGGTTAGTATAAAAAGGCTGCTCCATTGAAAGTTCTTCAGAGGCATCATAATGACCAAAAATTACCCACACCGTTGTTGATTGATGATCAAAAACCTAATGACAATACTTTATCGATCACTGAAGACATTAGTAATACAGATCATACATCGCTTCCCTGTTCCCCAAAGTCAAACCCTTCAAGAAGACCAAGATACTTCTCAGGTTGCTAAGTATCAAGCTTTTTCTGAGTTTCTGATTGCAGAACTCAATTGAAGATATGACTTAAGACCTAGAGCTAGTCCTGTTAGACCTCCCAAAACCCCTATAATAATTCAAACTCAAGTAAAAACTGTTGAAACTCAACCTGCTTCTGTTCAACCTCTAAATCAATCAAGTGATTTTGCTCAGATTGAAAAAACTATATTCACTGCTTTTAATGTTGAGAAATAATTAGAAAGAGTTAAAATTCCAATTCCACTTTCAGAACTTTCTAAAAACCCAGGATATAAAAGTCAAGTTTCAAAATGGATCCAAAACTCTAGTGTGGATGTTGAAGGAGATATTATTAATCAAAAAAATGAAAGACCCACCATATCTTTTGGTCCTAGTTCTGATATGATCGATGAATCCATACCACCTTTTTATGTGACTTTGAAAGTGCATGACTCCCTGCTATAAAACTGTAAGTTGGATTCCGGTGCTTCACACAACATAATGCCTCGAGTAATTATGGAACAAATTAATGTGGATATCACTCGAACCTATCACGAACTATATACCTTTGAATCTAAGAGGGTTCAATGTTTAGGACTTATAAAAGATCTAGTAGTCACTTTACATTAATTACTAGTTAAAAGTGTAGTATTAGACATAGTTGTCACTGATATTCCCCCCAAATTTGGAATTCTTTTATCAAGATCATGTTGTGCCAAATTGGGAGGGGGCCTTCAAATGGACATGTATTTTTCCACTATTCCTGTATATGGTGGAGATATCCTTAGGTTATATAGAGAATTCATATTCCTAAACACTGTTTGCAAAGCTGATCAGGCTAGAAATCATCCCATTTATGCAGCTGATCAGGATTTTAGTTGTTCCAAATATCATAAGATACTTCACAGAATTCTCAACTCAAGATTGAGGATGTAGTTGAAACCCCTAAGTCTGTTCAAACTGAAATTTGGAAATTATTCTTTGATGGATCTTGCACAAAAGATGGAGCTGGAGTGGGAGTTGTTTTGATTCCACCTAATAAAGAAAATATTACCCAATCATGCAAGTTAGATTTTGAGGTCACAACTAACGTTGCTGAATATGAAGCTTTTATCCTAGGATTACAACTTGCTAAAAGTTTAAAGGTCCAAAATTTGAGTGTATTCATTGATTCAGAACTTATAGTAAGGAAGGTTAGGATTATTTGTCAAACAAAGCATCCTAGGCTTAGGTCTTACAGAAATGAGATTTGGGACACCATTGAAAATTCATTTAATGCTTTCAATATCACTTTTATTCCTAGAGATGAAAAAATACACGCAGATTCATTAGCTGATTCTGCTAGTTCTTTCAAGATTCCAGATCAATTTCAAATACAACATAAAATACAAATCAAATATAGGCCATCAATCCCAAACAATCGTAAACATTGGCAAATATTTGAAGATGATGAACAATTAAAATCCTTTCTTCAAGTCATTGATGAATTTTCTGTATTGCAAATTGAATAAGATAACTCAGACATTAATGAAGCTACTAAAGACAAGGAAAATTCATATCTAAATTCAAAGGTAGCTAATCATGATATAATACAGCTATCAAATAATTTTATCCCCAAAGGACTTGTTCCTTTAGAAAAATTATTTGATCAAAATGATGTTCCCAAAAATCCGTTCTCTGTTTTACCAGAAGATGACATAGAAGACACTAATATTGGTACTAATGAGGAGGTTAAAAACATTAAAATTTTTGCATCTTTAACTCCTGAAATTAAATATGAATATATCAAACTTCTTAATAATTACAAAGATGTTTTTGCGTGGTCTTATGCTGATCTAAAAACTTATGACACATCTTTAATTGAGCATAAAATTCCACCAAAACCAGAAGAAAAATCTTATTAGCAGATGTTAAGAAGG
Organism: Pinus albicaulis; assembly: GCA_034641835.2. Taxonomy (NCBI): domain Eukaryota; kingdom Viridiplantae; phylum Streptophyta; class Pinopsida; order Pinales; family Pinaceae; genus Pinus; species Pinus albicaulis. The sequence goes on from CM076578.1 coordinate 1,708,999,677, forward strand.
ATGAATCCAGTTCTACTTCCCACCATAGAAAAAGAACTGAAGAAACTTTTAGATGCCCAAATAATTGTCACAATAATATACTCTAATTGGGTTGCCAATTTAGTCACTGTGAGAAAAAAGAATGGTGAAATTAGACTCTGTGTGGATTTTAGAAACCTTAATAAAGCATCCTTGAAAGATGATTATCCACTTCCAAATATGGATCAATTACTTCAAAGAGTGTCAGGTGCTAACATAATCTCTATGATGGATGGATTCTCTCGTTATAATCAAATATTGGTGAATTCATAGGACAGGGAGAAGACAACCTTTACCACACCTTGGGGTACATTCGTGTATGCCAGGATGTCTTTTGGCCTATAAAATGCAGGAGAAACATTTCAGAGAGCCATGGAATTGGCCTTTGTTGGGAAGGTAAAATAAATTTTTGTTATTTATCTTTGAATCCCAAGAAGTCATTGTTTGCCATTAAAGAAGGTAAATTACTAGGTCATATTATTTCAAAATATGGAGTAGTTATTGGTCCCAAAAGGGTCTCTGCTATCCAATCATATCATTACCAAGAAATAAGAAAGAGATACAAGCCTTTTTAGGGAAAATTAATTTTTTGAGAAGATTTATACCTAACTATGCATAAATAGTTAAGGACATAACATATATGCTAAAAAAGAACCATGAAGTCAAATGGACCATTCCTGCAAGATATGCATTTGACCAAATAAAGAAGGTCATTTCTAAAGCTCCAACCTTAGCCAATCCAAACTACTCTGAACCTTTCAACATATTCTCTTTTTCTTCTGAAACCACCCTTGCTGCTGTCCTTTTGCAAAAGAATGAATATTATCACAACCAACCCATAGAATTTTTAGCAAGGTCATGAGAGATGCAGAAATAGGATATGATATTATTGAAAAACAAGCCTATGCCTTAGTTCAAGCCCTCAAATATTTTAGAATGTGTGTCCTCCATTCTACCATTATTTCCTATGTACATAATAGTGCAGTAAAAAAATTTCTTGCACAACCAGAAATTGATGGGAGAAGAGGAAGATGGATAACTCAAATCCTTGAGTTTGACCTTACCATTAAAACTACCAAGTTAGTAAAGGGACAAGGTTTAGCTAAATTTTTAGCCGAGTCTAATTGTAAAGTTTTGGGCATAAACTCTATTTTTGAAGTTTCTGAGAAGAATCCACAAGAACCTTCTTCAAATTTGGAATGGGAGAATCCACAAGAACCTTCTTCAATTTTGGAAAGGAAGAATCCATAAGAACCTTCCCAAGGAATGCAAGGAAAGAATACACAATAACCTTCTCCTTCATCTTAGACAGTCCCTGTTCACATTGATGAGAAGTTTTTATTATCAGATTGGTATACAGATATTGTTCATTTTCTGATCCATTTTAAATGTCCAGATCAATTTTCCAAAAGGAAATGAAAAACACTCAAGTTGAAATCCATCAAATACTGTATCATAAATGCAAAATTATACTGGAAATATCCTCTTAATATTCTACTACTTTTCTTGATAGAATCAGAGACTGAAGGAATCATTGATCAGTTTCATGCAGGAATATGTGGAGGGAATTATAAAATACTTAGGGTAGGTTTTTATTGGCCTACATTGTTTTCACAAGTAGGAGCAAAATTCATAGCCTATGTTCCATGTCAGATGTTTGCTGGTAAGCAAAAACTAGCAGCCCTTCCACTAGTTCCAATGGTCATCTCAACACCATTTCTTCAATGGGGATTAGATTTTATAGGAGAAATTCACCCAGCTTCAAGTAATTAGCACAAATGGATCTTAACTACTACTAACTATTTCACCAAGTCGGTGGAATCCATTCCTGTAATAAATGCCATAGATTCAGTTGTAATCTAATTCATTGAAGAGAACATTTTATCTAGATTTGGTTGTCCGCAACAAATAGTCATTGATAATGCCACAACATTCAGTAGCATAAAGATGATTGAATTTTGCGAGAAATATAATATTCTATTGCATCATTCAACTCCCTATTGCCCACAAGGAAATGGTCTTACTGAATCATCTAACAAGAGTTTAGTAAAGGTAATCAAGAAAACTTTAGAAGACCACAAGAAAAAATGGGACAGTCATCTGATTTATGGAGTCTGGGAAAACATGATTTCTCCAAAAAGATCAATAGGTAAATCTCCATTTCAACTATTTTATTGCAAAGATGTTATTTTTCTTACAAATTTAGCTTTCCACGTGCTTAATTTTCTACAATAATATACTGATGAACCTGATGATTTATCTAGAAGGATAAATCAGATTATCGAATTAAATGAAAACAAAGATGAGATTCAATATAAACTAAGGAAATATTAGAACAAGATGAAGAGTATTTTTGACAGAAAGGCAAGGGAAAGAGATTTTAGAGAAGGATATTTAGTCTTAAGATGGGATGCTAGGAGAGAATATAAAGGCAAGCCTAGAAAGTTTTAAAATTTATGGTTTGGGCCACCCAGCATTGCAGAGGTAAAGGGAAACAATAAATTTGTTTTACAAAATTGGGAAGGATAGTTCTCAACACTGCCTATCAATGGAAATTTTTTGAAAAACTATATCCAGTATTGAAGGAGATCCTACATCATCATTGTACAGTATCATTTTATTTTACCATTTCAAGTCTGTTTGTTTTATGCAACAAAGACTCCATAGCTCGAGGAGAAGGAACATGGAACTACTTTTTCTCTGCATCCCAGAGGGGGAAGGAGTCCCTAGTTGGAGTTGATGTTGTAACTTTATTTGTTTTTGATAAGTTAGCATAGTAGTTTAAAAAATAAAAATAAAATGCTAAGTTAGAACATGGATGAAAAAGAAAAATTAAAAATGTTAGGAAAATTATATTTTATTACATCCATGTTAGAATAATTTGTTGAAACTTAATAAATATAAACGCTTTTTATTTTATTATAAAGTCACTATGCGACAAGCTGTCAAATAGAAGGAATAACGCGCCAACAGTTTTTGACAGTAGATCTCACACCCGCCTCAGATCTACGATAGAGATCCACTTTGCGACCCCCCCCCCCACATTAACACGAGGTGGGGGGGGGGGGGGGGGTCTAAAATGTGGTTTTAATGGCCGCCTAGATGTGCGACGTGGTAGCACCACATCACTTCACACCCCCTTTGCCCAAAACCACAAACCGGGAGGTACCCACCCCGAAATTCACCTTCGGTTTTTCATCGCCTGACGACCATTCCTCTCGCACCTTATGACCGTTTCCTATCGTGTTCTCAGCCAACAGAAATTTTTTTCCCACGCCATAACCATTGGTCCACTATCCAATCACATTCCTCCACATCATTTTTCCGTTACTCTCCAACGTTTCATTTATGCCGTTAATCGCCTTGTTTTTTGCTCAACCTGCTCCTAGATCATTAATCATCCTATTATGAATTAATCTTCATTAGACCCATTAAACTCCTATATTCATATCTATGACCGTTAGTCATAGGATGTTAATTCCTAGATAATGCCCTATAAAACTAATTGCAGAGATCCCGATATCACTTTACGTTCTCCATTCATTTTATCATTTATGAATTCCATTTCAAGTGTTAGAATCTACGACCAAATTCCCATTCCACGATCCCTATCATCTTTTCTCAAACCTGATCTTCAAAACCTTTTTCCAGTCCATACCCTGTCAAACATGGCACCTAAGGCCAAAGCTAAAAATCAAAAAACTCCTAAGGGTAAAGCCAAAAAATAGATGACAGAGGAAGTGTAGGTCGTTAATACAGCTGTTGAAGTCATCCCTGAGGTCACCAAACCAGTTGCAGAAGACATCCCTGATGCAATGCCACAAATTAACCTTGACTTCATACCCCTAGCCGATGCCTATTTAAAAATCACAGACTGTCACTATGAATTCGACTTCTATGAGCTACATCTGTGGCTAAAAAATAAGCACATAGATAACCAGGACCCTATCAGGTTCTGGGAATCCAGGTTGCCTTTGTTTGCATTTCCACAAACTCATCCTTTTCCTGATTTAATTTCCTGGTGTCAAAAACAGTATGACCCTATAACTAGGTTAGTGGTGGATCAGAATGGAAACATTCTGATCACCATATCCCCTGAAAACATAAACCAGATGCTTCTCATCCCTTCATTTTATTCCTTATCCCATTTCTCACATGTTTCTCTCATGGACCTTTATCAGAAATTATCTTTCCCTCAGAGAGCTCATATATTTGACATTTTCCTACCTGAGGATGCAGAGTTACCAAAGAAAAATCCCCCATATGCATCCTCCATCTTTCATATAGCTTCCAAGCACTGCATCTCCCTTCTTTCTTACCTGTTAGGATACCCAAACGATGAAACCGTTGATGAACCCATCCCGAGGTTCTTATCTATCTTCAATCAAGATAAATCACCACTGTTTATGTATAATTACAACCAATTCTTGGCTGAAATTATACATGAACTTCACCACACAAGGAGTGTTTAATTATTCTTATGTGATTATTCATATGATTTTGTTTCAGTGGGCATAAATGTTTTATATCCATTTCAACAAACATGATGCACATGGAGTGAATCAATCAGTGATTCACTGAACATAATTGGTTAGAGCTTAATCAAAAACCACTTCCTTTATTCATAGGCTCATTTATTCACCCAGTAATGCAGCTCCTTACAAGTCAATTAGAGCCTAGAATTGGAGAAGACTAAAAGGATTTTGTGCCTTAGTGAGCAAGCAAAGGCAGGTGATTGGTACCTGTACAAAAATTACACAGAGATTAGGGTATATGGATGTGAACTCTCACCATACAAGCTTCCAATATATGTACCTATGAGAGTTTTCTCCTGGGACTACATAAGACAAATGTTAAACATGGATGAGCTAAATTTTTTCTCAGGAAAGAGAAAAGCTCAGTTTAAACTCAAGGACAACATTGGATCCTTCATTTGCAATACTAGGGCAACTGGTGCTGAAGCAAATGCATTTTTAAAGAAGAAGGGTTTTCAACCAAGTTTTACTTGGTCATATGACCCCCATGGAATTATTTCTGCTCTGAGAGTTGAACTCAAGACAACTTCTTACACTCATACCTCTAGAGTAAAAATAAAGAAATACATGAACCAATATTGTTAGGTAAACATGACTCGGGGTAGAGTCAATGTTTACTAGGGTAAATAGTAGTGGTTTTGGGGCACATGGTATTGAGCACCCATGGTCTTCAGCCCATGGTATTGCATGTAATGGACACTATAAAAGGATGGGAAGACTTCATTGTAAGGTAAGGCCTGGAGGTGAGCGGTGAAGGCTCACTTGGCCGGATTGGCCAGGGTTTTGGCCAATGGTTAATGAAATTTCATTGGTTGGGTTTTTCCCCAGATTTGGGGTTTTCCTGGATAAACATATGTGTTTGTGTTAATTTTTTCTTGTTGGTTCTATTTCATGATTATTATTCCTCTCAGTAAATATTTTATTTCTGCGGAAAATTTCTAACAAAGATGAATGGGTGGAAGTTACTCCCCAGGAGGTAGATGAACAAGTCATTTCAACTTCAAATGTACAGACACCATTGCCTGATAGTAAGCAGCATAATAGAGTTATAGAAGAGCCACCACATGCCAAGGAAATCATGAAATAATTTATCTTGCAACACAAAATTTTGAATCTTACTTCCACCTTACTTTCAGAGAAGAAACAACCAGAGATCATATATTTGGGAGATACTGAAGTCTCCACATCCACCAGTGTTCCTATGACTCCTCCATCATCATCACCTGCAAGAGAACCACTGGATATTATCCAGCATTCATATGCCAAATCTTCTGAAGAGAAAAATATTTTCTCCATATTCCTAGGCATCAAGCACAAGAATGAAGCATTAAAGTTTGATGTTTACAGTCAATTATGGAAAAAAACATCTACATCATAGCACAAGCTTCTCACTTCCTTTGACAGTGAGAAAGGAAGAATGGATATGGCCTTTCTGCAGTCAACAATGTGATTTCCAAAGACTCATGTTGAGTACAAGAGGTTTGTCTTCTCTATTGATGCAAAGTAGATTCACCCAATTGACTAGATGGACATGCACAGGCAGTTAGGAGAGATGCTAATTTCAATAATGACCATAGCAGCCATGTCACTTTTCAAGTTGAAAGCAACACTTTCAAATGTTCAATCGTAGTTGAAGACTGAAAAATTGTCTTCATTGGCTAAAGACAACAGGATGAAGTCATTAGAAGAACTTGAAGTGAAAGTTGGGTATGACCCAAAAGACTGCAAGGCATTTGAGGAATTCAGTAAAGAGAAGAATGCAGACATCTCTTCTCTACACAAAAAAGTCAAGCTACCTTCAACTGAAGACCCACAAACTAAGGAGATTGTAGAAAATGAATGTAACAAGGAAGAAATGCTAAAGTTGATCATTAATCAAAATTTGCAAATTAGAAATTTGGAAGAAAAAATTGAAGAATTACTATTGAAAGAGAAATCAACACTCAAAGTGAATACTAATCCTAATTTAGCAACTCAAACATATTTTGCAAGTACAAAACTTTCAGAAACTTTGAATACAACTGATGCAACAAAATTGGCACAAGATTTGGCCATTCAGAAGCAGGCACATGAGAAGTTACAACAAAGGTTTCAAATTCTTGAGTCATAGAAGATTAGGAATGATACTTTATATGTAAAAAAATGTAAAGGAATCATCATTTAGCACTTAAGGTCAAAGAACTAGAGATTGAATCTCTAATGGCAGCAACTCTGGGTGAAGCTAAGCAGAATATCTGAGAAGACATCTCCAATTCCATCACTGAAGTATGACCATCCATACAAATTATATTCGAATAGCAGGAGCTCATCATCAAATGCAGAACAACAATTCAAGAGCAGAAAGATCAACTCAAGCAGAAGCCAAGTGAAGCCACTAACATAATCAAGGTTGTCAATTCAAAGAACATAGAGGAGTTGGAAGAAATAAACATCTTGGACAAAATTGCAACCATTTTGGAGATAAAGAAATTTTTGCAGAAAAGAAACTTAATCAACCAATTGCAGACCAAATGTGAAGCTTTAAATATTGTTTTTTAAAGGTTTCATACTAAATTTAATGTTTTAAATCATACAAGACTGCTAGGATTGGTAGAATTAAATGATAAGTTGATTAAGTTAGAAGATTACTGTAAAACTTTATACGCCATTACAATAGACAAGTCAAATTTTGCAGGTATCAAAGGACATATTATGGGGAACTGTTTTCTTGAAGCTCTACAGTTTGATTTGATCATTCAACATCAAATCAAACATTCATTCATTCAAAGAGAAACTTTTTACAGATATACTGAAGTAGATGAAATCTTCAGGAATATGATGAGTGTAGAAATCCCAAGTCAAAATCAATGGGATAAGTTTTGGGAGACCATCGAGTAAAAGGATAAATTTGCAGCATGCCAACACATCAGAATTTTGAGGGTCTAGTCAGCAACAACTTCCATCAAAAGGGGCCAATTCATCAACAACTTCCAAGAAAATAGAGACACTCCATCTATCTGTCTCCTTCTTCTATTCTTCTTTATCCTATTATTGTAAATCAGTTAAGATATTTCAAATTTTTGTGAATGAGTATAAATAACTCTAATTTTGAGTTATTAAGGGTTGCACCCTTGGATGAGCGAATTTTTGTAAGCATAAATTGTACAAGTATTTTTAATCATCAATGATACAAGAAGGATTATGAATTTGTCTCGTACATCTCTGTTTTCTCTATGATTTTTTCCAGTTTTCATACATTTTGTTTCTTCATATATTTAATTGTTCTCAAGATAAATAGGTGAGGTTGATTTTGTTTTAGCAATCTTATAATTCCTCCTGAAGTTGTTATCAATATAAAGAATGATTTACTTAACATTTTTTTGATGTAAGTCCCTTTCATTTATAAATTTTCAGCATCTTAATAATGTTAGATATATTTTGTTGAACTTTTAGACACTGTTTAAAGGCTTTCAATCTTATGATTTATTGAAGAATTTAGTCTGAATATTTAATAATAATATCTTCTTACATAATTCCACTTAATCAAATTACAAAATCTTAAATCACTGTGTGAGATAAACAAGGATCCCTTATAATTACTTATATTATCTACAAGATTTAATCAATAACTGTTTGAAAAAAATTATCTTATACATTGGTCCTCCACTATTACAAAAAAAAAAAAAACATTATAGATGCTTTGACATGATTATTGACCACAATTATCTCAAAGGACAACAACAACCACAACTAGGGTGTCAGATAGGGTTTCGCACCAGACACTCTTGTATGTTTTCATCTTACCTAGGTCATATGCGTAAGTTAAACAACATATATCGAAAATATAAAAATAATGGTCCTACTAGATTTACAATATATGCATGAAGACGTTCTGGCTCTGTTTTACTATAAGTGAAAGTTCCATTCATACATACAACATGAAAAACCACTTGCCCCAAAACATGAAGTCAACAAAACCTAATCCTCCCAAATAAGTATACTCCCTCTACGTTATGGAGAAGCTAAGGATGACACAAAACTCCCAAGCCATTTCTAAGCCTAAACCTAGCCAAAATATTAGCTCCCAAAAGCCCTTTAAAAGGGTTATGAGGATGTATTTATAACCAAACTTGGGGTGACTCTTGTCATGCCCCCTTGGTGACTCCTGGACTCCCCTCATGACTCTTCACATTACGTATGACTCTTCACGTTCCATCAAGGACACATGTAATTTCACTTATACGATAATTACAAATAATATTACAATTTACACTCGTACCCATATAAGACAAAATAGGGTAGAGAAAACTTGACATCCTAACAAGACAAAACACTATGATGTTGGAGTTGGGGTGAACTCAAGCCGGGAATCTTGGACTTGATGTCTTTGGTCACATACTCATGCCAATATTGGTACTGTGCAATGGTATCCCAAAACTGCAAGATAGTGTCAGGCTAGATGCAGACTCTTTCCTCCATAGCATCCAGGTACAATGTCTTGGAGCCGATCTTAACCTCTTTCTCAATCAGGATAAAAATTGTTCTAATTTGAACCAGGCCACAAATGTAAGTTTGAAAGTTCTTTCTATTCACCTCCAAGTCCTCCTAGGTGGCCATCTACTCCAGATGCTCCAGTTATTGATCCATCTCCTATTAGACTTTCTGTTTTCATTTAGTCTCGGCGAGTCTACCAATTGATGGGATATGGTGCGTTCTCCCCATGAAATCCAAACTATTGCATATCCTCACATATGATGCCTGAATGTTTCCAATGACTGAGGTGAGATGCTTGTTTTTCTATATCAACATCCAAACTCTGGCTTTCTCTAACTCCTCCTGCAACTTCATCTTCTTCACTAGTGTAAGTGGTGCAGCCTTGTATCACATTTTCCACTCATGCACGACGATGATGGCAGCATGTACACTCTTAAGGATGTTGAAAAAATATCTGCTATGCTATTGCAAGTCATGTAAGCAGACAACTGCCTTATGGATGGTCACAAACTCCTCATAAAGGTCTCACATAGTGTCTCCAAGTGTGGATAATTCAACAATATCACTTCTCTTATCTCCTCATGGTAGACCTGTGTGGAAGATGCATTTTGCGCCACTGCACAAATTTGTTCATTCTCTTGCCGGATTACTTGTAGATTCTTCTCCAAATAGTTGTTCTTGGCCACCAAACACTGAGTGCATATCTCGCTACACCTGTAAAGGGAAAGATGGCATCAGCAATGGTGTTTGGATTCTTGTTGGTGTCTACCACTATCACCCTTTCTCTCATGAATGCAGGTGATGCATGATCATCTTAGAAGTGATTTATTCGCACTTGTACAATATTCTTTTGTATTTCATCAAATGACAGATTGTACACATCCATCACCATATCATCATCAAGGGGAACTGCCTCCCCTTCCTCACTCGGGGCTTGCTTTGTGACTGAAAGTGGTTGAGTCTGAAAGGTGTAGGTTTTAACCATGTACAGAAATGATCTACAAATGAATCTTAAAAACATAAAATAAACAATAGCGAGAGCATAAAACATAAAACATATATACACAAATATTTTCCCCTGGATACCAAATCGAGACTACCAGCTTGATTTTTCATTATATTCCTTTTAGTGTTACAACACATATATAGACATGATGAAGCATACATAAACCCCAATCCATTAACCCTAGATTATAAAATAACCGTAGTTCCCTTGACCGGATCTACAAAATACCAAGGCCGAAAACCATCATGCCCCAAAACCATGTGAAAACCCATGCAAGAAACCATGGGTGGGTCCACCGCCCTGTGACCCCCCCGCACGTATGACTAATCGTGGAAAGAATATAACACATAACCAACATTCTCCCACTTGTTGTTTTCTTTCCGCAGGGGGCCACATGAGAGCTTAGTTATTAGCCCAGCTCTGCAACACCTGTTACACCAATTTTTGGGCATCTAACCTGTTACTATTAGATGGACCAAAGTACACTATGTAAGACCAATTCTACCCTAGTATAATTTCTTTCACTATGAAAAATAACTTAGTAATCCTTAATTTATTAAGTTGTTTATGGTCTAAACAGGAAATCCCATGAGGAATAATTGAATAAATCCTTATTTGTTTGATTTTCCTCAAGGGATAATTAGTTAAACAACAGTTTATTTAATATTCTTGGTCATATTTAATCCAAAACAGGAAAATTAATTAGATAAATCATTATTTATCTTATTATTTTCTAGGAATAATTATTTAAAACGCTATTTAAATAATATTCCTTGTTAAATTTGACTAAATCATTTATAAATAATTGAATAAATCACTATTTATTTAATTATTACTCAACCACATTCTTAAAATAATAAATAATCATTTATTTATTATTTACAAATAAAGGGATTTGACTAAATTCAAATTATTTTTCCCTCCAACAAATATAATAAAATATTCCATAAAATTTGGATCTAGATTTGGTTAATAATATTTAATTATGCACCAATATCTAGACTTAATCAATATTTTGTTATAAATAGAAGGGTTTTTCCATTCATTCACTACGTTTTGTTGCCTAAATATCACTCTAGATCTATACTTTTGGTCTAACTTTGATCCTCCATAATTGTCGTATTTTTCTACCATTTTTCTTGTGAGCTCCCTTTGAGCTCCATTTTTGTCTGGGTTTTCTACACCATCAAGAGAGAGATCTTAGATATGAAGTGCTGAGGACATACAAGAACCCATCCCATTGAGGGGGACTGGTAACATATTTCTATGTTCCCTTCCTAGGTGTCATAATACAAAAAATTCTTCAAAAAATATTCTTGTATTGTTCATTGGATGCATGGTGCAAATATTATTATTTGTTGTTTAATATCTTTAACTACATAGATATGGATTTCTGTAGCATTTTTCTTGGTCAACTAACTGCAAATCTAAAGAAATTTACAACCATCTTTGATGTTAGGGTTGTTTGTTATGCACAGCTAAAGTGACCTTTTTTCGTATGATTGCGATTTTGTTTAGGCTACTGTTTAGGGTTGTCTGACCTCTATCTCCACCCGTCTTGGACCTGTAATTGATCTGTTTTACTCGTCGAAGTAGGAACCAATCCCCTTAGGGCTTCAGTACGCTTCCACCTTTTTAGGAGTTTAGCTAAAGCAAGTCGTCTGAGAATTCAGTGTGTTCAGCCATTTTTGCAGATCTGATCCTATACTTTCAAATCCATTTCATATTGGTTATTCATCCATCCAAAACACCTCTTTTCACTTTTGTTTGGTCCTCCTCTAGCGTCCCCTTAATTTCCCTTCAGGTTGTATCCTTTCGCCACCTCATTTGTAGCATTTTTCCCTCAGGTTTTTTACTGTTCTCTACACCTATTTCCAGCAAATCTGACATTTATATCCCTGTCACTCTCGAATTTAGATCCATTGGCCATTTTGTGTGTTTTGACTAGATTTTTCCCACCCATAGACTAGTTGTTGGGAAGCCCTCCTCCTTGGGTTAAAATTTATGCATCTTTAGCTATTTATTTTCTGTCATATTCAGTTTACTTTACTATTATTTGCAGATTTATTTACAGCTATACAACACCTTTATTATTTTTTCTCTACACACGTCTGGGTTTAAAAATTAAAATTAAAACACTTAACACATACACACACACCCTAAGTGAAGAGCGCCTATTTTACACCGCCAGGCCAAGACTATAACTTTTAAATCAATTGATCCTGCACCTCCCTGCCCTTGTTTCAACATTGTAATCAATTGATCCTGCACCTCCCTGCCCTTATTTCAACATTATAATCAATTGATCCTGCACCTCCCTGCCCTTTTTTCGACATTGTAATCATTTGATCCTGCACCTCCTTGCCCTTGTTGGTCTCTCTTCCTTATGTGATCGTGTTTATTTTCCATCATTGTGCCCCCAAGGCATTTATCCTGGAGACTTCTTGGCATTCATCCTCAGTTTCCATTAGGATTTCTTTCACATCCGCACACTCATCCTCCTATGGGTTAATTTTTCCCTCAGGGAGGGTTCAGCTCATCTAGCACTTTTTCCCCTCCCAATAGCATGTATCCAGGACATGGCATGCCTCACGCCTTTGCCCAACTGCATCCTCTGATGCCAGGGACTAATTTTTCCCAACCTGTTTACTGTAATGTTTCTCAACTCCCTTATCATTCGTATCCATAGCCAGGTGCTCTAGCTCCTCTAGCACAAGAACCTTTGCCTCCCATTCCTTTTCAAGCTCTAGGTAATCCAGGAAAAAATCCCCAAGGGAATATATCTAATGCTGCAACCCAGAAACAGGGTGATCAACCCAAGTAGAACATGCCTCTTCACACGAATAAGCCTTGTTCTTGTTGCGGTGTCCATGGTCACTATACCCATGATTTTCCCCTTTTACCTCAGATGCGTCAACTGTGGGAAGCTCAAGCAACATCTCGAGGACAACAAGCCTCTGCTTTGGTTCCTCCTAATGTTGTGCCTCCTCAACAGGTTTTTTTACCCATCCTTTCCCCTTAATGGAAGGATATGTGGCTGCCCAACCCCCTAAAAACCAGGCGACTACTCAACATCCTCCATTTGTTACCTCTGATTACCGGATCCTCGTGATGAACTCTGACCAACCCAATATCGTTGACCTCAACCTTCATACTCAGTCCCATCAGTAAAACAAGCTCCCCACTATATCTGCTACCGAGTCCCCTTCGTCAGGTCCCATAGAGCCTCTTTCAACACCTAATGGTCCTTTACTGATCCCTCAGCCTAAGGCAGAGGTTCATACCAAGATCCCCAAGGGACCATTATGCCAAAACGGTGCTTCTGGTAAAAATGACCATTCGTATAGTATAGTAGATGATTTGGCGCAAACCCCTACCGCCATATCAATGCTAGAACTCCTCCAGTCGTGCCCTTCAAAACGAAAAACTCTACTAACTTCCATGGGCACTATGGATCCTTCAGATGATCGTTTGATCATCTTCGATGTTGACTGGTCAGAACATCCTCCCCTTCCTACTTTCGTCGCCTTCCAAATCCCTGTCAAGATCCAGAATGCCAACGTCTCTCGTTGTATCATTGACGAGGGGGCATCAACCTATGTGATGTCTGCTTTGGTTTGGAAGAAACTCAGATCTCCTGATTTGGCCCCTTCCACTATCACCCTCCATGCATGGGATGGTCACTCTTCCCAGCCCATAGGATTATTCCACAACTGTCCTATTACTCTTCTAGGCAAGACTGTTTGTGTTGACGTAGAAGTCACAGATGCCCCCTTAGATTACAAAATTCTATTGGGTCATAGCTACACTTATGTGATGTCTACTGTCCCATATACGGTTCACCATAAGATTTGATTTCCTCATAACAGAAATATCATCTCCATCGATCAGTTGACATATTACGAACCAAAGTCTCAGACCTCCCCTGAGTCCATTCTCTCTTCGGTGGCCAATAAACAAATAGTCGCACCTCCAACCAGTGTCTCACCCAGAGTCTTTAAATATTCCTCTATGCTTGGTTCATTCCTTGGTCTCCCTCCTCCAATCTCTGACCCTAGCTCGTCGAATGATTGCATGATGCAATTGTATCTGTCTGACCTCGAACGGATTGGTTCAACTAGCCAGCAGCCTTGCCCTCCGCAACCTGCTCCTAGTACTTCAACTTAGCCTTCGGGACCTCCTCCCCAAGGCCCTTCATCTGTAGCTGGTGTCCCTGATCATATTTTTCCTCTTGGAACGGTTCCCCTTGGCCTTAACCATTTGGAAGCTATTCTTCTTGGGCATTACCCCTCTCGTCAGATACCGTTTATTGCTCCCCTTCTAGAGTATTTTCTGTACCTTTTATAGCTACCTTGACCCTTCCAAACATGACCTGGGGATCCCATTCTGGTACATTGATCCCACAGCCACTATCTCGCCTGGTCATCCCAAACCTTATACTGCTTTGACCCCGGTCCAACCGGTCGCCATGACCTCTCCCTTTGCTTCTGTGCCTTAGCCACCTCAACAGGAACCTACTCCTATTACGAAAGCTTTGGGTGAGGGGGGCAAAGCCTGCAAGAAGGCACCTAAGGACATGGCTACCCAAACAACACCTGCTCCTCCTAAGCCTCCAAAACGTACACCTTCATGTGCTTTGTGTGATGTTGTCGGTCATGCCACCCATAATTGTCCTAAATTGCCTCATCTCAAGCCCATGGTCAACGAAGCATTTCCTAAGTCTGATATCCCAGAAGTCCATGTTACTTTACCTAATTGAACCAATAAACTCAAGAATTTGTGCACAAATCACCCCTGTGATTTGTGTGATTTCCATGGTCACTATACTTACCGTTGTCCTCGCCTCGAAGAGTATTTCTCTTCTTTGGAAGTGGTTCACCAATTGGAGTCCCAGCGCAATGAGTCCACCACTCCCTTATTTGTGTGTTTTGTTTCAGCAGAACCAGAGGACACATCCACTCCCATTGACACTCCCCCTCCTGATGTCGAGATGATGGAGTCTTCGGTCACTGTCCACTACCTGTCATCATCTATGAGATTCACGGTGGAAGACCCCCCTGGGACTTCCCCTTCTGTTTCGCCTGACCTCCCTTTAGCGATCACCTTGGGCTCAACATCGGTGGATCCGTTATCTACTTGTTCTTCCATCACCCTCCATGATGATGCGCACGTGAACCTTTCTTCTCATGATGATGAGTCAGGTAGCTTTACCACATCATGTGGTCTTTCTTCCACCAGTCACCCCATCTTCTATTGCGATGACGACATTATGGAAGAATTTACCACCCCTAACTTTATCTATCCCCCCTTATATCGAACCCATGCATTAAATCGATATACACCTTGAGGTCATTACATTAACACCCAATGTTTTGGTAAGGGGGCACCCATATTTGAGAGTCCAAGAGAAGCAATTATCCACAACCCTCCTAGTGCATCTAGTCGACTCTAGTACCATTATTATTCCCAATTTTGAAGAACCTCTAGAGTCCCATATCACTTTATATCACTATAGGGATCATTCCCCCTCATCATTCCTTCATCTTACATCAGCAACCCAGTCCCCTAGACATTGTTGTTAACCAACCTGTGGGTTTTCGAGGAGAGCACTAGTTCATTATCTCCAAATCCACTCTTTGGGATAGTGACACCATGTATGCCAACCAAGAAACTTAGTCCATTTTCTTCATATGTGTAGTACCACAAGAGATTGGTAATCCTCCATTCCCTTTCTTGAACTGCATAACCATAACGAAAAAAAATGGCGCACCACATCATAAAAATGTGTTTAGATTCCCCCTTTCTAAATACATTTTGGCATGACCATAAAATGCTTGGGGGCACCTATGCCCCTCAACCATAAAAATACCAGCTCTCAACCAAAAACAACACTGAAACCCCCTTTCTCTGACACGTCGCACTTTTCAGGTCATTACCTAGGATGGGTTGTAGTTTTCTGCTTAGTACTCGCTACCCAGGTCACAAAATAGACCCAATAAAGTGCGATCTGGCCTGTTCATAAGCTCTGGGTGCCTAAAATGAAATTTTGATCCCTTTAATAGAAAGAGTAGGGTTAGGACTCTTACCTTCAACTGATAGATATCAATTCCAACGGTCAGTTTGTCCCCTACATTTGCCGCAAGATTTAGGGCCTTTTCTCCTCTCCACATTCACCACAACTACACTTGCAAATGAATCAAATTGGAGGGAACATGCCTTATTAAAAGAGAAACCCCATATTTTTCTTTATCCAGTTGTGGCCAAACCATAGCTCGGTTTGAAAAACCATATGCACTGTTGGAAAGCTCTCACCGAGCTCTCAAATGGGTATCCTTTATTTTTCTATGATTTGATACTTCACCCAGACACATTTTTTCCAAGAAGGGTCACTTCACCACTCCTCAAAATCAAATTTCTTCACTTGCAACACTTGTACTTGTGGCACCACTTTGCCTTCATACTTGTCTAGTCTCATGTCTATTTTCATCATGAGTACCCATATTATACTCATGTTTTTATGGTACTCACCGGGCCTGTTTTATGTGGCAGCATCATCGAGTCGCCCTTGTTAGAACATCCGAGTTGAGTCATCATCGCATCCATGGAGTCTATCCCAAGTTCCTTTATATCCTGCTATATTCCTCCATCCATCATTGCTTTGTTCCTCTCTCGTTTCGCACATTTTTTCCTTCATTCATACTGTCCCCTATCCCCTCCGGTGTCGAGTCAGTCACGGCCAGGTCATCCATGCCCTTTATGATATAACAAGAGAAGTCGTCTACCCGCTACTCAGTACCCCCCTTTCCACCATAATCCTTGGTGTCAGTCTATCAGTCGCTCTACTATTATCACTTGTGCCTTAGTTGAGGATCCCTTATTACCTC
This sequence comes from Pinus albicaulis, assembly GCA_034641835.2. NCBI lineage: Eukaryota > Viridiplantae > Streptophyta > Pinopsida > Pinales > Pinaceae > Pinus > Pinus albicaulis. The sequence goes on from CM076578.1 coordinate 1,709,016,593, forward strand.
ACCTATGGCAGACTTCCTTCTATCGACATTAGCTTATTCATTCCAGAAGACAGGGCTAGAGGGCGATGTCCCTTGGTTCCAGATTCCACTCTTGTTCGGTGCCTCAGATCAAGCAAAGGGACTCTTTACTGCCCTTTGACTTGATTTTTTCTCAGTTCCAACTCCTTATGGCATGATCGAGATCCATATACTTGATGGTTCAGTGATGCATCAGCTTGTACCAATGATTCCCGAATGTGTGTGATATGTTTCAGGTAGGCCCCCACATACCCAGGTGACCTCTCTTATATAGCCTTGGATGCAACTCCATATATTTTATGGTTCTGGCCTCAGCCGCTTGCAACGCCTGTTATTTTGCATGTATCATTCATATTTTTAGAGCCCTTTCCTATTTTACAGGGCCTCTTTGGTTGTACTTATATTTCATGTACTCAGATATTATTGTATAATTCATGGTTGTTGTCCTAGGCACAGTATGTATGTGGGATCCATTATCATGTTCTTATCTGGCCCATGTTTATGCCAACATGTACTATATAGTTCAGTCCCTTGTTTACTGGATGCATTATTATTTGTACTTTTTTATCTCGACGGGCATAGGTATGCCTCCCTGCCTCATGTAGAACATGTCCTCACTCATAAAAGAGACTTGTCGCACCTGTGAGTCTCGCCTCTTAAAGGTCTTGTCCTCTCGTGCTTTAGTCTACCTTATATTTCTCTCTCTCTGAATCCCCCTTCGGTGTCTAGTAATTGATTTCTTACAACGTACTTCAGTCATATGATTTTCTCCTAAATCTCGCACACTAGGGGGTAACTGTTACACCAAGTTTTGGTCATATAACCTGTTACTATTAGATGGACCAAAGTACACCATGTACGACCAAATCTACCCTATTAGAATTTCTTTCACTATGAAAAATAACTTAGTAATTCTTAATTTATTAAGTTGTTTATGGTCTAAACAGGAAACCCCATGAGGAATAATTGAATAAATCCTTATTTTTTTATTTTCCTCTAGGGATAATTAGTTAAACAACAATTTAATTAATATTCCTGGTCATATTTAACCCAAAACAGGAAAATTAATTAGATAAATCATTATTTATCTTATTATTTTCTAGGAATAATTATTTAAAACATTATTTAGATAATATTCCTTGTTAAATTTGACTAAATCATTTATAAATAATTGAATAAATCACTATTTATTTAATTATTACTCAACCACATTCTTAAAATAATAAATAAATAATTTATTTATTTATTATTTACAAATAAATGGATTTGACCAAATTCAAATTATTTTTCCCTCCAACAAATATAACAAAATATTCCATAAAAATTGGATCTAGATTTGGTTAATAATATTTTAATTATGCACCAATATCTAGACTAACTCAATATTTTTTTATAAATAGAAGGGTTTTCCCATTCATTCACTACCTTTTGTTGGCTAAAGATCACTCTAGATCTATACTTTTGGTTTGACTTTGATCCTCCATCATTGTCATATTTTGTTACCATTTTTCTTGTGAGATCCCTTTGAGTTCCATTTTTGTCTGGGTTTTCTACACCATCAAGAGAGAGAGATCTTATATTTGAAGTGCTGAGGACATGCAAGAACCCATCCCATTCAGGAGGACTGGTAACATCTTTCTATGTTCCCTTCCCAGGTGCCATAATACAAAAAAAATTTAAAAAATATTATTGTCTTGTTCATTGGATGCATGGTGCAACCCTTATTATTTGTTGTTTAATATATTTAAATGCATAGATTTCGATTTCTGTAGCATTCGTCTTGGTCGACTAACTGCAAATCTAAAGAAATTGATAGCCATCTTTGATGTTAGGGTTGTTTGTTGTGCACAACTAAAGTGATATTTTTCCGTACGCTTGCAATTAGAATTCACAGTAGCGACACCCATTGTCTCTCTACACCAAGAGAACTTCTGAGTGCTCATAGATTTCGTTAATGCATCTGCAAAATTCTTTAAAGTGTCCACCTTTACCAGCAATACCCTTTTATCCTCAACCATATCTCTCACAAAGAGATATTGAACATCAATGTGCTTTGCCTTTGAATGATAAGCAGGGTTCTTAGCCAAGAAAATTTCACTTTGGCTATCACAATCTATCCTTATAGCCCACTACACCAACCCCATACTTGAACACAATATCTACAACCAAACTGCTTCCTTGCTTGCATGAGTGGCTACCATGTATTCCTCTGTTGTAGTTAAAAGAGCCACTACAGACTGTATTTTACTCATCCAACTGACTGCACCTCCAAATAGGCTAAAAACATACCCACTTTTAGATATTCTTTGGTCCAGATCTCCAACCCAGTCTGCATCAACAAAACCACAGATGTTCAAAACTCTGTCCAATCCTGGTATTCCCTAGTAGCACAAACTGTAATCACTAGTGCCATGCAAATATCTAAAAACCCGCTTCACTGTTGTCCAATGCTCCTTCCCTGGTTTTGACATAAACCTGATCAATACTCCCACTGCATGTGCAATGTCTGGTCTAGTACAATTCATTGCATACATCAGGCTACCTGTTGAGTCTCAAATCTGCATCTTTTCCATACACCTTTCTATACCTTTTTCATTCACCTGAACCTCCCAAGTTGTCAATATCATTGTATATTAATTGTAAAAGAGCATCTAACATGGTTTTTAACTATATTTTTGTGTCTGCTGTTTGATTTAGATTTTGCTCATTTAGCTGCGGAATCTTGCCACTTTCCGCAGCTGCTGCAACTTTCCGTAGCCATTTTGTGAAACTCTATGTTAAAATTGTCTTGAGTAAGAAAACGAGCCACATGGGTGGTGAGGAAATGATGTGGACATGGATCGTGTCCTATTGGCTAAGACAATTCATCAGAAGGCTGCAGGAGTCAAAGAATACGTGGTCTGATCAGCAGCCAAAGTCCACGGTGGCGGACTGCGGCTATGTAAATCACCGTGGAGATTTCTATGGCCGTTTCTGAATTGCGGGGGACAAATCAACACTTGTACACGGCTCCATAAGCCGAATCCAGTATCCACTTCTCATAAATTTACTCTCCAACACGGCCATGATCCTATATCCTTGTACGTAATGGTTTACGTGTTTTGTATCAGCATAAACTTTAGGAAATCAGTTACATCACCTTCAGTTATAAATAACGCGTTTGCATACGCATAAGAGTTAGTTTTTATTAGTCTCCATTAGCTACTAGATAGATCTGTAATGTAATTACGTTGCCACTATGCCGTAATATCACCTTTCTGTTATGACTGCATTTTAATATAAGAAGACTCTGTTTCCAAACGTAATTCGTACTTGAAGATTATTGCCAAGGCTGGTGTAGAGGGCCCCTGCACATACCGAGGTTCTGTGCATTATTGTATAGTTCTTGTTTTATTTATTTAAAGCTCATTGTGTCATAATCCATTCACATGTTTATACATTGCATCTTTCATGGTATATATGCTTCATTTCTGTTTATAATATTTTATGCTTTCCATTTTACTTCTATCTTTCATGTTTTATGTTATTAATAACTGATCAGTGTTCTTGTTTCAGGTTATAAATAGGCAGCCCGGGCATTTGCATAACTTTTTGACTAATGACATGGAATTAATATTATAACGCTAATTGCACTGCTTGAATTTTATATAATTTGATCTTGCTTTGTTTATTTAGGTCTTGCACATTTGTTTCGGTGGTTAGATTAGATATTAAACTGTTCATGTCATTTTCAGTTACCTCCGAAAGCCATAGCGAGACTAATGGTGAGGGATTGAAGTATGAGTGTATAGTTTGATAATAGTTTACTTTTCTGCAAGATAGATATTAAATTGCTCATGTCATTATCAGTTACCTCCGAAAGCCATAGCGAGACTAATGGTGAGGGATTGAAGTATGAGTGTGTAATTTGATATTAGTTTACTTCTCTGCAAGTTAGATATATTAAATTTCTCATGACATGTCTCCGATTCTCCAAGAAAAGCCACAATTTCGGGTGATGGTGAGGGATTGAATTATGAATGTGTGGTTTGATATTAGTTTACTTTCTGCAGGTTAGATATCAGTTACGCAAGTTGTTTATGGTTACTTCCGAAAATCATAGCTGGACTAATGATGAGGGATCAGAAGACAAGTTGATGTAAATTGATTTAGATTTACTTTATTGCAACTTTTGGATTTATTTCAGCATAGTTTCTTTTGTGTTTATACAGCAGCAAGAATAGTTTGGTTTCATGCTCACTAGTTCACTGTTTGATTTATTAGACTAAGCGACACATTTTCATTTCTGACTGTTTGTTTTCCTGCGTTTGTCATTGTATGTTTCAAATTCCTTTTAGAGTTCAAGTTGGTAAATCATTATAGGGGATATCACTTCCTTGAACAAACATAACCAAACTTGTTTTCATCTTAGAATTTCCATTTCACCTTAGAAAAAACCAAAAACGACAAAAAGTTAAGAAATAGGTTATCTTGCACATATAGTACGCCGCACTTCATCAGCTTACGATTCCCGGATTGACAAATTAAATGCAGCAATTTAGGACACACTAAATTGACCAAACATTTTGGCGCCGTTGCCGGGGAAGTGTAACTAGGTAGCCAATTTCTTAAAAAAAAAAAAACAAAATAACAAAAGAAGGGAAAACTTGATAACTTCTTGAAGTATGCTCTCCTCTTGCACCTAGTGTGATCTGGAGGATCAGAAAAGAGAGTTATTAGTTTATTAATTTCTTAAGTATGCTCTCTTCTTGCACCTAGTGTAATCTGGAAGATCAGAAAGAGAATTATTAGCCCAACTTTTTAAAAATAATAATAATAATAAAAAAAAAATGACATGCATAGAGCGAGAGATTCTAGGGGAAGGTTTATAGCTAAAGCCAAGAGTTCGATTTTCACAACTCCATCTTCTTCAAGGCATAGAAAATAATCACCACCATCTACCCCTAGCCTTAAGATTTTTGGAATTCAAGGAGCAGCTGAATTAGAGGATTCTCCTATACCACCTACTAAATCTCATTTAGAAAAGGAAGAGACTCCCTCTCATCCTCCCTTGATAGAAGAACCAGAGGACTTTAAGGACTCTAAAGAAAATATCATGACATAGGAAATAATAGATGGATTTGGAGGTAGAGGTAGAGGTAGAGGAGGAGGAAACAATGGAGACAACAATGGTGAAGGTAATAATGGAAGAAATAGGGAAGGAGATAACTTGTTTGGATTCCCTATAGTTGATGAGGAAACTCATACAACGATGAAAAATATCTCACCATCTGTCCTCCCCAACTTTTATGGATTGCGAAGTGAGGATCCCGAAACATTTCTGTTTGAGTTTGAAGTCGTGTGCCGAACCTATGACTATATGGAAGACTCTCAAAAACTCAAACTGTTTCCTTCAACATTGAAGGGAGCTGCTTTGAAATGGTTCATGGGATTAGCCACTCAATCTATTAAGACTTGGAATGATATGAAACAAACATTTTTGGATAGATACTTGGACTATTGTATGCCCACCAATCACAAGGATGAGGTATTCAAAATGATGCAAAAAGAAGACGAAAACTTGGAAGACTTACTTGAAAGATTTCAATACAACTTGAAAAGAGCAAAGATGAGCAACTTAGATGATGAAACCTTGAAAGCCCTCATATTAAAAGCCATTAGAGATGAATGGATAGATATTTTAAACATGATGGGAAAGGAGACATTTCTCAACTTCCACTTCGTGACATAACAGAACTATGTGTCCATCTCTCAAGAGGAAAATCTAAAACAGGAAAAGGGCCTAGGGATCCTTCTCTTATTAGGGCTAAAAAATCTGCAACTGGATCAGTAAGTAGGGCAGAGATTGGTAACATGCTTGATGAATTCAAAACTGATATCTTAGGGAGCCTCAGTGAACAACTAGACACCCTTAAAATCCAAAACAAGCAGAAAGCAGAAACAGATGCTCTAGCCATCTTTTGTCCGAAATGTAGGAAGAAACATGCTTTAAGGGAATGTCCCTTGGATGAAAAAGTTGTAGAAACATGTATGATTTGTTCAGAGAATCATGAGATCAAGGATTGTCCTTCAATTCCTGGACTCAAAGCTATTTTTCAAGAAGACCCAAATTCAGTAGAATCTCTCTGTTTTGTTGCAAGAAGACCTTGGCAGGGACAACAAACTCAAGGGTTTAACAACCCTATGAATTTTCAAACCCCACCAAATTTGAATCCTTGGCAACAACCTTGGCCCCAACATCAAAATTCATATCAGCCATGGGTACAAGGGATGCAAAATCCTTATGGGAGATTTGCTCAATTTTATCAATATCCTCCATCTTTTCAAAATCAACAAGCTCCACAACTTCCAAACCCAAATCCACAACTTTCATTGCTATTTCCACAACAACAACCGTCTCAACAAAATCCAAATCCTCAACTCATGCTCCCATACCAACAAAAGACAAATCAACTTCCAGCTCAGCCATTGCCAAATCCTAACAATAAAAATCCTCAGAATACTTACATGGTAGAAGGACAACAATTTCCTACCTATATGATTTTTCCTCTCAACGATGTACAACTCAGATCTGGTAGAGTTTTAGAAAAACCTTCTATAGATATTCAAGAACAAGATACCTCTGAGGAGGACTCTCTTAAAGTCAATAAGGGTTTTGAGGAAGCATCTCTTCAAAATTCAAACATTCAAAAAGAAAAAGAAAAATTAATGCCCACAACTCCTATAGTTGAGCAACCTGCATCTTCATCTACACCTCCTTTTCTTGAAAGACTACAAATTGACAAGGGGGTGGAAAAACAAATTTTGTTGCCTAACTATGACTTTCTAGATGAATTGAAGAATGTTTGTATCAAGATTCCCTTGCTACAAGCCATTCGAGAGATTCCTATTCTAGCAAAAACAATAAAGGAGTTGAGTTTCAAAAGACCAGGAAGGAAACTAAAAGACACAAGAAGAATCCACCTAGTAGGAAAAATTGCAGATATTATGATGGGAAAAATTACCATGCAGAAGTATGTAGATCGAGGAAGTCCAATTGTCAAGACACATATAAATGGGATAGAAATTCCAAACACATTGATTGACTTAGGGGCTGCTATCAACATTATGAGTAGACAGACTATGGACCAGCTAAAACTTCCTAACCTTCTTCTTACACCTACTTTACTGCAACTTGCAGATCGATCAATTATTAAACCAGATGGTGTATTAGAAGATATTTAAGTCTCCTTAGATTCTTGGGAATATCCAGTAGATTTTATGATTTTGACTCCCAAGAGTAATCTAGGAGGGCACCCACTTATCTTAGGAAGACCTTGGCTAGCCATAGCTGATGCTTTTATTAGTTGTAGATCTGGGGATATGTACATTTCTAATGGTAATTCGACAAAGAAATTCAATTTGTATCCTCCAGAAAAATCAATCACAGAAGTAGGAGACAATGAATGGGTTGATGATGAGGACACTATATAACCTGTCTTTACCATTTCTGAAATCAGTGAGGATAGTCAAATTCTGAACACATTAGAAAATTTTGAGACATCTTCAGAATATGAACCCACACAATTTCAGTTGGAATCTGACATAGAATATTTATCATCAAGACAAATGGCTCTTTACTCTATGGAAGAGTTTGGTAGTTCTACCATTGAGATTTTTCCAGGAAAAACATTGAATATCAACAAGCATTTGGAAAAGTCACAACAAGAAGAACTAACCAAAATCTTGCAAAAACATTCTACTGCATTTGCATGGGAGTATACTGACATGAAAGGTATTGATCCCAAGACTTGCATCCATCATATCTATATTGAGGAAAACAGTTGACCAATCAGACAACCTCAAAGAAGGATGAATCCAAATCTTAGGGAGATAGTGAAAGAAGAGCTCCAAAAACTACTCAATGTAAACTTCATTTATCCAATTTCAGATAGCCGATGGGTTTCTCCTCTGGTTATAGTACCTAAAAAGAATGGTAAATGGAGGGTGTGCATTGATTACAGGGAATTGAACAAAGAAACTTTGAAGGATCACTTTCCTTTGCCTTTTATCGATCAGGTATTAGATACATTAGCAGGTAAAAATTAATTTTCATTTTTGGATGGTTTTAGTGGCTATAATCAAATTCAGGTAGCACCTGAAGATCAAGATAAGACCACATTTACTTTTCCATGGGGAACTTTTGCCTATCGAGTACTTCCTTTTGGGTTATGTAATGCACCTGCAACATTCCAAAGAGCAGTACTAGGAATTTTTTCTGATCTAATCCATGATTGTGTAGAGGTTTATATGGATAATTTTACAGTTTATGGTAATTCATTTGAAGAGGCATTAGAAAATTTGGAAAAAGTTCTTATAAGATGTAAAGAAACAAACCTTTCATTAAGCCATGAAAAATGCTTTATGATGTTTACTGAAGGGATTGTTTTAGGACATCATATTTCAAGAGATGGGATTAAGGTTGATAGATCAAAATTTGAAGTCATCTCCAAGTTGCCTATTCCAAATTGTCAAAGAGATGTTAGAAGTTTTCTAGGATTTACTGGTTACTATAGAAGATTTATAGAAAACTTGACTAAAATTGCATCTCCACTCTTCAAATTGCTTACAAAAGACTGTGAATTTAAATGGGATCCTGATTGTCAATCAGCTTTTGAAACTTTGAAAACAAGAATATCCGAAGCACCTATCTTGAGAGGACCAAATTGGAAACTCCCTTTTCATATTTCTACGGATGCTTCAGATACAGCTCTAGGAGCTGTGTTGGGTCAAAAAGATTTAGTTCCTTATGCCATTTATTATACCAGTAAAAATTTGACTCCCACAGAGTTGAACTATATCGTGACTGAAAAAGAGTTTTTAGCTGTTGTTCATGCAATTAATAAGTTTAGACATTACATAACAAGCTATGAAACTTTTATTCATACTGACCATTCTGCAATTAGATATTTAATGAACAAACCTGTTACTAATGGCAGAGTGACAAGATGGCTTTTACTTTTGCAAGAATTCAATATTACTGTGTTGGATAGACCAGGAAAACAGAATACAGTAACTGATTTCTTGTCTAGGATTTAGAATACTAAAGAAGATTCTCCTGTAGAAGATAAGTTTCCTGATGAATATTTGTTTGCAGTAACTATTAAGACCCCTTGGTATGCAGATATTGCTAACTATTTGGTTACAGGGAAACTACCTTCACATTTATTTCCAAGAGAAAAACGAAAAATTATTCAGGAGAGTTCAAGATATTCATGGATTTCTAATTAATTGTTTAAAACAGGGCCAGATCTTGTGATCAGAAGATGTGTCAGGGAAGATGAAATGCCTGATATTCTTAAGGCATGTCATGATGAACCATGCGGCGGACACTTTGTAGACAAAAGGACGGCCTATAAAATCCTTTCTTTGGGATATTATTGGCCTTCCCTCTTCAAAGATGCAAAACAATATGTCAAAAGGTGTGATAGCTGCCAAAGAGTAGGGAAACCTACCTTTTCAAATGAAATGCCATTGCAAACACAGGTACTCATTGAACCCTTTGAAAAATGGGCTTTAGATTTCATTGGACCTATTAATCCACCATCTAAGCAAAAGAAGTATATATTGGTTTGTATTGATTATGTTACTAAATGGGTAGAAGCCAAAGAATTAGTATCTGCTACTGAAAATTCAGTTGTTCATTTTCTTTATGAGGATATTTTTACTCGCTTTGGTGTTCCAAGAGAAATTGTGACAGATCAAGGAAGCCAATTCACATCCAACTTGGTGGAGAAATTTATGGAAGAATACAAAATCAAGCACAGAAGATCTACTCCTTACCATTCGCAAGAAAATGGTCAAGTGAAGTCTACAAACAAAGTTCTTGAAAGTATCATCACCAAAACTGTTCATCTACATAGAAGAGATTGGGCAGAAAGGCTTCCTGAAGCCTTGTGGGCCTACAGAACTACATGGAGAAATACAACAGGACATTCTCCCTATGAACTTGTTTATGGGAAAGAAGTCTTTCTCCCCATTGAGTTCCAATTCAATACCTTCAAGATAGCAGTTCAGTTGGGGATGGACTTATCAGAAGCCCAAAAGCATAGAATGGAGCAGTTGAATGAGCTAGATGAGATTAGACAAGAAGCAATTTTAAGAACTGATCTAGTTCAATATCAAAGAGCTAAATGGCATGACAAGTACATCAAAGAGAAGAAGTTTCAAGAAGGAGAATGGGCATTGTTATTTGATTCCAAGTTTAAATATTTTCAAGGAAAATTTCAGACTCATTGGCTTGGGCCATATGAGATTGACAAGATCTTTAGCAATGGAGCGGTAAGAATCAAGACCATTGATGAGTTTCAAACTCCTCTTATTGTGAATGGCCACAGATTGAAAGTTTATCATAAGCCACTCTCAAAAGAGGATTTTGTCAAAATGTTTCGAGAAAATTCTGCAATCAGGCTGGTACAGAAGAAGCCTTCTTCTCCACCAGCCTATCTTTTGTTCTTTTCAGTTTAAAGTTAAAAAAAAATAAAAAATAAAAA